>CM028131.1:930822500-931400000 GCA_016271365.2 Neoceratodus forsteri
TGCTTGGTGGCATTGGCATTGGTAGTGTAGGAGTTACAGAGCTGCATAATAGGAATGGCAGTGAAGTATTGAACTGAAGCCAACCCCACCACCACCCTGCAGAGAGTGACAGGCATTGGGGTGTGCCTTTGGGTCATCAGGCATAACGGCCATGCCATTTCACCACACCGTACCCTGCAGATACCGACAAGTGTCACGGTGTGCCTTGGGGTCTTTGGCCCTTATGCACACCCCATTCCATCAGAAAATACAGTGAGATGGGTGCGGTATAGGAGAATGGGGTGAACTTTGGGGCCAAACAGTCCAAGGCACACCTTGATGCCTCTCACTGACTGCAGGGTGTGGAATGGTATGAGCATTACAGGCGAGAATCCCAAGTCACACCCCTGATGTCTGTCATTCTCTACAGGGTGGGTATTATGGTTGGAAACCCTAATGCCTCAGGTGTTCGTTGGTACTTTCACTCCAAATTTTCAACATGGTTTTTTTGTGACCCCCAACTCATGAACAGTAGCAATATCAGTTTGTTAACTGAAAGCTGCTTTTGAACAGCGACTACGGCATTTAGCACCACAGGTGCAAAAACACATTCTGAACAGGATGTGAAAAATGACAGCCGTACTGTTCATGGGGAGGTGTAAAAAATGGCAATGTTGAAAATCTGCAGTGAAAATATAAAAAAAACTGGTGAAGTCACGAGCATGCATAGAAACTGTGTAATGCACACCCGTAATGTAATTAGTTTGGGGATTTTTTTACAGCAGATTGTTAACACAGGCATTTTGGGACCTCCAATCATGAACAGTGTCACTGTGATTTTCTTTATCTGTCCCAAACAATGATTTCCCCCAACGACCACGCTTTTCTTCGCTGAAAGTGTAAAAACACATTTCGGCCATGTTGTGAAAAATGACAGCTGTACTGTTCATAAGGAAGTGTGGAAAAATGCCACTGGTGAAAATCTGGACTGAAAATATTACAAATTCATGAACTTACGAGGGTGCGTGGAAACTGCACAATGTTCACTCGTAACAGTCATTTTATGGACTTTTGTCACCAAATTTTCAACATAGCCATTTTAAGACCTCTGCTCATGAACAGTGTCACTGTGATTTTCTTAATCTGTCCCAAACATTGCTTTCACACACCAACTGCACCATTGTATGCTACATGTGCGGAAACACATTTTGGCGAGATGTGAAAAATGGCAGCTGTACTGCTCATAAGGAAGTGTAATAAAATGGCAATGTTGAAAACCTGCTTTGCAAATATTAAAAATTTGCAAACTTGTGAGCATGCATAGTAACTGTGCAAAGTATGCTCCTAAAACAGTCATTTTGGGGAATTTTTTCACCAAATTTTCAGCATAGCCATTTTAAGACCTCTGCTCATTAACTGTGTCACTGTGATTTTCTTAATGTGTCCCATACATTGATTTCGCATACCAACTGTGCCATTCTGTGCTACATGCTCGGAAACACATTTTGGACGAGATGTGAAAAATGACAGCTGTACTGCTCATAAGGAGGTGTGGTAAAATGGCAATGTTGAAAATCCAGAGTGCAAATATTAAAAATTCGCAAACTTACTAGCGTGCATCAGAACTGCACAATGAACGCTCATAAAATAGTCATTTTAAGGAATTTTTTCACCAAATTTGCAACATAGGCTTTTTGTGAGCCCACCTTATGAACACTGGCACTGTCATTTAATTAATTGGTCCCAAAAGGTGATTTTGCTCAGTGACTGCAAAATCACCCTTCGAGCTGCATTAACAGCATGACAGTTCCAGAATTCATGAGGAGGGGTCCCAAAAACTCCATGCTGAAAATTTCATGCCAAAATTCCAAAAAATGCCTGAGATATGCATTAAAGTTGAAAAAACCCTATTTATTGCATTATACAGCTTATCGGAATTTCCTCAGTTCATGGTCGGCTTTGAAGAGTGCAAGCATGTTCTCGGTCCACCGAAGATCATCTTGCTGGCCTCCAGAGGTAAGTATGGGGGTGGGGGGTGTGGGGAGGAAGGATGCACAGAGACTGAGTGTGGGTGGACAGGGAGACCGCCGAGGGAACTTATTTTGTTTACAGGTTTGTTTTTTTTTGGGAAGACTATGCAAAACATTTGCCTTGATGGGGTAGGCTCCCAGCATGGCAGCTGGAAGGCTGTTTGGGGGGGCCTGGAGCCGAAGGGGGATTGGGCACCCCCATTAGCTATAATAATTTTTGCCATGCTGGGGTGGGCTCCCAGCATGGCACCTGGAAAGCTTTTTTGTGGGGGCATGGAGCCGAAGGGGGATTGGGCACCCCCATCGGCCATACAGTGTGTGCATGGGGGAGGAACGCATGAGCACTCAATATGTGTGCATGCATGTGTGTGTGTGGATGGGGTGAGCACTGCTCAATGAAGCAGAGCTCTCCCTTTCAACTATACAGCACTGCATTTTCAACTGCTGCCATAGACAGCTGCAGCGTTCATTGGAGAACTGTGGCTGCACTTGAAAACACACTGACTGAATTGGAAGATGGGTGACACACCTCTGAAAACTTGGATGATGGCACTATGTTTCTTGCACATGCGTGCAAGCAAACATAAGAATGAGCAACACTAAGAGAGCCCACCCACCCTACCCATGTGATGCAACTGCTTTGCATGCCCGTGTACTGTGGTATATGGTACACTACCTGGTCCAAGAGGTGGTAAAGTTTTCTAGTACTATGACTACTTCTACCGAATCTGGTCAACATGCTAAATCCTTGAAGGACAAAAATGAAAGACATAGTGATCACCACCCAGGCAGGCAGCCAGTCACACATTGCATTTGTCCAGTGCAGTGCAATCATAAAAAAGTTTGCCACAGCCACCTGAAGACCTGATGACACACAACACAATTACATCCTTCCTAGTTCCACAGTTGCAGCCAGCCCCTGCCAAGTAATTTAAGTATCAAAAATACAATATAGTAATTATCTCAGCCCAGTTACTATACGTGAGATGTAACCAGGCTAGCATACCACACACATACAAACAATAAAGAAATGATATGCGTTTTCAGTTTAGTAGCATTTTTTCTGTGAAGTATTCATAGCCAAATATGGGGGAAGTGAGAAATATACAAAATGTATTCAGTTTCTGGGTTTCAGGCATCTGCTATGCCATGCACTGTATGAAACCTAAAAACGTACAGTCAGGATCAGTTACTGAGGACAAAAAATGTGACAAGTAGTAGTAGTAGTAAGGACTGGAGTAAGGGCAAAAAGTGATAAGCAGTAGTTGTGACTCATGAGGACAACAACTGATAGCAGTAGTAGTAGTAGTAGTAGACAGCAGTACTCTACCTTCCAGATCAGATAGTGGTACCAGGTACCACCAAGTAAGTTTGTGACATGAAATGCAGTTGCTTGCTGTATTTGTTTTGGACTCTGAGCCCACTGGTGTTATTTTTTTTTCTATTCTGTGCTGCTCATGTGATCATTCAAGTAATAGTGGTCTGGCCTAGTCCATCCTGAGCTGACTTGTTGCAATTAATTGCTACCTCATGTAGTAGACCCAATTCACAAAAAAATTTCACCACAGGCACAACTTCTTGAAAATGCTTTGTGGATAGGACCTGCTCAGAGCAGTCAGTGCGTGTTTTATTTAGTTATCATATTTTAAATTAAAGTGAGGAATGTTGACTTTGATAAATGTGATGAGTACAGCATTTTCTGGTGTCCAACAGGATCGTGTGTCAGTGATAACGTTACCAGCTGAACTAAACAATCATTCTGAACAGACACTAGTTAGAAGGTAATTCATGTACTTCATTGCAATGTTTCATTTCATTCTTTCATTTTATTTTTTATCCTTGTAAGTCTGATGAGCAAATTGCCCATTTTCACAGACGACAAGCAATACGATAAACAAACAACAAAAACAGTTACATGTACAATACATTAGGACACTTCACATTTATACATTTAACAAATACATTCTTGAGTAAACTATAAGTACGTTTTTAACTTTGATTTAAAAAAGAATAAGGAGTTACAGATTGATTCATCACATGGGAGAGAATTAAAATAACTTGGTCCCCTATATAACAATGAAAGTTGTCCCGAGGTTCTCTTAAAAAATGGAACATTAAATTTAAACTTTGACTGAGTTCTGTTTACTAAAGCAGGTCACATATTTTGTTTGGATTTCCAGTATTTCAAAGTATCAGCATTCCAGCTGATATTGAGCTCTGCCAGTTAAATTTCAGCAATGGTCTGTGCTAAGGCTATGTTACAAGAGGCAGATGAAGATGTTACAATTATATCTCCTAAGTGACTCCGGCGACATGAAGTTGAACCAAGAGACTGTGGGACAGTGCTGTGCTTGGCTGGTGGTGAGGAAGAAGATTTGGCAGCAGTGGCTGAGGAGGAAGAAGGGGAAAATGCTGCAACAGTAGAGGATGGGCCACCTGATGCTGTGCTGTGTCATGAAGAAGATTCTGGATGTAGTGCTGCTGTTGTACTCTGTTCCATGACAGCGTGCACCTTGTCAATTATTTCTTGTTTGTTTATCGCAAAGCAAGTGACATTATCATCACTCAGTAGTTGCCTCGATTTGTACCGTGGGTCCAAGATTGTTGCTTTAACGTAGTACTCAGAATGAAGCATTTTATACAGTTTGTCATCTTCTTCAACTTTTTTGATCATATGTCTCATTAGATCTTGTTGTATTCTGGGGGGCAACTTGCATGTGTCAGCAGCACCACTGGCTACCTGTGTGATCAAGGAACTGTCTTGCTTCTCAAACTTTTCCCTGATCAGATTCAATCTGAATTTTAAAATTTTTATTAGGGGTATCACCTGGCTGAGATTTGTTGTGTTTGCACTAACCTGCCTGGTGATTTCCTCAAATTGCTGGAGCAGGAAAATTAGTAACTCCAGCATGGCCCACTGTGGTGGAGTAATATAGATGTCTGCATCACCAGTTTCATTTTCTAAGGTGTACTGCCTGACAGCTTTCTTTCATTCCAGCAGCCTCTGGAAAATATAAAAGGTTGAATTCAATCGAGTAGAAATGTCTTGGATCAGTCTGTGCAAATGTAATCTGTGCTCCTGTATATTTTTTTTTGAACAAGTGATGGGCTTTTCTTGGGTGACTGAAATGAGTGCATATTCTTTTAGCAGTGCTAATGAGAGCCTTAATCTCCCTGCCGTTGTTGAGAAAACTGTGAACTATTAAATTTAAGCAATGCACAAAGCAATGGATGTGATCAAAGCGCCCCCCCCAGGCCTTCCTTATGTTGGACCCATTATCTGGAACTATAAAGCCAATTGACAGTCCCTGTGAAGTGACTCATTGCTGTATCGGTTTTTGGAGTGCTTCACTGATGTAGTATGAGGTATGTTCAGATGGAAAATAATACATTTTTAGAACAGCAAACTGCAGTGCTTCACTGTCCCCATTCCCACGTGAATTATTGAAACATGTTCAATGTGCCGTGACAGACATAAAGGGTTCAGGCTGACAGCTTGTTCAGATATCTGTTGTGAGATGCACCACCATTCCAACAGCAATGCACAAGACTCGTCTTAATTTTTTACATGCAACATCATAAAGATCTGGAATCCCTGTTGAGAAGTATTCCAGGAAAGTATATTATATCAAGGTTCCAGGTTCTCAAGCAGCCACCTGAATCCTATATGTTCAACCATGTTATATGGTGGCAAATCAACAGCTATCATTTCTGAAATTTTTTTGATTATTGTAACGGCAACAGGGTGAGTTGAGCCATATTTGGCTTTATGCTCATATGCTTCTGACATGGTAAGCTATCCTCTTGAAGGAGGAGGGCTTTTTAACACATAGTCACTTTCAGTAGCAGTCGAAGGAGTCCTTCGAGTGACAGTAAGTGGTGGTGGAGATGTTTCAGTAGTGCTGCAGGGGCTGACACTGCTTTCATCTATGGGTGTTACCCATGAGTGTAGTGTGCTATCACTGTCACTTTCTCTTCGAGACTCACAACTGAACTTCTCAGTAAGGTTATGACATCTTTCTGGTGCCTTTTCAATGCTGAAATTTCCAATGTGCCTTTCTTTTAACCCCGCTGATTGACCATTTACAAATAGTACATATTGCTATCAACTCATTGGTAGCACTAATGGAGAAATATGACCAAACAAAAGATGATCTTTTTTTTTTCAGGAAGGCATAACACCTCAGTCACCTTTTCAGGCCCCCCTCCACCCCGGATTTTTCTTGGGGTTTATTTCCACTGCCCCTCTCCACAACCAAAACATTTCTGCCTGTTTCTTCCTCATCTGCAATTTCCATCCCTCCCAGTAACCAAGGCCCCTAGAATTCTTCGGCAGCAGAATTTTGAGTAGAACTTGCAATCTCCCACAGAACTTCTGCAATGCCACAGAATTCACTGTTCTTGGTGATTTTTTTATTAATGATTCTGTTTATCCATAGAACCTGGTTCCCTTCCCCTCTTTTTATATCCAAAATCCCTCTATGCTCAGAATGTGATGTTATCATTGCTATAACATCATAAATTAGCAAATGAAATGGCTGCATTCTGTAACAGAAATGAACAGTCACTTATCTACCACAGTTCCTACTGCCAGAGGCGGTAGTACAGCACATCAGGCATGGTGATATTTGCTCAACCTGCACTACAGCCTAATAAAATTTTCAGACTTACGTTATTGTACTTGGGCCAACTTAAACAAAACCTTGACAATAGCATAGATCTGTTAAGTCCATACCTCACTTTGTGCAAACGTATTTGTGCCTTTAAGGTATAGCGATGCCATCTGAAATAAATAACTGGCAAAATGAATTTACCTGTCATTAAGAAAAATAAAGTAATTATGCCCAGAAAAGTGGAATATAATAATGAGAAAATCAAACAAAAGGAAAAAATAAGAGGTGCTCTTGATAAAATCGGAAACCTTTCAACATCATAACCACTCACTCACCTAAACTACCAAAAATAAGGCTGAAGCTTGCCTTATTTTTGGTGGCTAGTGATTAACACCAGATTATGATCTTGAAAAGAATATAATAATGTGTAGACCTGCTGAAAGAACAGATCTGTTAAATAAATAATTGCGCTGTACACATTTTTACCAGGGTTATTGATTACATATTGTCACTGATTGATAGAATCACCCAAAAGTTATGGAGAAATGTGTTCAGGACTAGCTGTTGGGCCAGAGGGTAGCATGTTAAGTTTCTGTGTTGGCAACTCAGGTTCAGAGATTAGCTCTGGGAGCTGACTGGGCAGCACAAGGATTGGGAGAACACATCACTGCTCTGAGCCTGGGAAGGTATGGAACAGTGTTCTGTCACACGGTGGACACATTGTGATGGGCTGGAGAGCTCTATCTCACAATCGGTTCACATGCATGGCATGGCCTGATGGTGTTACGTAGTGTCAAGGGAAGCAGGCTGGCATGAAAAATGAGTTTTGCAAGAACTCCTCTATTCTGTTTATTCCATAGCCAATGTTACAGATTGTGTATAGATATATAAGTGATATACAGTGGAGACCTCATTAGTGGTATAGATACCATTCATATAAAAAGACTTTATTTATCACATAAGGTCCCCTCTACATATTTCATTTATGTCATAGGCTGAGATATTTGTTTTGCTCTTTTAGGCATACAATTATTTCTATAAGTCTGTTATTTTTTGAACTAGTGCTACTGTGCTTTCCCCCATCCTGATTGCTATAACCACTGCCATGAAAGTGAAGTCAGGATGACAAGTTGACACTGTGATATGGTAGTTTGTTTGTGCCACAGAACTTCCGCAGAAATTACAAACCACGGCCGCAGAAGTTCTGTGGCAAATGGTAGTCTTGCTGCAGAACTTGGTCCCACTGTGCCGCAGAAAAGTAGGGGCCTTGCCAGTAACCCTCGTGCTGTCTGATCATTCTCTTCATCTTTATTATTAGTATTAGCCTCATCAGGTTCAGCATCAGAAGAATCAGATAAGGGACTGGCAGTAGCATAGTATACAATTGTTCCATAACGTTGGGTGCCTCTGCGTGTGGTACCCACCACACCTCTAGTTTTTTTTAAATACATAACTTTTCTTTTTACTTGGGACTGATGATCCGAGACAGTCACCTTTTTTGGATTCAACCATTTGCTTGGAAGATGAAACCTTAGATGTGAACAAATCACTTTTTGGGGTTTGATTTTGTTTTCCTTTTTGAGACTGTTTGCTGTCTTTTACAGTGCCACTGCCTACCTGAGAAACAGAATGTGTCTCATCAACACTTTGATCCATTTTGTAACAAAAGATCCCTCTAACGTGATGTTCTTCTGATGATTCCCACCCACAGACCAGGGACAAATTTACTGTCATGACTCATGACTGTCCAGTGTACACAGCACACCGACAGCACAGCAGTCCACCACCACTTTCTTTCAAGATTACTGGACTAGCTCCTACAATACGGTTACTGTTAAGTGACCAAATTCAGAAACTGTTAAGTGTGCCTCAGAATTTGAATTGGAGATGTAGATATATCTGGCGCATTAGCCGCATGCAGCACAGTCCCACACTAGAGGTTGGTTAATGCTTATACTTAATGTAATGCAATATACAATACAATAAAACTAATGATAATAAGGAATAATGGGGAATGAGTGCTGATGATGATGACACTTGTGTGCACAGTACTTGTACTTTACTTGTGTTGTACTGTAAAAAGCCTGCTACAAATCATAAAGTCAGAGTATCCCCATGGCCACCCATAGCCAGCAGCACAGGGTAGATGCATCAACTTGTATGTTGTTTGTCCGAACAGTATTTTTTTTAAATACATGAAATCGTGAATGAACATAAGTGATCATGATTCGTGACTGGATGGCACAAGTAAAAATATTTATTTTGCTACCCTGCTGCCCTTGCTCTGTAGACACAGCCACACTGAAGCAAGGAAAAAAAATGGGATTTTATGTAATTGTAACATTTCTCTGGGACCTGCAGTAGTCTCTTCCTCTCTCTGCTCGATCAGGAATGGCACAAGTCAAAGTTTTTACCAGGCCGTCTTTTCTCAGTGCACACAGCTACACTGTGTGAGGCCAAGAAAAGAAAAAAAAACTTTCATCTGGGATTTTCTGTAACTGTAATCTCTCTTGGGCCCCCATTAGTCTCTGTCTCTCCTCTGGATCTGGATGGAATTGCATAAGTCAAACATTTTGCCAGCCTGCCCTTGCTCATACACAGTCACACTGTACAGTACTTTAATTTGCAACTTTGTGATTGCATCAGCCACCACTATCTCCCCAGTCCTGACTCCCTTAGTCCTCAACCCACCTTCATCCTCCCCCAATGATTGGTTTCTCTCTCCCCTCCCCTCCCTAATTTCTTCTGTTGTTCCCACCCATCCAGCTCAATTTATTATTTTATTTCTGGTAGTTTAAACTTTTTTTTCTGTTTTAGTGGCTTGGCAGTTAGCGCTTTTAACACCTGTGCTGCTGAGCATAGCTCCTGCTCCTGCTCTCCTCTGGTCCTTTTTGCTCTTCTGGGCTGTGTGGCACACTCAATATGGTTATATACCATAAGTGCATCACGTGACCTTCTGTTGGCTGATTGGATGCTGCTGGCTTCCTGTACATGCCAATGACATCCCCATGGCAACAAAAAACAAAATACAGAAAAAGGCATCTCCATGGACCCGAAATCAGACTTCTACAGTGCAATCTGTATCCATCCAGGTCCATGGATTGTGGGTTCAATCAAGGGGTCCAGATCTCCCGCAGAACAGTCTGCCCAGCCCTAATCTAGACCTAAGCAAGGCATTTGATAGAGTTCACAATAAAGAATTAGTAATGAGATTACTTGATATAGGATTAAATCCAAGGCTGAAATCATGGATTGATTCATGGTTAGCAGATAGTACATAGCAGGTGGTACTAAGAGGTGTTGCATCTGGCTGGACATCTGTAAGTAGTGGAGTGCCACAAGGCTCTGTCCTATGACCATGCTTATTTAATATCAACATTGCCACACTGCAGGGTAACAAGAAAGTATGGTTAATAATGTTGGCTGATGACACTAAACTAGACTCAGTCATCAGCAAAAAGGAGGAGATAACAAATCTACAGCACGAGTTACCAAGGATTGAGCAGTGGGGAGAAAAATACGGGCTTGACTTACAACATCAAAAAATGTGCTGTAATGCACTTTGGTTCAAATAACAGTAGAGCAGATTACACTTTTGGAGGGCAAATCCTAAAAACTATTGTTCAAAATGAGCAACCTTGGAATTATAGTCTCAGATGACATGAAGAACAATAAACATTGTGTCGAAGTCACAAGGAAAGCCTATAGGACACTGGGTTGCATCAAAAAGCACATAACTAGCAGGAATAGAGGGGTAATTCTGCCACTTTATACTGATCTGATAGACCACATTTTGATTATTGTGCAATATTTTGGGCACCGATAGCCAAAACACAAATCCACAAAATGGAAGGTGTATGGCACAGAGTGTCAAAATCTATAACTGGTATGAGAGGTCTGTGTTATGTAGATTGGCTCAAAAGATTAAACTTGCACACCCTGGAGTATCTGAGAATGAGGGAGAACCAGTGCCTAGTGTACCATGCCTTTAGCGATTATGATCTCTGGGATTGTGAAGGCATGGAAATAAAACATTGCCAGTATACTACGAGATCACATGAGCTCTAATTGAAAGGTAGTATTAACTGTACCAATAAAAAGGCAACATGGTTCTCTGAGAGACTGGTATCATTGCAGAACAGGCTTCCTCTAGAGATAATAGGTAGTAGATCAGTAAACGAGTTCAAAATAAAACTAGACAACTACTGCCTTGAGAACAACATCCAAGCTTATGTCTGTTGAAGTGTTTCAAGCATCTAGAGACAGTTTGTTCTCCTAGCTTGTAATAACCTATGAACCTATGAGGAATACTTGAGATTGGCTAGAGTGGCAAGAAGAGAGGTGCAGCATGCTGAAGTGCAGAACTAGCTCAAAATATCTGAAGGGGCAGGTCTGGTGGTGCTGAGGGTTAAGGCGCTGGATGCCACACCTTGCGTTGCGCTGGCAACCAGGGTTCGAGAATGGACTCAGGCCGACAGGGGTCAGCAGGGAGAGGGAGGATTGAGCATTGCAGCGGATGCTCTCCTTCCTTGGGAAGGGATACCAGGGGTACCAGGAGGTACCCGAAATCCCGAAGAGAGCCAGTGGAAGCATGGGCTCCCAAAGGGGCTCTGTCGGCTCCATACAGTGGAGTGAGGGAGGAAGAGATGCTGTTGGGCACTTGGGAGGCAGACGTGCATCAGCACATCACTCTCTGGACATTAGTCCTCATGCCAGCGCCTTTAGGGGTTGGGTGGGGAAAAGAAGAAAACTGGAAAAGATCCCTTTCGGTCCTAGATGAAGACTGATCAGTGCCTCCTGGGGATCCACTGGACTACGGGCAGACTTCGCTGTGCCAAAGTTCTCCTCCAGTAAGGTTGAGGAAGGTTCATCCTCACCCCACCTAGAGGGGATTGCTGGGCATCAAGGTAATGCAAGGGAGAACAGGAGAGCACTCTAGGGGCAGACTCGGGGTCAGGTGTTCCCATGGGGTTGATCAGTGGTCTGAAGGAGTGGACCAAGGGGGTAGTGCAGGTGGATAAAGTAGGTGTGCAAGCACCACAAAGTAAAAAAAAATGGCTGAAGGGATAAAGAGGGGGGGAGAAGGCCTTCTTTCACTACTTAAGGGAGAAGAGGGACAAAAAGGATGAAATAGGCTAAGGAAGGAGGATAGATGGGTAAATGAAGAAGTAAGCAAAATGGTGGGAGAAAGATGGAGGAGATAGAGGATGGTTGAAGCAGTAATACAGGTTGAAAGAGTGAGGGAGGGGGCTGCTGGCAATGAAGGTGGACAAATCCCCAGGACTAGATGGCACTCTACCTAGCAGAGGAGATAGCAGGGCCACTGACTGTTCTCTTCAATAGATCCCTGGAGTCGGGCATAGTGCCACTGGACTGGAGATTGGCACATGTGGTGTCCGTCCAGAAGACTGGACCCATGGATGACCCAGGGAACTATAGGCCATTGAGTCTGACCTCAATAGTATGTAAACTCATGGAGACAATACTTAAGGAAAGGCTTTTGAGATACATCAAAGAGACTGGTCTACAGGATGGGTTTGTGGCAAGCAGATCAATTCAAATGAACCTGATCAAATTATTTGGGTCAAAATGGTAATGGACAGTGGCCAGGCAATGTTTATCATGTACTTGGACTTCAGCAAGGCCTTCAATTCTGTACCATACAGGAGGCTGATTGGGAAACTGACAGATCTAGGGTGGGGGAGAAACTGATAAGGTGGGTAGGCAACTGGCAGAGGGGCAGAACCCAGAGAGTAGTGGAGGAAGAAAAGTCATCTAGCAGCAAGGTCATCAGCAGGGTTCTGCAGGGATCAGTGCTGGGGCAAGCGTTGCTCAATGTCATCACAAGTGGCTGTTTGCAGATGATACCCAAACTCTGTGGGAGGGTGAACACAAAAGAAGGGATACAGCACCTGCAGGAGGACCTCAGTAAACTAAAGAGATGGTGAAGAATCTGGCAACTTGGCTTCAATGCCAAAAAATGAAAATTGCTGCACATTGGGGCTAGGAATCCTAGGAAGGAGTATTACCTGGGGTGGGTTCAGTTAGCGGATCAGGGGGTGATGATTACTAGAGACCTAAAACACACCACACAGTGGAAGAAGGCAGTGGCAAAGGCTAGCTGGATGCTGGGGTGTGTAGCGAGGTGATTCAATACTAGGGGAAGCAAGGTAATTTTTTGCCATTGTGCAGGTCAATGGTAAGACCACAGAATAGGATATGGGGTAAGGTACTGGCATCCATACCTTATGAAAATCATCAGCATGTTGGAGAGGGTCCAAAGGAGAGCAACTAAGATGATCAAGGGTCAACAGAATAGGTCATATGAAGAGAGGCTGGAAACTCTAAGGGTATACTCCCTGAAAGAAAGGAGAGAGAGAAGGGTGATATGATCAAGACCTTCGAATGCTTGAAGGGGATTAAAATGAGTGACAACAGAACCACAAGGGGGCATAGCTTAAAACTGATGGGGAGTTTTGGAGGGATGTTAGGAAGCATTTTTTTTTTTTTTGTGGAGAGGGTAATGGCCACGTGAAATATGCTGCCAGAAAAGGTGGTGTTAGTAAAGATGGCGTGGGCTTTAAGAGGGCCTCGGACAAACACACAGGAAACCCATGGGACCGAGGAGAGGTAGAAGGGAGGGAGGAAAAGATGCAGGGGGGGGGCAGTGCCATTAGCATAAGCCTTGAACCCTGCCTCAGTTACCGAGCAGACGTAATAGACCAATATGCCTTCTTCTGCTGGCTTTTTAGTATGTTCATATTGCTATTAGGCAATGTACGCTCTCAGCAATGTAAAAGGGAACTGAAACTAGTATAACATAGAATAAATTATAATCTGGCTTTATACAGTGCTTTACTGAAATTTAGAAATGGTCTCTGTTGAAGGATAATTTCTTTGAAAATGACAGTGTGCCCATTTATGTTTTCATGGGATGAGGCAGTGTTCTCTAGTGGTTAGACAAATCACAGCTTGGGAACCAGGAGATCACAAATTCAACTCCGCTAGAGCCAAGTACACATGGTGTGCCCATAGGTGAGTAATTTAACCTCCCAGCAACTCCAGTCCAGCCAGCTGTGGAAATAGGTAGAAGCAGGATCTCACTGGAAAGGAGATGCTGCATCTCAGCTGTGCTATCTTGGGTAGATATCTTGTAAAAATAAGTTAAGATGGAAACATAGAAACAGAGAATTTGATATATGTAGAGTACCCAAGGTCCAGCAAGTCTGCCCTTACTATATTAACTCACCCTATGTATCTACTACCTGGTTGGCTGTATCTATCTCCCCAACCCCCTCCCCAAATCCTTGCAGTCACCCCTGAGGACTACGAACCTCTTTGCCCTGCCCCAGCCATGTTGAAACCCATTAAGGGCAGCTACCTCAACATTTCATACTAGGTATCATACTAGGTACAGTACAGAGCTAGGAGGCATGAATGTCCACAATTGCTCCTATATCAATACAGATAATAGCTAAGATCAGTGCCAGAAAGAATGAGCTTGTGAAGCCTCCTTTTAAATTCCTTTTGCCAGCCCGGTGATGATGAGGGTTGAGGCGCTGGATGCCACACCTTGCGCCACACTGGCATCTCGAGTTTGGGAATGGACTTAGGTTGCTTGGGGGTTGGCGGAACGATGAAGGATTGAGTGTCTGTAGACAGCTCTCCTTCCTTGGGGAAGGGGGATTGCATAGCACTCTGTAGACTGTCAGCACAGGCACGCCTCCAAGAATGGGGAGGGCCCGCATCAAGGGGATTAAGCTGCCTCCACGGAGATGAAGCAAAATGATCAACCCATTGCACAGTCATGGGCCTGGGGCCAAAACAGCAAAATTGGGAGCAGACAGGGTTTATGATGACCAGACTATTGGGTCAGAGGACAAGTCCGTCTGAGGGAGGGTCCGAAGCTCCGTGTTGGCATCCAACAACAAAAAAAATACTCCTACGTTTTGCTCTACTACATCAAATGGCAGTTTGTTCCAGGGGCTCATGATCCAAAGTGTAAAGAAATATTTTCTTTTTATGGTATTGAATGTCCTACCAACTATTTTTAATGGGTGTACTCTGTTTTCTCTCATATCGTTCTAAAATTCCATACCAAGCTCACACATGAGGTATGGATCACTAATTATGTTGCACATAAGGAGTAAGTTCCCTCTAAGCCTTCTGGTCTCCAGAGACAGAAGCTTCAATATTTTGAGCCTTTGCTCATACGTTATATTGTTAAGGTCATAGATATTTTTCGTATATCTTCTTTGCACTTTCTGAGGTTACAGTTAGATTTTTGTATGGGCACCATAACTGAGAGACGTGTTCTAGATGGGGCCTAATATAGGCATTAATACTTCAGATTTTTTTAAAGTGATATTATGCTTAATGGACCAGATTACTTTGTTGGTTCTACTAATTGCTGCATTTAGTTGTGTGCAGCCAAATTCATCAGCAATATAAACCCCCAGGTCCTTCTTATTATCAGTAATATTCAATTGTATACCACCAAACAAGTAAGCCTTATGTGAGTTATCTTTTCCCATATATATCACCTTGCATTTATCAGCATTTAACCTCATGCCCCACTTATTGACCCATATTGAGATTTTATCCAGGTCTGTTTCTATATCATGGGCTGATTGTAGGGTATTACATGGTCCACCTATTTTGATGTCATCCGCATATTTTACAGAGTAGTTCAAAATGTCCCTTGTTATATCCGATATGAATACTTGAAAAAGAGAAGGGCCCAATAATTTCTGACACCATTCTCTTCCACGGTTCTAAAATCTCAGTGAAATAAAAAAATCAGTTTTTGATTATTATGTAATTGTGTACAGAGATTCTTCAGGGACAGGGAATAAAATCCAGTATGTCCCAACATGCGCTACGGTAGGTAGATTGACAATAATCATCAGTTTTATTAGAGTAATCCTTTATTTATTGTTCTTATTCTTAGCTATTTTATCATGATGTTTTATTGTGAATTTATTTTAATTATTTACTGCACCTTGATTTTTTAAAGGCGCATTATAAATAAAGATTATTATTATTATTCCATATTTGTTTCGTGTTCTTTGTAATAGCACCCTGAGCCCCAGTGAAATGGTGCCTGAAAAAAAAAAATTGCACTGCCTTGCCTTAATCAAAGGAGTTTATATAAATATTTTCCCTAAAGCACAGGTCACTGTGACATGCGTGTGTCTATACAGAGATTTGGTGCAGAGAAAATTATGCTTTAACTGTACAATAACCCGACATGTACTGGATTTGCCCTTGCTGTTCAGAAGGTTTTTTTGGGGGCATAGTGCAGTCTTTGTTCAGGTTTGCAACAATAACTGATGGCTATAATACAGTTCTCACACCATGCAGGGAGACAGGAAATGGACACTTAAGTTTCACTTGTACTGTTCAGATGAGTGTGGGTGTTAAAATCTGTAACGACTTTAGAACCTGAGCTGAAATCCAGCTCCAGGCTAAAGTAATTGAAAGATTGTACTAATGTGATAGTTTAATAATACAAGGTTCAAGGGGATCAGTGCTCTGTATGAAGCATGCAGCTGTCTAATAATGTCCTCATCACCCCAAGCAGGAGCTTAACAGTTTAGTTTATTCATTTAATAGAATGTTCTATTTCATTGCGACTCAAGGCACTGTACAAGTGAAATAATTCTATGTAAACAATTAAAATGCATATAAAGGCAGTATTACATATAATTAATTTAAATCAGCTTAAATGAACTGAAGGGAAAAGCTTCTCTAAATAAAAATGTCTTTATATCCCTTTTGAAGGCATTAACTGATGGGACCTCTCTGAGCGAACGAGGCTGTGAACACCACAGGGTCAGTGCCACAAACAAAAGTGCCTAGGCACCTGATGACTTCAGATAAACCCTGGGAATCACCAGGAGGCCCTTATCAGCTGACCAGAGGGCACAAGATGAGTGGTAAGGCTGTAGGAGGTTTTGCAAGTAACTAGGCCCCAGTCCATGCAGGGCCTTATAGGCCAGCAAACTGAACTTGAAGGTGATCCGTCACCTAACAGGAAGTCAGTGCAGAGAGCACAGCACAGGTGTGATGTGACATGACCTCAAAAGGCCAGTCAAAAACACGGCTGCCACATTCTGCACCAGCTGCAGACGGCGAAGATCAACCCCTGCTAGCCCTAGGTAAAGAGCATTGCAGTAATCAAGCTGTGACATGATGAAAGTATGGGCTAGTGATGGCAGATCACCCAGGGACTAAGGTGTTTAATCCTGGTGATGTTTCTAAGATGGTTAAAAGCACTCTGGACCATGGCTGACATCTGAGATTCAGGTGTTAGGCCACAGTCCAGTACAACACCAAGATTCTTCACTTTGACAGAGGTGAGCAGCTGAGAGTCTCCAAGCCTAAGCCTGGAAAATTCCACCAGGTTGCACACCAGCCCTCAGGCAACCGGATTCAACCACCAGGACTTCTGTCTTACCCAGATTTAATTTCAACCAGTTGGCACTCATCCAGTCTTGCATTTCAGCAAGGCACTAATTGAAATCCAGGACTGCATCCTATTGTCCAGGCAAGAAAGACAGGTATAGCTGAGTATCATCATCATAGCAATGAAAACTCAGCCCATACCATCTTATAATGTCCCTTAGTTGTGGCATATATACCACAAACAACATGGGGGTCAGAATGGAGCCCTGATGGACCCCACATGGCTGGGACAATGGAGTAGAGCAAAAAGTCCCCAGTATCACCCTCTGCATCCTGCCAGTGAAGAAAGAATGGAACCAGTTGAGGACTATACCAGCCAGTCCACAACAAACCTGCAGGCACTTCAGCCGCATCCCATGGTCCATGGCGTCGAATACAGCTGAGAGATCGAGGAAGACAAGAATAAAAAGCTTACCTCCATCCCTCACCACCAGGAGATCATTAAGTACCTGAACCAGGGCAGTCTCAGTACTTTGCCTTTTCCTAAAACCTGATTGGAGTCAGTCATAGATGTTGTGAGTTGATAAATAGGCCTCCAGTTGAAGAGTCACCTCATTCTCAATAATCTTCCTCACAAAGGGAAGGTTAGAGACAGGTTTGTAGTTCACTAGGCAGTCCAGGACTAGTGACAATTTCTTCAAGAGTGGTCTCACCACTGCTTCCTTCAGGGGCTCAGGGAAGACACCTCTCAATAAATAACACTGGACTATCCCAGCCAGGACTGGGCCAGTGGAATCAATGTACCCTACCAAAAGGCACATTAGACATGGATTCAAACTCCAGTAGGTAAGCCTTAACTCTTGCATGCCCTTCATGATGTCCATGACCATCAACTGGTCAAAGTCAGACCAGACAGATTGAATGCCCATGACCCCCGGCTCATCACTGTATGCCCCAATAGAGGACATTGACTGGTTTCCTGATCTAATAGAGGTAATCTTATCAGCAAAAAACAGAGCAAACTCATCACACTTAGATTGTGAAAAAGCTCCAAAGGACTGAAGACAGGCCAGATTACATAACCTGCTGACAGTCTGGAAGAGCTGAGCCAGTCTGTTGACTGCTGCATCAATCTTCTTGGACAGGAAGCCTTCTTACAGGAGATTGCTGATTGATAGTTTCTGTAGTGAAAAATAAGCTTATCCCCATCAAATCAGGTGTGCCGCTCCAACCTTCAACCCCTCATCTTCAACTCCCTGAGAGTCCCATCAAACCAAGGAGATCTCCAGTGCTAAGTAAGGGGTCGAATATGGACAGGTACAAGGGAGTCAAGGGCTTTGGCAACAATTCTATTATAAGTCAATACCAACTCCCCCAGCTTATCACAAGCACTCATCACACCGGATAGGTCGAGCACCACCATAAGACCTTCTGGGGTCAAACCTCTTAAAGAGTGGAACTGGGTCATATCCATAGGGAAATGTCTATTAGGGGGCTTCAAATGAGAACTTCACTATATAGTGGTCTGATAAAGTGGCCGTTTCCACCATTAGGTCAGTGACCTCCAATCCCAGTGAGTAGACAAGGTCCAAAGAGTGGCTGTGTACATGGGTTGCAGAGGTAACCACCTGTGTCAGGCCTAATGAATACATTAATTGGAGGAAGTCTAGTCCAATCAGCAAGAGTTCACTGTCAATCTACTCATTGAAGTCACCCAAAATAATCCATCCAGGGGACTCTAATAGTAGCTCAACAATGAAGTTTGCAACCTCCTGCAGGAATTCCTTCTCATTTCCCAGAGGATGGTAAATGAAAAGGATCCTTCAACTCCCTGAACAGCCACACATTCAAAGGACCTTGTTGTTCCCACTGGGAGAGCTGTGAAGTGCAAGTCTGATTTTAAACAAATCACCACCCACCCCTCACCCCTTTGATACTTTCTTGGGCAGCGGATCACTGAGAATCCAGCAGGAATCAACAATTCCAATACTGGGCCAGTGCTATCATCCTGCCAGGTCTCAGTGATGCAAGCCTGATCAGCTGTTGAAACAAGATCAGCCATAATCACTGTCTTGTTCCTGACAGATCTGGCATTACATAGCACCACCTGAGTAGGATTGGTGGATGAAGCTGGTCCATTGGATACCTGCCCACCAAAGGTGGAGCCCTTGGGGATGGGCACAAGACAGTGGGGACCCTTTTCTTGACCAATTTCGCCTTATGGTGCCTCCTAGAACTCACCACACTGATCTGCTGATATGCACAGGGATGGGTAATCCTAACAGGTTTGTTTTGCAGGAAGGGCTGAAACATGCTGGCAGACCAGTAAAAATCTTCTATAGTTATTCCCAGCAGGTGATTAGTCTCTTAACTCTGTGCTAAAAAGAACTTTTATGATCTACCCACTAAAGGCTCATTGCATTCTGTGATACACATGTCTTGAATAAACAACCCCATTCTTACATATGTTAAGACTTGTTGTACTATACAGAGGCATGCTACCACAGTTTACTACAGTATTCTGTATAACAGAACTGTCAAACCAGATTGTTTTTGCAAACAGTGAGTATATTATTATACACATTTTTTGGTATTACTACATGTAAAAATTTGTTATGTATACCTGTTACTGTATTTTTGTTATTCTTTCTGCATGGTCATCAGTTAGTAATTATCAGCTGAAGGGATGAAGTTGATATTGCTGAGAAAGGTCAAGATTTTTATCAGAGACACACCAACTGTCACTTAGCGTAATTATCTTTATTGTCCTGTATCCCGGCAGGACCCCTAGACAGTAAATGATAGAGGTTCAAAGGTAAAAAGTATATTTTCATGCCAGGAAACTGCTCCTAGATAACAACTGATGCAGCCACCCCTGCTGGAGCAGACAGAGATCTGAACAACAAGAAGGTTTCTGATCCACAGAAACCCTAGAGTTTGGTTTGAACCAGTTTCCCACATGGGAGGTTTTCAGGGATAGAAAAGAAGTTTTGACTCTATAATGTCAGAGTGACATAATGCATGATGTGTCTTGGGGGCTGGCAGCTTAAGGGTTTAGAGGAGTTGCCAGACTCTAAAACAAGTTAGTCAGATGTGGGACTCTGAACAGTTACTATCTAAAGTTCAAGTTGGTCCTGATTCACCAAGTTGCCCTGTGTGGTACATTGCTAAATAGAGAGAGAGAAGGAGAGAGGGAGAGAGAAAGAGAGCATGCAATGTAGTAATGCTTCAGTATATGACAACATGCTGCAGTATGCTGCAAGAAGTACTGTAATTCAATGGCAGTTAAGCCCTTTTCTACTACAGTATTTTATGACATGTCATTTACTGCAAGTTATTGTGTTGCATCATTGCTGGTATCGCTGTACAGATGAAAGGGTTATAATTGACAAAACCTGTGTTTTGATCCCCTAAGTGAAGGCTACAGTTACCATATTTTGTTTCTAAAGTGTGGTGTTCTCAGCTGTAAAAGAGAGGGGTGGGTTACTTTCCCTGTTGGTGTAGCACTGCCCTGTGAAGCAATGTGTTGCTCTGCTGGGATTAAGACCTAGAGATACTCCAAGAGAGTGTCTATGCTGAGTGGCGGCCGCTACTGAAGTACCCTTGTAGGTGTCTGAAGGGTGTGAGAAAGCTTGTAATAGCATAGAGGCTTAGTGTGGGAAGGACCAATCTGCATCACTATGCATGTGCTCTGTATAGAGGAAAATGAACATTTGACTTGCTGGATTTCATGTGTCAGATCTTCCATATTTTCTTTGCTGACAAATAAGCTTTGATTTGCCTGTTTTGTGTGTTTGCCAGCTGTTAAAGGTACTTAAGGGAGATGCTGACAAGAGGATAATTGTAAGCAGAACTCAAACAGACACTTTGTTTACAGCTAAGCATGATTAATTCAGAGTAAATAAACCAGCAGCACTTCTATTAAAAAAACATCCACACCATTAGCTAAAAAAAGCTTATGTGCATTATCATTATTGCTCAGTAAGGTACAGTCATTTATAATACTGGCTAGTATAATAACATGTTTTCCAGCCAATAAATGCTGTGTAAAATCTAAGGTCAGCAGCAAGAATGATAGAGAGGTTTTTGACTTTTTTCTGGGGGTGGGGCAGATGGTTGACCCTCTAAAGATCAAATTAATATTTTTGTTGTGGCCAGTTCTGCCAAAGGGCCATGGCTTTACACTACCTGTTTGAAGGGCAAGGGATGAACTTTTTCTTTGCCTAGGGATGCAGTCAGCTTTGTTACTATAAACCAGTCCACAGATAATGGGACTGTTTCTGCAGGTACCCAGTTTTTATCTTTTATAGCCCCCCCAACAGGTGAGTATGGCTTTGAGCATCTGCAAAACATCTTACTCATGGTGTGACCCCTCTATGCTTTATGATGCAAAACTGGGTAGAAATTGGACCCTTTGAAAATTAGATACTGTATCCATATCTCAGCTGTCCTTAGTAAACACACTGCAAAAATAGTAATAACCTTTACAGAGGATTACTAATGTTTCTTAATGTCAACAACTGCGGTACCTTTTAAATTCATATTAGAAAACATAAATAAGTACAACAATTATTAGCAGCACTTAAATACCAAGTTCATATCTGCTCCAGTCCCCTGTTAAGTCAGAAATCCCACAGCTGGTTTATGAACCAAGTAGTTGTATGGTTATCTATCAGCTATTAAAACTGTGTTTAGCAAAGTTTAATTCATCACAAACATACATACAAAGAGTAACCTTTATCAAGAGAGTTTCAAATGTACCATTAAGACCCATGCTGTTTAATGCACTTAATATGCAAATCCACCTTGCCTCTCCTTTTAAAAGTAAATCATCAAGGTCACCCCCTCTCGGTCCCAACTTCACCCTTTTGATTCCCATGTACGTAGTATCATAGTATCCTCTAAAACTATGTATCCTCATTTGCTACATCTCTAATTTGCTCCCCTATCCTAGATACATAGACAGTGTCAGCAGATAAGGGCCTATGGCCCACCCAGTCTGCCCATTTGAGCTTGTAAGTTCAGTTTATTTTCCTAGAAGTCTGTTGTCCCTTACCCCTGATCTACAGAATTCCTTTATGTCTATCCCATGCATTCTTAAATCCCATGATTGTTTCAGCCCCTGCCACTTCCTCTAGCAGGGCGTTCCACTTGTCCACCACCCGTTCTGTGAAGAAATTCTTCCTCATGTTTCCTCTGACTCATCCTCCCTCCAACTTCATCCCATGCCCTCTAGTCCTGGAACATCTTTTTAGCTTACAAATAGTGTATTCCTGCACCCTGTTCCTCCCTGTAAGATACTTGTATGTCTTTATCATATCCCCTCTCTCCCTCCCCTCCTCCAGGGAGTACATATTCAGTTCCTTCAACCTGTCCTCATAGGACTTGTGATGCAATCCATGTACCATCTTTGTTGCCCTCCTCTGAACCTTCTCTACCCTGTCTATATCCTTACGTAGGTAAGGTCTCCAGAACTGTACACTGTACTCCAGGTGGGGCCTCACTAGTGTCTTGTATAGTGGAATTATGACCTCCCTTTTCCTGCTGGTGATGCCCCTGCCTATCCATCCCAGCATCCTATTTGCTTTACCTGCTGCCTTGTCACACTGTTTCCCTACCTTGAAGTCATCAGAGATGATAACCCCAAGATCCCTTTCCTGCTTGGTGCATGCTATATTCTCACCCCCAACTGATATATTGTGCCAGGATTTTGTGCCTCATATGCATTATCTTGCACTTCTTTGCATTGAATTTCAACTGCCAAACCCCTGACCATTCTTCAAATTTCTGCAGGTCCCTTCTTATTCTGTCTACACCCTCTGGTGTGTCTACTCTGTTACAGAGCTTTGTGTCACCATTGAACAGCGAAATTCTGCCTTCTAGGTCCTGCACAATGTCACTGATGAAGATGTTGAATAGGACCGGTTCCAGCATTGATCCCTGTGGTGCCCCATTGGTCACTCTTCCCTCTGTGGAGTGACAACCATTTACCACCACCCTCTGTGTCCTGCCACCCAGCCAGTTACCTACCCACCACACTACTGTCCTGCCTACACCCATATTCCCCAGTTTGTGTAATAGTCTTCTATGTGGCACAGTGTCAAAGGCCTTGCTGAAGTCCAGATAGGCCATGTCCACTGCCCTCCCCTGATCCACCTCCTTAGTCACCCAGTCAAAAAATTCAACGAGGTTGGTCTGACATGACCTCCTCCTGGTGAAACCATGCTGCCTTGGGTCCTGTAGTCCATTGACAACCAGATGTTGTACCAATCTCTCCTTCAGTAGTGCTTCCATGATCTTCCCCACTACCGAGGTGAGGCTGACTGGTCTGTAGTTCCCCGCTTCCTCTTTGTTCCCACTTTTCTATAAGGGGACTACATCTGCTGTCCTCCAGTCTTTGGGTACCTCCCCTGTTTCCAGTGATCAGCTAAACAGGATAACCAGAGGTTCAACTGCCCCCTCTCTTAGTTCTTTAAGGACCTAGAATTTGCACCCATCTGGCCCCATTAGCTTTATCAACTCTTTGCTTCCAGTTCCTTCAGGACCCTTTCTCATGTAAAGGGACTTGTGTCCATTTCTGCACCATTCTCACCCCTTATACTCCCTTCAGACCCATTACCCTCTTCTTCCTCAGTAAAGACTGAGCAGAAATACCTGTTCAATATGTCAGCTTTACTGTTGTCATCCTCCACGCGGCCCCGATCCTCCCCTTCAGTCTCACTATCCCTCCCTCTGCCTTTCTTTTTTCACTTATTTACCTGTAAAAGGTTTTGAACCCTCTACCCACTGATTTTGCAATGTGTTCTTCTGTCTGAGCTTTGACTTCCCTTACTGACCTCCCTGACTCTCTTTGCTTCTTCTGGTACTTCTCCCTATCCCCTTCTACCTGTGTCTTTTTGTATTGCCTGAATGCAATCTTTTTGGCTTTCACTTTCTTTGCTACCTCTTTTGAAAATCATAATGGTCTCCTCTACATTTTCCTCTTGCTAACCTGCTTAATGCATAATTCTGTTGCTCTTGTAATCCCCATTTTAAATACTGCCCACTTTTCCTCAACCCCCGATTCCTGCCCCATTCCCCTTAATGCCTCTTTCAAGTATCTCCCCATTTTCCCAAAGTCTGCCCCCCTAAAATCCAGGATACGTGTTTTTGTGTGGTTTGGATCTGCTCTTTCTGTGATTTCAAACCACAATGACTGGTGGTCACTGTTTCCCAGGTGCTCCCCCACTGATACCCCCATCACACTGTCCCTGTTTGTGAGCACAAGGTTCAGTATTGCCTTCTGCTGAGTTGGTTCCATGACCAGTTGCTTGAGGAAGACACCGTGAAGGAAGTCCAGGATAAATCTGCTCCTAGTTGATGCTGCTGCTGGGATGCTCCAGTCCACATCTGGAATATTGAAGTATCCAACCAGTACTACCTCACCCTTGTCTGCCATCCTTTGGATGGCTAACATCAGCTCCCTATCTGTTTCTTCCTCCTGGGCTGGTGGTCTGTGCGGATGGCTGGCCCCATTTTCCTTTCCTTTTACTATGAATATTCTTGCAGCCAATGTAAAATAAGCTGCTCCAGAAACTGAACATTATTGGATGCACATGGGAATCAAAAGGGTGAAGTTGGGACCAAGAAGGGGTGACCTTGATAATTTACTTTTATAAAGAGAGGCAAGGAGGATGTTCACATTAAATGCATTAAACAGACCAGGTCTAAATTATAAATTCAGAATGAAACAATTTCTGAAATAATAAGACCTTGAACATCTTTGTATTTTCTGTATATACAGTATGTGAGTCTCATTGTGTTTTTTGTGTCTTTAAGACTGTGGTTCCATTTTATGGTGGTGAAGCTGCTACAATTGATATCATTACACCACAAGACTTCAGCTCCCCTAGCAAAGTTGTCTGTTACCATGGTGTGATTGTGAACTCAAGATCCATTAAGAGAGATGCAGAAAACTTGCCAATGGACTAGTTACCATGGATTTAAATTGTAGAAATACAAGGACATAAGTTTTAATGGTTAAGAATATTAAGGGAACCAGTGGACTGCCTTTCATTAAATGGGTGTCATTTAATAATGCTCAACACTTATCTTGGGAGCTTTAATATTTTCCTGCTGACATTTGTATTTTGAATGTTATTTGTATTTTGAATGTTGATCTTTTTGGTATTTATAATTAGGTTGTATAGTTTAGACATAATTGATATATGACTTAAATCTATTATGTGATAGAATGTGCTGGAGTGATTTGTGAAATATTTTAATGGATTCATTGATGAGCATTGTTAAATGTGTGTATAAATACTAGTCCTACTGCATAGTGAACGCCACCCTTGATAAAGCACCCACAGGGGTACGAAACAGCTGTTGGGGAGTTTATTTTTTACCACCAGGCATTTTCCTCCGTGGAGATAATGCATTATGTTTTTATATTATAATTAAATAAAGGTGTTTATTTTTATCTCTGTATCAGTGTGATTTCTGCCTTTTTGGTGCTGTGAGCCAGTGCGGGAGTTCTGTTTTCCTATTTAGCATCACCTATGGTAACAAATCATATAAGCAGCCATGAAATACATCTTAAATCTGCTGCCTGCTGTTATATTAAACAATTTGGTGCTGGATCTGGCTGCCTAATGAATCATTTTGATGGAAGCAAGTTATACATTTTTTCTGAGCTAGCAGTTTTTAAAATGTACCTTCCATAATATTACCTGATTAGAACCCAACAGTTCTGGCATTTTGTTTTAATTAAGTAAGATCAATGCTAAGATGTAGTTTTTTGCTACTTACAAAGGGACTTCATTATGTCATTTAAAGGTATCCAGACTTAGTAGGCATTAAGGCTGGCAGGAGTTATTTATTTAGTTATTTATTTATTTATTGAAAGTGTTTCACCAGGAAAGGCACACTGAGCAAGAAGATGCTCGTCTTATGGTGCAACCTGGGGGGGGGTACAGTGGGAGATAACATGCAGGTTATCAAGAGATTTACACTTAACAAGGTATAGAGTAGGCTGCAATTACAGTTCTACAAGTATTGAGGTAAACAGGGATATGACATTTGTTACAGTTCAGCTAGTAGCACAAGGAAAACATTGTTTACAGTTTAGTTATTAACAGCAACCTAGGTTGCAGTTTAGCTTGTAGCACATAGAATACATTGGTTACAGTTAGCTTGTAGCACATAGACTTAGATAACACTGAGGCAAAAAGATAGAGTATCAAGTGCAATTAGGACAGAACAAAAGAACACACGCCAAGAAGTGCCATAATTGGTATAGATAAGCCAACTTCCATAGCGTATGCTAGGTGCCGCTGGTCAGGCAGTCGGGGGTGGGGGTCAGGCCTGGGGGCACTTATAAGTATCAAGTGCAAGAACAATTTACCATGATGTAATTTTCCAGCACTGTAGATAGGGAGTGGGAAGAGGAGGAGTGGCAAATGTGTGGAGGGAGCTCATACCAGAGTTTAGGGAAGCAATGTGAGAAGGCTGCTTGCCTGATGGTAGTCCTCCGTGAAGGGATTAGTAGTTTCTGGTAGTTGATGGATCTTAGGGCATGAGTAGGAGTAGGAACTGGGGAAAGTAGTGAAGAGAGGTAGGATGGGAGGGCATCGAGACATCATTTTGAGACAAATTTTGCACTGTGCTACAGGTGTCCAAACAAACCCTTCCTAGAGGTTAGAGTAATGATGAGTTTAGCACATCTAGCAGACCTGGTTTGATTCCTAGAACCTCTACTTGCATACTGTGTGATTCTGAGCTAGTACACTTAACCTACCCAGTGCTCCTTGTGCCTAGTGGGTCTTACCTGGTTACCAAAAAAATAAACTAAATAAAAAATAGATACATATTGGGCATTTATGCCAGGGCATTTTTAATGCCTTCGGTGACAATCATATAGGCAGTCATAAAATACATCTTAAGTTTGTTGCACACTGTGATATTAAACAGTTTGTTGCTGGAGCAATCTATTTATTCATTTTGATGGACTTTTCTAGTATTAACTAATGTTATTCTGAGCTAGCAGTTTTAAAATGTGCCTTATAAAATATTACCTGATGAGGACCTTACAGTTCTGGCATTTTGTTTTAATTGAGAAAGATGAATTCCAAGATGCATTTTCCTGCTGCTTACAAAAGGTCTCCAGTATGTCATTTAAAGTCATCAAGAGCTAGCAGGCATTAGATGCATTTTGGGCAATAATACCAGGACATACTTAATGCTTTTAACTTAGTTTTTGGAATGAATATTGTGATCTGTGTGATCTGCTGCTTTTGTGTATTTTAACTCAGAAGTCATATTATGCTGTCATTACTGTGTTTTTGATTTTAGTCCTATGCAATATTGAATTATCACTGCTGATTGGTGCTGGTAATAATATTTTCAGATACAGATGAGAGTTTGGCAGTGACTATGTTACATTGTGGCAACGCCCCACAAGGAAGGGTTTGTTTGGACCCAAAGCACCGGGACAGTATGGTCAGTAACTGTGTTCTGCTTTCTCGCTTGCCTCAGGCTTGTTCATTATTTTATATTAAATAAAGATTATTTTGGTGCACTGTATCTTGGGCTTGCTGCAGTTTCATTTGGAACACCTCAATGTTTTGTAGTGGAGCTGAACACTTTTACTTGACTTGAAGCAAGATTTATTCCAACAGTTTCCATGGGAGTGCATGGAGTGTTTTTTGGTAGCTTCAGTTTGTTAGAGAGGTGGCCCCCCTTTTCCCTGTGCATGCCCACCCTTTTGGGATTTCACTGACTATCCTAGTTAGACTTTGTTTGTGTTTTCACTCAGAGTGCTCACCAACTTCACAATTAATACATGCCAGAATACTATTGGACAAACAAGGAAGGTTCATGAAATAGAGAACTCACAAATAAAAGTTGTACACACTTCTAAATTATCTGACAGACTGATTGAAATTCACATGTGGCAATATCACATTTTCTTAACCTGACTTTGCAAATTTCATTAGTGCACCAAGAAAGCTTTTTTCTTACCAGAGGAATTATGTTAAAAGGAGAGGTTGCGGGAAAACAGACTGGCCTGGCAGGACAGCCTCAGAAACTCCTGCTGACATAGGAGCATCAAAGGTTTTGACTGACAGTCTGAGCACCAAGCTCTGAGGCATTCTGAAACTGAGCCAGAAAACTTGGTGACGACTCAATAGAACAAGGCAGGGTGACTGCGACTTCTGCAGTTGTGGGAGAAAAAAATAGTGCCCTGGGAAGGGGTGTGTGTGGATGCAGCCTGCCAAAGGAAAGGGCTGTTACAATACAATGCATGGAACTTTGCCACAGCACAGTGGTAGCACACCAGAGAGCTGTCTGGTCGTGTGCTTCCACAGTGTCCTCTACAAGAATGTTAGCAATAGGTCTGCAGAACTCTACCCATGCAGCCATAAAAAGGATGACAAATTGGAGGGGAAGAGGGAACATCTCTTTTGTGGCAGCAGTTATTAGTAAACACTTGGAGAACATAGACAGACATCATAGAATATTATATTCCATCTCCTGTCAGTGGCTGTAAACAGGTAGATTGATCTATGACAAAATGAATAAAACTTCCACTAACAACCTTGCTGATTTACCTAATGTTAAGGAAAAAAGCTCAGTCTCATTCATGGTTTTTGTCACAGTAGGTACAGTATTTCTCCCCTGACTGCACACTTACCTGGTGACAAGCAGCAATGGTTTCCCGGCTTCAGTCAAGGAAGCACAGTATTTTCTGGTCAGACATAGAGGAGCTAATCATCAGGTAGTATGTGAATAAGGTGGTCTTGTCTAAAAATGTTTTATTGCAGCAACTAGCATAACAAGCATTTGTCAATGCTGAATGTTATCTCGCTGGCATTGTCATTGGTAGTGCCAGAGTTAGAGATGCATAATAGGAAGTATTGAAGTGATGCCAACCCCACCACCACCCTATAGAGACCAACAGGCATTAGGGTGTGCCTTTAGGTTGTCAGCTATAACGCTCATGCCATTGTACCTCACCCTACCCTGTAGACACTGACAAATGTTGTGGTGTGCTTTGGGGTCTTTAGGTGTTATACTTACCCCATTCAACTTCTTGGTCAACCTGGCATTTGAGTTGCCCAGGCTGATGGTCCTGGGTGACTTCAATGCCTGGATCGATGACAAACTCTCACAATTTGGACAACACTTCCTCCAGTTGATGAATTCACTGGGTCTCACTCAGGTGGTTACCACTGCTACCCATAAATTTGGTCATTCCCTTGACCTGGTTTTTCTCCTGGGGATCAAGGCCTCTGACATGAGGGTGGAACATGTCAGATGGTCTGATCACTACACTGTGAGATTCAATTTTTGCACCCCTCCTTGTATGCCAACCCCTGTGGAGATGGTCAAGCACTGCCCTTTATGGGATGTTACTCCTGATGGCCTAGAAGTGGTGCTTGATCTTTCAGAATTTCCTGTGGCTAGCAGGGATTTGGAGGTTTTGGCATTGGCCTATAATAAGGCCATTATCTCAGTGCTGGATTCTATTGCTCCAGTCCGCGTGCATCCTCTCTCCCTTCACCCTCGGTCTCCGTGGTTTGATTGAGCCTTGAGGGAGTTGCGGCGACTAGGACAAAGTTTAGAAAGGTGCTGGTGGAAATCCGGCTTAGATTCCGACCATCTTAGGCTGCTAGAGCATTATCAACTCTATCAGTCAGAAGTTTCCCATAAGAAGGCAAAGTTCCTGTCCGGGAAAATTGCTGCCACTCAGAACTGACCAGCTCAGATCTTCAGAATTGTGGACAGGCTATGCAACCCAGCCTGTCTGCAGGTCTGAAGAGCTTTTTTACAATTGCAGTGTGAAGAGCTTGCTCTGTCCTTTGCTGATAAGGTGGCCGACATCAGGTTGGAGACCCGTGCAGCACACTCTATGCAAGTTGTTGATGATTGATGCTTGGTCACTATCCCTCCATTTTCCTGGAGTTCCTTCGACCGACTGGAAATCATGGACATTATGCAGATTTTCCAGGGGATGCACCCTACATGCTGTAGTTTAGATTCAGGCCCTACATCACTGATAATGGGCTGTGGTGACATTATCGGCCCTGTTCTGGCACAGATAGTCTGGTGCTCCCTTGACTCTGGTGATTAGCCCTGCTCTTTGAAAGAGGCAGTGGAGACACCTTTGTTGAAGAAGGCTTCATTGGACCCAGACTCTCTTGCAAACTACAGGCCCATCTCTAACCTTCCCTTTGTGGGGAAGGTGATTGAGAAAGTAGTGGCTGCTCAGCTGGAGAACCACTTGACCATCCATAGCATCTACGAACCTCTCCAATCCAGTTTCTGAAAGAGGCACAGTACCGAGACTGTGCTGGTTCGGGTGCTCAATAATCTCCTGATGGTGAGAGACCAGAAAAAATAGTCCATTTTGGTACTCTTAGATCTGTCATCAGCATTTGACACCGTTGACCATGGGGTTCTGCTTCAGCACCTGAGATTCATCTGTGGGTTCTCTGGTTTGATCCACAGATGGTTTACATCTTTCCTTACTGGGAGAACTCAGAGGGTGGTGTTGGAGGTCTTTTCCTCCCACCCTATCTCTGTCTTGTGGGATGCCTCAGGGCTCAGCGCTGTCCCCCATGTTGTTTGCTGTGTACATGCTTCCCCTCAGAGACATTGTAAGACAGTATGGGCTGAGGTTTCATTGTTATGCTGATGATACCCAGCTCTACCTGTCTTTTGTGCCGGACCAGGATGGAGCACTCTTGGTATTTAACGACTGCCTTGCTGAAATCCAGGACTGGGTGAAGTCCAGCTGGCTGAAGTTGAACCCTGGGAAGATGGAGGTGATGGTTGTGGATCCAGGTCACCAGATAGGGGGGTTGGGGACAGGCCAACCCTTAGGATTATTCGTTGGGGACTCCGAACTTCCTACCTCTGAACAGGTGCGAGACCTAGGGGTGATACTTGATGATGGGTTGACTCTTCGAGGGCAGGTGTCAGCTGTCATTAAGTCAACCTTTTATCATCTAAGAAACATTGCTAGGATCAAGCACCTTATTCTGTCAAGTGACCTTCCTACATTGATCCACGCCTTTGTGACCTCATGTCTGGATTATTGCAACTCGCTTTACTTTGGGCTACTGGGGGTTGATATCTGCCGCTTGCAGCTGGTGAAGAATTCCACAGCCCGGTTGCTGATGGCGATTCCTAGATCTTCCCATATCACACCAGTGCTGCGGGAACAGCACTGGCTGCCTGTTCAGTGGTGGATCACCTTCAAAGTCGGTTTACTGACATATAAAGCCCTACATGGACTAGGCACTGACTACCTGAAAGAGCTCCTGATTCCTTATCGCCCTGAGCGACCACTCCACTCGGCCAACGAGGGGTTGCTGGAGATTCTGAGTGTGTCTTTAAAATCTGCTGGGGCCCAGGCACTTATGTTCATGGTCCCTACCCTCTGGAATTCTCTACCCCATTGGATTAGGGAGTGCATGACCATGGGGGATTCAAACAGGTCTTAAAAACCTATCTTTGGAAAAAGGCAAATGGTGATGAAGACGGCAGACTGATTGTACTGTATATTTTAATGTGATTACAGTATTGTTTTTACTTGTTTTAATTGTTATAACTACTGCGCCTTGATATCTGAAAGGCGCATTAAAAATCAAGCATATTTTTATTATTATTATTCCATAAAGAAATATGCTGAGGTGGGTGCAGCAAAGGAGAATGGGGTGGACTTTGTAGCAGATCACTGCAAGGCACACCACGATGCCTGTCACTGGTTGCAGGGTGGGGGTGGGGTGGAATGGCATGAGCATTACAGCCGATGATCCCAAGTCACACCCCTGACGCCTGTAAATCTCTACAAGGTGAGGTGCTACAGTTGGAAACCCTAACACCATATGCGTGTGTTGGTATCTTGACTCGAAATTTTCAACATGGGCTGTTTGTGAGCCCACCTCATGAAAAGTGGCACTATCAGTTTGTTAGCTGAAAGGTGGTTTTGCACAGCAGCTATGCCATTTGGTGACACAGGGACGAAAACACATTTTGGGCAGGATGTGGAAAAAGACAACTGTATTGATCATGAGGAGGCATAAAAAAATGGCAACGTTGAAAATCTGGTGTGAAAATATGAAAAATTGGTGAAGTCATGAGCATGCATAGAAACTGCGCAACACACATCCGTAACCCAATTATTTTTGGGAGTTTGTTTGCCTCATTTGTAACATAGGCATTTTGGGACCTCCCCTCATGAACAGTGGCACTGTGATTTTGTTAATCTGTCCCAAAAGTTGATTTCCCAGAGCGACCACGCCATTGTGCACCACAGGTGTGGAAACACATTTTGGGCAGAATGTGAAAAATGACAGCTGTACTGTTCATAAGGAGATGTGAAAAAATGCCAGTGTTGAAAATCTGGCATGAAAATATTGCACATTTGTGAAGTTACAAAGGTGCGTGGAAACTGAGCAACGCACACTTGTAACACAGTCATTTTATGGAATTTCGTCACCTTATTTTCAACATAGGCATTTTAGGATTTCTGCTCATGAACAGTGTCATTGTCATTTCTTTAAACTGTTCTGAAAACTGATTTCACACAACAACTGTGCTATTCTGTGCCGGACATGCAAAAACACATTTTGGCCAGGATATGTAAAATGACAGCTGTACTGTTCATAAGGAGGTGTGGAAAAATGGCAATGTTGAAAATCTGGAGTGAAAATATTACAAATTCATGAAGTTACGAGCGTGTGTGGAAACTAGGCAAAGCATGCTTGTGAAACAGCCATTGTTTGGATTTTTTCCACCAAATTTGCAACATAGGCTTTTTGAGACCCCCACCTCATGAACAGTGGCACTGTCATTTTGTTAATCTGTCCTGAAAGGTGATTCCACGCAGTGACCAAGAAATCACCTTTTGGGGCCGATTAATGCCATGACAGTGCCAGAATTCATGAGGAAGAGTCCCAAAAACCCCATGTTGAAAATTTGGTGCCAAAATTCCAAAAAATGCCTGAGATATGCATCAAAGTTGAAAAACCCCTATTTATTCCATTATACAGCTTAGCGGCATTTCCTCGGTTCGCGGTCGGCTTTGAAGATTGCAGATGTGTTCCCGGTCCACTGAAGATCGTCACGCCAAACTCCGGAGGTAAGTATGGGGTGAGGGGGGTAGGGGGAGGCAGGGTGTGTAGTGAATGGGCATGGGTTGTGGGAGGGGGAAAGGGAAACCGCAAGGGACTGTTTCCTTTTTTACAGGTTTAAAAAAAAAAAATCATTGGGGGATGGGTTTTATATTTCCAGGAGATTTTGCATGCTGGAGTGGGCTTCCAGTGTGCCACCTAAGTCTTTTTGTTTGGGGGATGCTGTAGCCGATGGGGATTGGGCACCCCGGCACATACTGAAGGGGGTGGAGACACAAGCTGAGGGCATTGGGCACCCTTCTCAGCACACAACAAAGCAGAGGGGAGACATTATGCTGATGGGGTGGGCTCCCCTTTGGCAAAATAAACTGGATGGGGATAGCTGATGGGGATTGGTCCCCGTGTGAAAACACCGTTGGGGCGCATGATGCCGAGGTGGATTGGGCACCCCCTTGGCATGCATTTTAAATGGGGAGGTCATTATACCGACGGGAAGTGGGGTTCCCCATCAGCATTGTCACAGGAGATGGTGGCGGCAGTCACTGCAGCCATGTTGCATGGATGTCAGGAGGCATGTTGTGGTCCTGCTGCATGAAAGCTTTGCTCTCATTGCAGTGGACATTTTCTTTGAAGTGATCACCACATTAAGTATGCATGGTGTGGTGCCGGCATGCAGGCTGATTGGGGAATGAGGGACGCACCTACCGATGTGTGCCCTGCATTCGCCCAACAGTGACCGTGCCTCCAAATCTGCTACTACCACAGTATGTTGGCTGCACATCCGGGAGCCAACATAAAAAGGGATGACAAATTAGAGGGGATGGAGAACATCTCTTTTTTGGCAGAACTTATTAGCAAATACTCAGTGATAGAGAGCAAGAGAGTCCGGCAACTCAGGGAGGACTATACTCACTTCTGAGTTAAGTGAAAATAGTTACATTTATTGATTAAAAGCAATAAATAGATAACAGCATAAAGATCACCAGTATACAAATCACTACCAATGTTTCATGTTCTACCAGCACTTCATCAGTGTGTGGTATGAGGCTCTGGCACCAAGTATTTTGTACAAATATAAGGTCATATGATATATTTAAAAAGACCAATCATAGATATCATATGTTTTGGCATCATACCCAAGTTATACTACAATACTAGTCAACAACACTTGATGTCAGTGCTCAGACCATGAAGCATCTATCAAAAAAGATACAAACACAGCACAGCAGGATTCTTTATGATCTGAGCACTGACATCAAGTGGTATTGACTAGTATCATTTATTATGTGACCTTATTTTTGTATGAAATACTTGGTGCCAGAGCCTCATACCACACCTTGATAAAGGCATCACAGTGCAGTATATCCAACCTCCTGTCAGCGGTTGTAAAAAGAAGCAGGTAGATTTATCACAAAATGAATGAAACTGTCACTAACAACCTGGCTGCTTTATCTAATCAGAAGAAAACAGCTGTCATATTCATGTTTTTTGTCATGGCAGATGCAGTATTTCTCATGACACTGCACACTACGTTACCTGATGGAAAGCAGCAGGGGCAGGATTCACAAACATGTGCAAAGTGCTGTGCAATAGTTTGTGCTGCACCTTGCCATTGCCCAGATTGTAAAAAATGCTATTCACAGACGGATAGTGTAGGGGTGTATCCGACTGTGAATAGGAGTAGGTAGAGGCAGTGGGAACCCCACTAGCATTGACCTGCATTCCCTGAAATGGCCCCACAACGAATAGCACCGGTGCGCTGTTTGGTATTCACAAAAGCAGCCATGCAAATGAACCCACTGGGCATGTAAGGTGCTAGCTGGCCATTTGAATGCAAATTATAGGCTCATTTACATGGGCTGTGGGTGTCCTAGTGCAGCCCCCCCAAACCCCTGCTCAATGCAGCCGTAGTCACTGGTGGTCTAGTGGTCCCTCCCCTGTTCCTGGTCACCATTCCTGTATAAAAAATATTACTACTCTAGAAGTCTAGTGGTCCCTCCCCCCCCACATTCTCCTATTCACCATCCAATAGGTTTACAAAATGTTTCTCTGGCAGTCTAGTGGTTCCGTCCCCCAACCCCGTTCTCTGATTGCCATCCCAACAGTTAAAAAACTGTTTCCCTGGCAGGCTAGTGGCCTCTTCCTTATCCCTGAGTGCCATGCCCATAGCAGAATAAAAATCCCCCTGGTACTCCAGTGGTCCCCCACCCTATCTTTGATAACTCCCTGCCATAAGGTGTCACATTACCCTGGTAGTCTGGCGGTACACACGCCCATGCCTGATCTGCTTGTATAGGGCACTGTATAGTTTTCCTTGGTGTCTAGTTGATCCTCCACCCACCCACCCTGTGACGGAATGCCCACCACCCCTCTCCACAAACCCGACCCCAACACATAGACCTGCACAGCCCTCCTCTCACCTCCCTGGCTGTTCACTGACTGAGCTCTCAGTGAGCATGTACTGTGTACAGTATGTGTTCATTGACACTGAGTTGTCATTCACAGTCAGTGAGTGCATATTGTAGACAATCTGTGCTCATTGAGAGCCCAGTTGGTGGCCAGCCATGGAGGTGAGAAGAGGGCTGTGCTGGTCACCACCCGGGAGTCAGTTGGGGGGCCTGATGGTGAGCAATCCCGCACAGGGTGGGGGGGTCCACTAGACACCAGGGAAAACAATACAGTGTCCTATATGGGTAGATCAGGGATGAGTAGGGGTACCGCTAGACTACCAGGGTAATGAGACACATTATGGCAAGAGGGATCTGGGATAGGGTGGGGAGACCACTAGACCACTGGACCACTGGGGGATTTTTATTATGCTACAGGCACAGCACTCGGGGATCAGGGAAGGGGCCACTAGAATGCCAGAGAACTATTTTGTAAACCTAGGGGACGGTGATCAGAGAATGGAGAGGGGGTTGGGGCCACTACACATTCAGTGACATTTTTATTTTATCCTTCCAGAAGTGGGGATCAGCATCAAGGACTGGGAGACACCACTACATCACCAATGACATTTTCTTATTATTATGATAGGGTCAGGGCTCGGCAGTACCTCTGGCAGCAACAAGGGTTGTGTGGAATACCACCAGGTCTCTGTCTGCGGTATTTTCTCCATGCAAGAGTACCCCATAAATGGCCCTTGTGTGGAGAAAGTCTTTGGTGAATGGGACAGCACTCATATGCAGGTCCCCTCTGCCTCATTTGCCTTGTGACACCCTCAAAACTTGCTTCATCACAAACCCAGCTTGCAGATGCAAATTGGGCTTTTGTGAATACCACATTATGGCAAAAAACAGTTTGCTTGGCACAAACTGGATTTGTGATGGGGCAAAGTTTTGTGAATATAGCCCCAGGAGTTTCAGGACTTAAATCGGGTAAAAACAGTATTTTTTAAGTGCAAACTAAAAATGATTTGGTCACACTTTATGCTGCGATCAGAGAATTCTCAGCTCACAACCCAAAAATCAGACACCTCACTAAGCTGGCCCCCAAAGATTTTTGGTGTTCCCAGAAATTGTATTTCTGGGCCATTTTCCAAACAACTCACAACTGAAAGTTGTTAAACTGATCCCATTTACCTAGGTGTAGGTGTTTTTTTTTTTGAAAATGCATCATTTTTATGTATTTTGCAACATATGAAACAAAATAAGATATTGTCTGTCATGATCTGAAGATTTGTTCTCGCATTCCAAAATCACAGTTAATTGAGACCTCAAAACAGTTCAGCTTAGAAGAATTTTGGGGTCAAATCAGAGAGATATCCAGAAAACCTTACTGAACACTCTCAGAAGCCACATTTTTATAGCCTTACAACTCTGGATCTAATATTTGTTTTTATCAAACCTTCAAATGGCACACACTTGGCACAAGCTCCTTTGGCTCTGAAAGTTTTGAAACAAACTTCCATATTATCTTGGCTGTAGGTGAGAGCAAAGAAACAACCCAAAACAGTACTTTTATTGAATTATTGATGTTTCTGGATCCAGTTACTGTAAGTTCCTGTCACAAAATCTTCCATGTCTCAAGAACGTGCCACTGATGCTACTCACACCAATCTTCTTTTAATTCTGTCAAATGCCCCCAAAGTTATTAAGGTGCACAAATTGGAGTTAAAACACTGCACACTTGATTTAACCCTAAATATGCTAGTGGTACCACGCAAGTATAATTGATATTCTTTGCAAAAACTGTTAATGTACCATTTAGGGTTCAACTTAATGCCACAAAAGTAGGGAAATGTGGGTTAGGCTTTCAAACCCAAACTCCCCCCTCCAGTAGCAAAAGTACAAGACCCTATAAGAAGCCACAGGCAGCCATCATTAGGTAAGACAAAAAATATACAACTGTTTCCAGATGACACAAATGCAGTAGAGCTGATGTGCTACCTTCGTGGATTTGTATCTGTGGTACACACAGTGCAAGGCATATACACTCACTTCTGGCTGCATATAGAAACCCACAATATTAAATTCACAACATTGCCTTTGTGTGCAGAAGCACAGGCTCCTGCAGTCACATATACAAATTCAATGTACTCAAATTACAAGAGTTATTTTGTCTATAGAAGTGCAGACCCCTCTGGGGAGAGTGCTTCTGTACCCACAGGTACCCATCCACTCAGTATGAAATACACACAGTTCTCTCTGAAGAAGCCCAGACCTTTGACAGCCTGCAATTCTGCAACCACAAGTGTAAAGACACACACACCAACCTCTAGCTGTGGAACTGCATGTGCCATGAAATTCATGATATCAAAATTATAACAGTACTTCTGTCTTCAGAAAAGTGAGGGGCCTACACCTTTTAGCTAGAGGTATAAAACATACTGCATACACTAACTTCTAGCTGCAGTAGTGCAGGCCTATGTGAGGCCTGCTCTTACACAACTGTATATAGAAAACCATGCACTAGTGGATTCAGCTATGTAGTGAGTCAGCACCTGCCAACAAATTACAGGCCAATTTCGCTTTTGTCTGGGATGTCGAAGGTCTTGGAGCAACTGGTCCAGAAGCAGTTGAGCAATTATTTGGAAGAAAATTCTCTCCTGACCTGTTACCAGTCTGGTTTCCAGAAAGGCCACTCCACGGACACCGCGTTCACCGACCTGGTTTACATCATTGCCACCCATTTAAATGGGGGTGGGTCGGCTGGCACAGTGTTCGTGGATCTCTCCAAGGCCTTTGACACCATAGATTATGACATCTTGTATAAAAGAATGTTGAGACTGGGGCTAGATAATGAAACTCTTCCCTGGTTTCAGTCATATTTAACTGATAGGGTGCAGCAAGTGCAGATTGGAGATGTTCTTTCAAATCCAGGGGCTATTAAAAGAGGAGTCCCACAAGGCTCAATTTTGGGCCCTTTATTATTTATAATGTATGTAAATGAGTTACCTAAGAAAGTCAAATATTCTGCTTTGAGGATGTACACAGATGATACTGTTTTGTTGGTTAGTGGGAAAATAAACCTGGAAATTGAGGAACATCTTCAAAAAGACTTTAGTAGGTTCGAAATCTGGCTGAGGCAATCAAAACTTGTTTTAAACAATAAAAAAAACAAATACTATGATATTTTCAACTAAAGGGAAAGCTAACACTACTTAGTATAAATTGTCTATAAAAACAGTTAAAAATGAAATACTAACACAGGTTGAATCTTACAAGTACTTGGGGGTATACAAGGATCAAAATTTAAAATTTGTTGTAAATATTAAGGATTTGGTAAGTAAAACAAACAACAAGTTGAGAGCCTGTCGGAGGTCTAAATTTTGTTTAAACCAGAAAATGAGAGGGGATGTTATAAATCAACTGATTATTCCTTGCATTGATTATGGAAGCCATGTATATGGCATGGCCAATAAAACAGAATTGAGACATATTAAAGTGCTATACAACAATTTAGCTAGATTTGTACTAAATTGTGGATATCATCTTCATCATTGTGATATGTATATGCTACTTCAATGGCCACATTTAGAGCAAAAAAGGGATCAAAAATGGATTAAACAAATCCACGGGGTGGTCCATAGCAATGCCCCAGATACTTGGTAGATAAATTGTCTCATGTCACTTATGAACATCATATAACCTTAGAAGAAATGAGGGGAATACATTTGTCATACCTAAACCAAGTAACAGATTTGGAAAAATTACTTTTGGTTCAAAAGTAGTTAAGCTGTGGGCTCCTATAGATGATGAAAAAAAGAAATTCAACAAATTGAACATTTTACGATTGTTATTGGATATAATCTGAAAATGAAGTGTATGTGTAATGACTGAAATGTTTTGACTTATGTACGAATAGATAAGAGAGTCAATGATTGTAGTATGTTTTTTGTAAAGTCAGGATATAGTTGAATTTTTAAATAAGTCTGTAGACATTAAGGGCTGGATATTCAAACTGTGCCATTCATAGGCACAAGCCCTTGCGCTGCGCAAAATAGTTGCGCAGAGGTGTGTCCGGGGCGATATTCAAAGGAGTTGTGCTATTGAGCAACTCCTTTGAATATCACCCCCCAGCCACAGCCACTGTGCATGGCGCAGTGGAACTTGCACCACCGCAAGTTGACAGAGTGGAGCATTCAACTTGCGGTGGAGCAAGTACCATTGCGCCATGTGCAAAATCCTGATATTCAAAAGGTGACATGCAAATGGGGCTATAATTCATGCAAGGCGCGGGGGGCCATTTGCATCTGATTATGGCCCCATTTGCATGCCACTAGCATGCAGGTGCTCTGATCCCCGAGGACTTGCGCCTGGCGCCTGCCAGGCAGCCGTCGGGGACCGGCGTCCCAGCCGATCATGGACAAAACAGTGAATTCACCCCCTCACTGGCCCGATCAGGGGCAAGGTTTAATTCCCCAACAACCCGATCGCGGCAGCAATGTGGCTCCCCTCACCCCGAATGAATCCCTGGTGGTCCAGTGGACCAAAAGCCCGATCGCTGGCAGTAGTTGTGTAAACCCCTCTCCCAAAATCATCCCTGGTGGTCAGTGGACCGAAAAGCATCATGCGGGTAGTGGTAGAACCCCCTCCCGAATTCAGCCCTGGTGGTCTGGGGCACATCCGATCACGGGATGTAAATGCTACACAATCCCCCAACATTGCCCTGGTGGCTAGTGTCCCCTCCTCACCCACCCACAAAGCCCCACCCTGCTCCCCCACAGCGGTGAGCGGCAGCATCCCTCCGCCTGCCACCCGCTGCCCGCCGACTGACAGCCGGTGAGGGCTGCATGCCAATGGTGCAGAGAAAGAGCCAATGGGCATGCAGCCCATACCGACATGACAGCTCAGTTTTGTGAATGAATCATTCACAAATCTGGACTGTCATGTATGGTATAGCTGCATGCCCATTGGCTCTTTCTCTGCACCATTGGCGGCAGGCCTACCGGGCTGTCGTCGGCGGGCGGGCGGGCCGCAGGTGGGAGGGGATGCTGCCGCCGCCGCTGTGGGGGCGGGTAGGGGGGCTTCGTGGGTGGGTGGGGAGGGGGAACACCAGCCACCAGGGCAATGTTGGGGGATTTGTGCAGCATTTACATCCCGCGATCGGGATGTGCCACCAGACCACCAGGGCTGAATTTGGGAGGGATTCTACACTACTGCCCACGATCGGGCTTTCGTCCACTGGACCACCAGGGATACATCGGGGAGCCACATTGCCCGTGATCGGGCTGGTGGGGATTAAACCATGCCCGCGATCGGGCCAGTGGGGTGGTGGGGGATTCGATCGCTGCCCATGATTGGGCTGCAGGGGGCACAGGGACTGGTTTGGGGGCCAGCCACAGGTGGCAGCTGCTGTGTTGAACCCTGCAATGCAGCAGCTCAACTGTGGGTGGCCCTCAACTTAACCTTTTTTGGGGCTCAAAGTTGTACAGGCACAGGTTGGGGGTTGCACCTGCACAACTCTGCACAGCCCTGCTGAATATCAGGCTGTGCAGTTTATGCATGGTTCCTCCCCCTCCAGTTCAGCATGCATTCATTTGCATTGCACTGTTGCTCAGCATGTTTTCTGTGGCGCAACTGCCTCCTGCTGAATATGGCAGAATGGAGCAAGTTCGGACTTGCGCAGGCGCAACCCTATTACGCATGGCGCAACCCTTTTGAATATCTGGTGCTAAGTGTATTCTGTACTTTGGACTGTTCATGAATCCCTAAGTGAATGCACAAAGGTTGCTAAGGGAATATTGACTTAAATTGGTAAGTTATTGTTATTACACTTGTTGTTAAAGTATGTTATTTATGTGATGATTGTGTAAACTGTGAATGAAATTTGTCACAGGTCCATCTTGAAAAGGGGTTTTCACCCAATGATGTTTTACTACTGCTACCTGTATAAAAATAAACTTTTACTACATTAGGCCATCAGAAAGTAGCTGTTTAACCCAATCTGAGTTTATAAAGTTAACATTGTATGTTTTTCAGTGAAAGTGCTACCCCCAGGTGAAATTACTGCCTTGTTGAAAAATGTCTTGATCTGCAACTGAAATTATGATACCCACATTCCAGCAACACTTCAGTCTGCAGAAGCAAAGGTCCACATGGTGTCAGCACTTCTGCAGTCGCAGGTACTCATGCATGCTGTACATCTTACACACACAGGTATGGCTGCAGAAGCACAGTTCCTTGGGGGGCCTGTGCTTCTGCAGCCACAGATACAGACTCATGAAGGGAGTACACCAGTGTCATCTTGAAACAGTTGTATGTTGTTTGTGTTACCTAACGATGGCTATCTGTGGTTGCTTTTGTGGTCTTGTCCTTTTGCTGCTTGGGGAGTGTGGAGTTAGGGTTGGAAATCCTAACATCACATTTCCTACATTTGATGCATTAAGTTAAACCCTAACTTGTGCATTACTACAGTTTTTTTGAAAATAATTCCCTTTCTTTTTGATATGGTGGAATTGCATCCTCATTCATTCATTCAGGTCCCTTTGGGACTTACATAAACAGATGTAGATGTGCAGGGTCAAAGAATGAATCTATTTGCCTGTGAAAGTTCAGTGCCCTCCAGGACCTGGACTTCTGTGTTGCAACAGATGTCAGGGATTTGTGGGATTGTGTGGTGGGCTGCTGTGGCTCCAGATACAGATATGCAGGGGAAACATCCCATCTGTCGGCCAAAGCATAAGGCCCTCTGGCAGCAACAGGGACAGTGCTGCAGAACCCTGTGCCAAGACATTATTTCTGTTCACTATATGGTACTTGGCCCCGTGCAGGCAACCCTGCATCTTCCCTTCCCTTGCTGGTGGGTTGTGCCACATGTCAGTGCCATCCCTCCAGCCTCGGCACAACCATCTGACTCACTGAGCTTGCCCCCAAACTCAGCTAACCAGAATGGGATGATAAAGTATGGCCTGCTGGAGTAAAGGCTGGCACTACACATAAAGGGCTAGATATTCAAAACTTTGCACTGAGCGCAAACCGATTTTGCTGCAAATGTGCAACATTTGCTCTGGGCTGCCATATTCACAAGGCCAAATAGCACTGGTGCAACGTAATAGTGCCGGAGCTAAAAGATAATGTATGTGAGGGGCAAAGTGAGGGACAGGGACATGAATATGGGCGCAACGGTATATTCAGCGCCACAGTGCCGCGCAATGTGTGTTAGCACAACACTTAGTGTGGTGCAATTTACCGCTTATTAAAAGGTAATCTTAACCCCAGACAAGACAGAGATGGTGGTGTGGACACAGAAACAGGCAACATAGTGGTCAGAAACAACCCTGTGATGGTCTACTTGATGGCAGCCATGATTGAGGAGGAAGAGAGGGAACAAGGCCACCCTGGGTCACTCCATAAGCCAAGGAGGAGATATACTACAAACAGAATGTACCAGCCCTGTAAGCTACAAGCTCTTTGTACTGTATTGAAATTAACAATTAATAAATCAAAAACCAGAGTTATGGTTATAGGGTCCACAAAGAAGTATAGAAGTTTGTCTCTGACTAACCAACCATTGGAATTTGTGAATCAGTATACCTATTTAGGGTTTACAATATTGGATACAATCTCTTGGAACAAGCATATTAGGACTGTGGCAGCTAAAATGAAGATTACATTTTCTGCCTCATCTCGATTTAACAGAATTTATGGAGGTATGACAATAGAGCCAATGGTCAGGTCTATAGATAGCAAGTTAATAAATCAAGGGCTTTACACCATTGAAAATTGGGAGTTTCTAGTTTTAAAACCCTAGAATCCATTATCAATAAACTTTACAAGAAAACCCTAGGCTTACCTTTCTTGGCAGCCAACAAATTGGTAAGGGCACACCTTGGTCAAATTACATTTATGGCAAAAAGTCATTATAGAATAATACATTTCTGGATCAATATGCTTCAGGAACCAATTGGTTCCATTATTGCATCATGCTTAAAAGAAAAAAAAAAACAGATATAGAGTTGTTAAGTGATGGCTTGTTGTCAACTGTGTTCTCCTTATTGAAGATATATGATCTCACTCGATTATGTTGTTGGAATGATCACTCAAAAATATATAAAAATTACACTTAAGTTGTTTTTGCATTGATTACAAGAAAGGATAGGGAAATCAATTCACAAAAAAAATCAAACAATTAAAAGTTTTCCAATGGTTAACTACAAGCATACAGGATAACGCTCTCAAAGAATATTTATTGTTAATAATGAATCCAAGCTATCGGCAAAACTTGACTCTCTATAGATTTGAGTTGTTTCCCAGAAGCATACTAACTGCCAGATATTCTTGACAAGTTTCTGCTTCTTCTGATTGTTTATGTTATTTAGAGGAACCTGAAGACTTTTATCATATACTGATAAGATGCCAGTGGTATGAAACAATAAGGAAGAAATACTTAGCTAAATATTTCTCGTCATATATCATACCTTCACGTTATTTTCTTAAACTTTTGTTAAATTCTGAAAATTTTCAAATTCTTACTGATTTGTCAGAATTTTTCATTGCAGCCAAGAAACATATGATTGAAATATGTTCAGCAAAGATCACGAACAATGAGCCCGAAATTATCCCCGTCAGGATCTTTTTTCTCAGATGAGATTTGAGATTGCGGTTCTATTTGGGAGTGTAGGCGGCCAGCCCCGAACCGGTTTTTTTCATTTACAACTCCTATCATTGGATGGACAGGAGGTTTGTTAGGGTTTATGCCAGTTATGTCCTCTTGTCCAAGGAAATTATGTACAAATTCAATTCCGGGATCTATTTGTTGAAATATCATTGTATAATATTGTTTTTTCCAATTTGATAACCTATATGGAGAATGCCAGAATCAAATCATGTTGTTTACTAGGCTAATGCTATCTAGGATATGAAATTTGCTAAAGAGGGAACCATGTCACTGGTAGTAGAATTGTATAATCAAAATAAGAGGATGTATGTGCAATATTACTGTTCTGATTTTTTAACAAAATGCTAAATTAATACTGTATTATGATTGTATATTTTAATTCTTTTTATATAATGACAATATATGTAGAGCAATAAACTTATTAAACTACTGTACGATGAGGTCCATGTGAAAGCAGCACTGTTACATTTCATAAACTTCAATACATTACAACACCATACAATTCATACACACAGGAACTAACAGCATCAAGTTTCAAAATCTACAAAAACTAGGCATTTACATAGAGATAAATATGTCCGCTAGATGATTTAAGATCACTGACTCTTTTAACAGCAGTCATAGAAACATGGAAACATAGACTTTGACAGCAGATAAGGACCACTTGGCCCACCTAGTCTGCCCATTTCCCTACATAGAGGATAAGCTGCAGATCCTATTTAACATACTAACATACTAAAATGCCAGCAGAATACGCCTAATGGTCTCTTGAGTCTGCTGAATTATCAGCACCCGCACTGAGGGCCGATTATGGTGCCCCCCCTTGGGTTATACTGTCCCCAGTCCCAGATGTTCCACCTGTATTGGGCCTGGTCAGATTTACCTTCCCCCTGTACCTGTCCCATCCCCTCTTAAACCTGTCCACAGTCTTCCCCACTACCAGCTCCCTGGACAGTGTATTCCATGGCTCCACCACCCTTTCAGTGAAATAACATCTCCTCCTCTCCCGTCTGAGTCTTCCCACTTCCAGCTTACATCCGTGACCTCTTGTTGCCCCACCCTCCTTCCTTGGGAGCACCCCGACTGGGCCTCCTTTATTGATCCTTTTCATGTACTTAAAGACCTCTATCATGTCCCCCTGTCCCTCCTCTCCTCTAGGGTGTACATGTTGAGCTCCTTGAGCCTCTCCTCATAGGTCCTCTCTTCCAGGCCCCAGATAATTTTGGTTGCCCTCCTTTGGACCCTCTCTAGAAGTGTAATGTCCCTCTTTAAATGTGGTCTCCAAAACTGTACACAATACTCAAGGTGTGGCCTAACCAAGCAGTTGTACAGTGGAAGGATCTCTTCCACCTTTCTGGAGGTAATCCCCTTGGCGATGCATCCCAGCATCCTATTTGCCCTTACCGCTGCCCTCTTACAGGTCTCTGAGTTGTTCGTTTTGACATCTACCACTACCCCCAGGTCCCTCTCACTCTCCTTGACTAGAATCATGTCTCCTCCCATGGTATATCCCTGGCCTGGATTTCTGTCTCCTAAGTGCAGAACCTTGCACTTCCCCCACATTGAATTTTAGTTTCCATTTTCCTGACCACCTTTCAAGAACCTGCAAGTCCTCCTGCAATGCCACCATGCCCTCCTCCCCATCCACCACTGCACCCAGCTTTGAGTCATCTGCAAAGAGACTCATCTCACTCCTGATCCCCCTCCTGATATCTGAGATATAGGCATTGAACAGGAGTGGCCCTAGCACTGACCCCTGGGGAACTCCACTAGTAACCCAGTTGGGGGGGGGGAGGCTAATCCTCCAACCACCACCTTCTGAGTACACTCAGAGAGCCAATTTCTTATCCATCTTAACAACTGCATCCCTACCTCCATTTCCTTCAGCTTAGCCAGCAGGCCACTGTGGGGTACTGAATAAAACGTCTTGCTAAAGTCTAGAAAGAGGATGTCCACTGGCCTACCCTGGTCCAGGGACCTCGTCACCCAGTCATAGAACTCAACAAGATTTGTCTGGCATGATCTTCCCATGAAAAAGCCATGCTGCCTATCATCCAAGTACCCAGTTTGCTCCAGGAACCCCCCTAGCCTTTTCTTGACAATGCCCTCCATCACCTTGCCGACCACCGATGTCAGGCTAATGGGCCAGTAATTTCCCGCCTCCTCTCTTGATCCCCCCTCTTGTGGATCAGCACAACATGGGGTACCCTCCAATCTTGGGGCACCCACCCAGTCCTCAGAGAGATGTTGAAAAGCTCTACTAGAGGGACTGCCAGGACATCCGCCAGTTCCCTCAGCACCCTGGGATGTATCTCATATGGCCCAGGTGCTTTCTCTGTCCGAAGGGACCCGAGGGCTTCCCTTACTCTCTCTACTGGGATTTCAGCCTCAACGTCCTCCCCCTTTTCACCCTGCACTGCTGGGCCACCACCTGTCTGTGGTGGGCACTCCCTTTCTCCAGACCCATCAGGGCCCCTGGTCTGTACCAGTCCCACCCCTTGTTCTGATTTGCCTCCGTTCCCCTTGCAAGACATAGCCCCTCTGCCCCCCCCGTAAAAACTAAGGCAAAATACTCATTTAAGACTTCTGCCTGTTTTCTCACCTCCTGTGCCCAACCATCCCCTATCCTTATCTTGCTGATCTGCCACCTTACTTTCCTTTTTTCCCCTATGTATCTAAAGAATCCCTTGTCCCCCCACTGGATCCCACTGGCCAAGGACTGCTCCATTTTTGCCTTAGCTGCTCTCACCACCCTGGTGACTCTCTTGGCTGTCAGCTCATATTCCTCCTGATCCCTTTCACTCCTTGAGCACTTGAAGCGCCTATAGGCCACCTTCTTTTCCCTCACCATCTCCTGTACCTCCTGGGTCCACCAGCAGGGTTTTCTGGCCTTACCAAACTTATACCTTTCCCTTGCACAGGATCTCATAACCTTCTGTATTCCCCTCCTAATGATCCCCCACCTGCTGTCAGCATCCATACCAACCAACAGCCTATTTCTTCCTACCCCTCACAAAAATTGCCTTATGTCTGTCCCATGCATTCTTGAATTCCACCACTGTTTTCAACTCCACAACCTCCTCAGGAAGGCCATTCCATGCATTCACAACCCTCTCTGTGAAAAAATAATTCCTCACATTACCTCTGAGCCATTCCCCCCTCTATCTTCGGATTGTGCCCCCTTGTTCTTGCACACCTCTTTTTCTGCAAGATGCTACCCTCTTGGACTTTGTTAATTCCCTTGAGGTACTTGAAAGTTTCTATCATGTCCCCCCTCCCTCCTTTCCTCTAGGCTATACAAATTAAGCTCCTTAAGTCTCTCTTCATATGTCTTCTGGTGCAGACCCTGCACCATTTTAGTGGCCCCCCTCTGGACTGCTTCCATCCTGTCTATGTCTTTGCGGAGATTGGGTCTCCATAATTGTATGCAATACACCAGATGGGGTTTCGCCAGCTGTCTGTACAGAGGGATAACAACTTCCTGTTTTCAACTGGTGATGCCTCTCCGTATTCATCCTAGTACCCCCCCAGCCTTCCTTACTGCCCTCTCACATTGCTTGCCCACCTTTGGGTCATCTGATATGACTACCCCTAGGTCCCTTTCTATTTCTGTTGTTGTTAGTATCTCACTCCCCATTGTGTACTCTTTCCCTGGGTTTTGTTTCCTAGGTGCATTACTTTGAACATCTTAGCATTGAATCTAAGCTGCCATATATTTGACCATTCCTCCAACCTTGTCAAGTCCCATCTCATCCTTTCCACCCCACCTTGTGTATCAACTCTGTTGCAGATCTTTGTGTCGTCTGCAAAGAGACATACTTTCCCTTCCGGCTCATCTGCAATGTCACTTAGAAAGACATTGAAGAGTACCGGTCCTAGTACTGAACCCTGCGGTACCCCACTAGTAACCCCCTTTCTTCAGAGTGGACTCCATTTACTATTACCATCTGTGTCCTGTTCTACAGCCAATTCTTTACCCAGGTTACCATCTTGGGACCCACACCAAGGCTGGCTAACTTGTATATTAATCTTTTTTGTGGGGCTGTGTCAAATGCCATGCTAAATTCTAGGTAGGCCATGTCCACAGCCCCTCCCTGATCTACTACTTTGGTCACAAAGTCAAAGAAATATACTAGATTTGTCTGACATGACCTTCTTGCTATGAATCCATGCTGCCTTGGGTCCTGTGCCCCTCTGGCCTATAGGTACTCAACAATTCTTTCCTTCAAAAGTGATTCCATCATTTTCCCTATCACTGAGGTTAAACTAACAGGTTTGTAGTTTCCTGCTTCTACCCTGCTCCCACTTTTGTGAAGTGAAATAACATCTGCCCTCCTCCATTCCTCAGGTACCACCCCATCCTCCCATGATTTGTTAAAGATAGTAGTCAGCAGTGGCACTAGTTCAACCCTTAGTTCTTTTAGAATTCTGGGATGAATACCATCAGGCCCCATTACTTTGTCCACCTTCAATTTTAAGAGTGCTTTCAGAACTCTTTCTTCTGTGAATGGGCTGGTATTAATCCCCACATCCTGAGTGTGTCTATTGTTTGGTTTAGGTACCTCCCCCTCCTCATTTCTGAATACTAAGCAAAAATATTTATTTACTATCTCTGCCTTTTCACAGTCACCTCTCACCAGCCCCTTCCCCTTTATTAAGCCTCACTATCTCTCTCTTGGCCTTCCTTTGCTCCCTGATGTACCTATAAAAGGTTTTATCCTCCTTCTTAACTGAGATGGCTATCTTTTCCTCAGTTTGACCTTTGCTGTTCTGACTGCTTTTCCTGCTTTCTTTTGCTTTAACTGACACAGTTCCTTGTCCTTCTCCTTCTGTGATTCCTTGTACTTCCTGAATGCTTTATTTTTCTCCCTAACCTTCCCTGCTGCCTTCTTTGAGAACCATAGTGGTTTCTTACATCATTTTGTTTTGTTTATTTGCTTCACACAAAGGCATGCTGCCTCTGTGATGGCAGTTTTGATTATTCACCATTGTTCTTCCACCCCTCCTTCCTGCCCATTTGCTAGTACATTCCTTAGGCACTCACCCATTTTGGCAAAGTCCAGTAGCTTTGCCTTTGTATGGCTTGGCTGTACTGCTGTGTTTATCATGAACTATACTGTTCGATAGTCACAAGTTCTCAGATGGCTATCCACTTCTAAATCTGTGATCCTCTCTCCATCTCCATTTGAGATTACCAGGTCTAAGATTGCTCCCTCTCGAGTGGGTTCCGATACTAGCTGTCTAAGGCATGACCCCTTTAGGGCATCTAGAATGACACCACTCTTTGAAGTGGCTGCTGAAAATGCACTCCAGTTAACATCTGGCATTTTCAGATCCCCCATCAACAATATCTCCCCTTTTTCTGCCATTCTAACGATGCCTTCTATCATTTCCTTGTCCATTTCCTCTCCCTGAGATGGGTGTCTGTATACAACCCCTGTGCGGATTGTGGTGCCATTGCCTGTCTCCAAATTGACCCACAGTGCTTCCTCTCCTCCCCGTTTACCCTTTTGTTCTATTGCTTTGATTCCTTCCCTTATGTAGAGAGCTACTCCTCCTCCTCTTTTACCCTCCCTGTCCCTCCTGTAGAAACTGTATCCTGGTATGTTTGCATCCCAGTCATGGTTCAGTGTCTACCATATTTATGTGACTGCCATGATATCCAGATGTTCCTCTTCCATCAAGGCCAATAAATCAGGAAGCTTGTTACCCAGACTATGGGCATTGGTACTCATTGCTCTCCATTTTTTGATGGCTTTACCTCTTGTAGCACCATCCCTGTCCCCTTTGACTTTGCTTTCTCCATTTATCCCTGTCCTGCTCCCTATTGACCTTTCTACATTGGTCTTTACCTCATTTAGTACCCTTTTAGTAGGGGGAGGCTGGGAATTCCCTGTTGCCTATCAGTGCCTCCCCTTGACTAGTTTAAACGCTTGCCAATGAAGCATTTAAACTGATCACCCAGAAGACTTGTTCCCTTCCCGGACAGATGCAGACCATCCTGCCAGTATAGTCTGGCATCCATCCAGGTAGAAATCCAGTCCCCAGTGAAGCCAAACCCCTGTGCTCCGCACCATTTTTTCAATCATTCATTGAATCGCATGGTGTGGAGTACCCTCGCCTCACCCATGCCATAGACAGGCAGCACCTCTGAGAAGGATACTGTGTGTGCTACTTGCCTTAGGCCCCTACCCAACTCCACAAACTCCTCCTGCAGTGCTCTAATCTCATGTTGAGCCAAGTCATTCATCCCTAGGTGGACAATGACATCCAGCTCCGACTCCTGTGCAACTGCTTTCATGATCCTGAGTATGCGCTTCCTGTCCCTCCAAGCCATGGTGCCAGGCAGGGACCTTACTTCACTTTTACCTGCTTCCCCCAGTTCTATCCCCCCTAATAATTGAGTCCCCCACCAGGAGCTGCTTCCTTTCCCTGTGGTGTCTTCTGCCTCCTTCATGTGGGCCTCCCTTGCGACAGTTGTCTGGAGCCTCCTTAGTCTCCTCTGTGGGTGCATCCAGAGGGGAACTATGCTCCACCAGAATGGTGTATGGATTGTGGAGTGGTACAGCTGACTGGGAGTGCCTCTGTTCTACCACCTGGACCCTCTCTGAGCCCACTGTGGTCCAACCACTCTGCTTTCTTGGCAATCTCTGAGGCAGTGGTGGTGGCCCTTGTGCTTCCTGGGTGGGAGAGGTTCCCCTACTACTGTCCAGTGTGGCCTGCAGATGGGCAACCTCCTCCCTCAGAGCAGAGAGTTGCCTGCAAACAGGGAAGCATCTCAGCCTCCACAAAGACTCCCAGATGATGGCTGCCCCACAGTCAGTGTAGTGCACTACTCCCCACATGTCTGTCTACATTCCTGTCTATCCTGTGTAAGTGTTTTTTTTTTTCTGTTATTGTTTTGTTATATATAAATATATAATGAATATGCTTATATTGTCAGCGCAGTGTGCTGGAAAGGATATGAAAGTGGTATGCACCTTGCCCTCTTGAGGACATGATGTCAGGACCCCTGCTATAAAGAAAATGGTACCAGAGGAGGGTAGGGTGAGGGGAAGGGGTGGATTTGTGCCCAAACTGTGCTGTCTCAAAACAATCAGCTAAAAGCTCTGACCCACCACTACGATGACTGTTGACCTTCCTGTCAGCAACACAACCTACACAACAATTTAACAGAGAAAATACCCTACTAAACAGACAGATAAAAATCAAGCAGCTGAGTCAAACACAGGCAAACCTCCCCAGCCCCAATACAGCCTGGTGATATGTGCTCTGAAAGCAATCAGCCCCAAAACAGGTCAGCTGTGCACAAGGAAAGAAACAGTAAACAGTATTTCAATCCATCTGGTTTTAAACTGCCTATCTCCAAAGCAGTATTGCAAGCCCCTTCACTTTTAAAGAACAATAACAATTTAAAAATGTAAAGTAAGGTACACCTCCTTTTGTTGTGAACAAGACTGTCTTTCCTGATGATTCAAAGTTCAGTATTTCCCCTTTCCAGTTTTCAGTTAGAGGTAGCTTCCACCTGAAGAATATTAGCTTTTCCTATTTCTAAATTACATCTTGAAACCATCAAGTCAATACCAGTTGCTGATCTTAAAAAATGTGTTTTATATCTAATAGTTACTTTAGAGGATATATAGCCTGGAAGCTGCTTTCTGATTGCTTTATTCATGAAGGCGAGGCTGTGCCCCTGTCTCTTATTTCCTAATATTTGCCAACCTAATTCGCTATATAACTGACAGCTGTGGATCATCTTTGGGGCACTAGTTATATAGTGGACAAGTCTATTATTGTATATATTGAGTCTAGCTAGCTCATTCTTAGCAGCAGCAGCATACAGGATGTCTCCATAATCAAATATTGGTAAAATGCCACAGCACAGTCAGGATGGCAGGGCTGTAATGACAGTAGCCCCATCCCTGTCATAGAAGTCATGACACAGAAGGGGTTGCTATATGACACAGCAGGCATTTGTTGTTAAATGACAGCTGAATCATATAGTGCAATCAGTTGTTGGGGGAGAAATGAAAGATAAACAGGACCAGCAATTGAAGGGTATGGAGGTGCCACTAGATACCAGGGAAAAGCAAAAGAAAAATGTGGTCAGCAATTGGAGGTTGAGAGGTGCCACTAGACACTGGGGAAAAGAGAATAAAACCCAGGACAACAATCAGATTGTGTGTGGAAGGCACTAGACACCTGGGAAAACATAAAAATGTTTGTCATATCATAAACTGTGGTTTTCTGCTACTGTATATGAAACACCACATTATATGGTATGACACACATAAAGGAATAGGGAACAGGATATAAGGGGGTGATAGGGTGGGGAGTGACCACTAGCCACAAGGGAAAACTTCATTACATATAGGGCAGGTGATTGGGTGGGGGGAAAGGATCACTAGCCACCAAAGAAAAGATTCTTACATCTCAGGATTGTTTTTTTTTCTGCTATGTGTGTTGTGTCATATACTCTAGTGTTGTGTTATACGACACACCTCAGTATATGATACGACACAGATAATGAAAGATGACAACAGGACATCACGTTTTCTCAAAAATTCAGTTATGAATAAAATGTTGCTTTTTTTAACAGTGCATTTTCAGAAATGGAATGTTTTTCTTAATTTAAAAATTGCTTAACAGTTGGAACTGAAAAACACAAAAGCCCACACCTTGGACCAAGTTTTATCAACCCTGAAAGTTCCAGGTTTTAAAAACCTCCTATTTCTTTAGTTACCAGATGGCAAAAAAAATTCTTAACATTTTCAAAAACTGAGACATTTTTATGTTTTATGCACCTCTGTAACTTTGCCCCCACTGAATCCATCTACATGAAATTTTCAAGATCAAGAGAGCCTGGCACAGATGCGGTGCTTTCCAAACTTAATGAAAATTGGTTGAAAGGGGGTAAAGTTATTAAGGTGGAAATATTTGAATTTAACATAGACGTACTAACTCAACCATAATATACAGGCACCATAGTGACTGTATAATTCATTGCAAAAAACAACATTAATGTGGACATTAGGGTTGTAGAATACAAAGCACACAAGGAAGGGAAGTGAAAAACATTAGGAATTCAGGACTCTGGAATATTGGCGAATCAGTGGTGGGGTCTTAATGTCCACCCCTCCTCCCCAGCCTGTAGCCTCCTGTCCAAAGCACAAGATACGGATCCATACTTGTTCCTCAAAAGTGATACAGTATGGCCAACATAATCTGTTGGAGCTTTCTTCAAGCAGGGCACTATGGGCCCTGTGTGAAGACATCACATTTGACCTCATCTGATTAGAGGAGGGGGTGGGCATTAGGATTGACAACCCCAAGTAGAACCCCACCACTGATTTGCCAATACTCTGATGGTATGGGTCCTAACTCTCACCCCATTCTCCTATACTTCTGCTGCTTTACAGGTGTCATGGGGTGAGAGTTAGGGCTGACGATCCCAATGTGCACCCTAATGCGGTTGAGAGGTCAGGGGGTTCAAGGGGTTTTCAACCTAACAGCAATTTCCTCACTTTTGTCGCTGTGGAACAACCCTAACTAATGCATTAAATGGAGTTTTTGCCTCTAATATACATATACACATATACACATATACACATATACACACACATACATACATATATATATATATATATATATATATATATATATATAAAATACCAGCCTGGTAGGAAGGTATAGTTAAGGATGCATGGACTCTGACCATAGATCTCTGGATTTGAAAGGTTTTTTTTCCATTCGGATGTACAGTTGCGGAACTGTAGAGTGTCCAAAAAGTGAAAATTACCAACGCTCCTGCATTTTTTGGTTGGCCATAATGGACTGAAGAATGCATCTGAATGGATTCAAATTTTCATGTCTATATGTGGCCTGGGTTGAACTGGTGCCTTTTGAAGATTTGGTGAAAAAATATTAATCTGTTCAAATGTTATTCAAGTTTTTCATGTCCCATTATAGCCTATGGGAAAATTTATATGTGCATTGCGAAAACTTTCGCAATCACATTTTTGTTGTTGTGCTCCCTGAATTTGTTTTCATGCTGTCACCATCTTGTTTTTAGTTATTGAGAGGCAAAAAACATTGTAACTCAAAAAATAATGCCCTTTGGTAAACACCAACAGTTGTGTTCACCTAGTCAGGCCCTGATGAACATGACCACAGCATTAGTTTTTCAGCAGGTGGTCTGGAAATATGTTTTTCAAACTTTCTCCACCATTCTGCCATTTTGTTGTCACAACAACATTTTTTGTCGTTGCGGCAATGATCGTGATCAAAAGAAAAGGAACCGTGGCAACATTTGTCTGTGCGCGACAACATTCCCATTGTAAAGATAGGAGTGTGGTGAACACATTAAAGTTATCATGAAAGTACTGCATGAACACATTTTTCCATGTGTTGTTTTCTTTGTCACTTCATTGTGCCAAGGTGGATTGTGCTTTTGGGCAGAAATTTCCAGGGTGGCAAGCCCTGGCCCTACAGATGTACCTTTTGGTGGTTTTGTCCCAAAACATTCAACAGGCCCGTAGTTACAACATTCCAAAGTTGAGAAATTTCCCATAGGATAACATTGCGGTGCCCACAGCACCATTCGGCACCCATATCTCAAGACATGAATCGAGATATGGACTTTTTACTACCCACTGTTAAGTGAACTAAGCCCATGAGGAAGTTTAAAAGTCATAGATTACAACTGCACTGGATTTTTTTTTCACAGGTTGTATGGTTACTGAGATATTGGCAAATTAGTGTTACAAGGGTTCCTTATCAGTACTATGGGGCTTTTGTATGGCTCAGTATTTTTGTGTAAGTGGGAGTGCAGGGCCTGGATGGCCTGCACTCCCACATATGCATACCATTACTCAAAAAACGGACAATGTGAAGGGAGCGCAGAGTCCGTGCTCCCACAAACACAGACCACTAACTACTTACATTATACTTTCTCAAAATTAAGGGAAATTCATTGTGAAAAACTCTGTTAATGCATTGTTTAGGGTTGATGTCACAGCTACAAAAGTTTGGAAATTCAGTGTTAGGTTTACCAACCTTACCACTCCACCCCCACCCCCACCCTACAAGCACCAACAGGCTTTGGGGTGTGACATGGAGTTATCAGGCCTAACTCTCACCCCATTCTCCTATAATGTAGCATGCCTGCTTGTTTACACATGGAATAGGGTGAGAGTTGGGCCTGACAATCCCATGGTACATCCTTACAAAGTTGAGAAATTTCCCATAGGATAACATTTCGGTGTCTGAGGCACCTTTCGGCACCTATATCTTGGAAACGATTTGAGATACAGATTTTTTGCTACCTGCCACTTAGGTGGACTAAGCATGCATGGAGGTTTCGAAGGCATGATTACAACTGCAGTGGAATTTTTCCCATACTTGCTATGGTTACTGAGATATTGCCAAATTAGTTTTACAAAGGTTCCTTTTCAGTACTACGGGGCTGCTGTATGGCTCCGTATTTAAGTGTAAGTGGGAGTGCAGGGCCTGGAGGGTCCACGCTCCCACAGACGCATATCATTACGCATAAATGGGCAGTTTGGTGGGAGTGCGGGCCCTTAGACATACCATTTACTAGTTACATTACACTGTTTCAAAAAGTAAGGAACTTAATTGCAAAAAACATTGTTAATGTTTGGGTTGATATCACAGCAACAAAAGTTTGGAAATTCAGTATTAGGGTTACCCCCCACACACACACACCATCCTCTACACACCAACAGACATCGGGATCTGCCATGGGGTTGTCAGTCCTAACTATCACCCAATTCTCCTATACTGTAGAATATCAACTTGCTTACACATGGAATTGGGTGAGAGTTGGGCCTGATGACCCCATGGCACACCCTGACATCATTTTATTTTTATTTTATTTTATTGAAATCTAGGATTACAAATACCTTTGAGCAGGAACTGCTCGTTTACAAAGGTTCCACGTTGAAGGAATGGGGGGTATACATACATACAAAGGTCAACATAATAATACATAGTTACACAATAAAAAGGAGAGACTGAGGCATAGGAAATTCCACTAATTCAAAATGTGCCAAATGTTAGGTAGAATGACATACCAGCCAAGGGCAATCTTAGAAATAAGCACTGCAGGTGAGAGGCAAGGGGGTATGCAGGCAGGAAGGCCATTGTCGGAGGTAGAGGGTGAGGGTAAGAGCTCTAAAGGGAGGGAGGGAGGATAAAGTCAGGAAATGTCCGGGGAAGGAGAGGGGGCAAGGGGGTAGGCAGGTAGAAGGGGCAAGGTGGGGAGAGGTAGCTGTCAAGACTGAAGTGGAGGGCAGTAAGCGGTGGGCCCCTGATTAGGTGAGGCAGTCACTATGACTAGTTGAAATGAGATGACGTTGGAGTTGTCTCTCTTAAAAGGGCCAAGACCAGCAGCAGTAAGAGTTTCTTTGTTGAGAGTATTGTACCACTGTGGTGCTCTGTGGGCAAAGGCCCTCTGGCCCATGGTAGTCCGGCATCTGGGGACAAGGAAGGTTAGTTGTTGTGAACTTCTAGTTCGCTGGGTGCTGTGGTGGTCAATAAGGAGCTTTTCAATGCCCGGGGGCATGACCCTGAGGAGGACTTTTTTGGCTAAGAGGCAGGTTTGATACTGTATCTGGCTGATGAGAGGAAGCCATCCTGCCCGAGTGTACAGGTCACAAGTGTGTGCAAGTCAGTCAGCCCCAGTTAGCAGCCTGCATGCTTTGTTGAGTCAACTGAAATTCTGCAGAGGAAGAGGCAGAGCCATTAATTTCTAGCCCGTAATCAATGATGGAGGTGACAGAGCTGTTGATAGCCAACCGGAGAGTGTCAGAAGTCATGCAGTGTTTGTGCCTGTAGAGCAGGCCTATACGGATGTTGGTGGCTTTGGTGACAGAATCTATGTGCCGATGGTAGGAGAGTGAGCTGTCCAATGTGACACCTAGGTATTTAAAATCAGGAACATGTTCAAGTAAGGTCCCGGTTTGATTTAGGATGGTGAGGTCACGGGATTTGTACTTGCTCCTGGCATTGTAGAAGGTCATAACCATTGTTTTGCTGTAGTTCATGACCAGTTTCTGTGACTTGAACCATTCTTCGATGCGCATGAATTCAAGCTGTAATTGTTTCTCAAGGAGCTCTGCATTTTGATGGTTGGTGAACATGACTGCATCGTCGGCATAGAGCAGTAATTTCTGGTGGCAGACACTGGGAAAGTCATTGAGGAAGAGGCTGAAGAGTAGTGGCCCCAGGATGGACCCCTGTGGGACCCCTGAAAGGACTGGCTTTTCTTCTGAGGTGACACTGGCAATCCTAACCCGCTGGACCCTCTCCCCAAGGTAGCTTTAAAACCAGAGCAGCGCTTCATTGGAGAGCCCAATGTTTGATAATTGCTTGAGTAGGAGTGGGTGGTTCACAGTATCAAAGGCTTTTGTAAGGTTGATGAATACTGCCACTACACAGTTTCCTTGATCGAGCATGGTATGGATGAAGCCCATGAATTCTAATAGTGCAGTGGTGGTACTGTGCCCTTTTTGGAAACCATGTTGCTCAGGACACTGGATGTTGTATTTTTCCAGGTACTTGACTAGTTGGTCTGAGGTGATGCGCTCCAGGGCCTTAGACAATGGAGGGAGGATGGAGATAGGTCTGTAGTTGGAGTGCAGTGATTTGTTTCCACTTTTGTGTACCAGTGTGATGGTCACCTGTTTCCAGCGAGATGGGAACTGGGACATCCTTAGTGATAGGTTGAGGACCTTTGTCAGGGGTTCAAGGACTTCAAGGACAAGTGCTAACAACTTCAGGTCAAGAGAGTCACCGCTGTAGCCTGCGTTGTGAATAGCCTTCCGAATATAGGTTCTTGCTATGCACTGGGATCTTCTTGAAGTAGAATTGTGGGGCAGGGTGTAGGAGAGGAGTAGCTGCAGGAGGGTTACTACCAGAGGGGGCATCAAAGAAATTAGAAGGGAAGACACTATCCAAGTTAGAGAATGCATTGTTAAAGGTGTTGGTGATTGTGTACAGGTCAGATGTTGGTGTTCCATTTATGTTGAGCGAGGTGGGTGGTGACTTAGGGTCCTTGCCTGTAAGGTCTTTCAAGTTACTCCAAAATTTTTTTCCATCACTCCAGGAGTTGGAGAGAGCTTCCTTGAAGTATTTGCTTTTGGCACTCCTAACTGCCCGCGTACACTCATTTCTGGCAGCTTTATATTTATGAGTATCCCCAGGTTTGGATGTTGCACGGGCACAATGCCAAAGATAATCCCTATTTTTGAGTAAAATGATTAGATCGGGGGTTATCCAAGGGTTAGCTCTGCTCCTGACCTTCAGCTTTTGAGAGGTGCAAAGATATTTGCAGGCCACAGTGAAGTGGCTGATGAAAAGGTCTAAGGCTTGGTTTACATCAATGGCAGAGTCGATTGTCTCAGTCCAGGTGGCTTAGGTGTGTCTTTAGTAGCTCAAGGTACCCCTGCTTTAACACTCTGGTGTGGATTATTTTAGGAGGGCTTAATGAATTTGTTTGTCCAGGTACATGTGACCGGTGAGTGGTCACTGATCCCATCAGGGAGCAGTGAGACTTTTGAGATTCTTTCAGGGTGATTAGTAAGGATCCAGTCCAGAAGTGTGTGCGACCCTGTCTTATAGTTGCATCTGGTGGGGTGGTAACAAGCTGGGTGAGGTTCTGTGACATAACAGCATCCTTGTAGTTTCTGGCCTCCAGCGATAGGCAATTTATGTTGAAGTCGCCTAGTACTATGAGTTCAGAGTTATGGTGTAATCCCTGTAGGCTTTCCAATATGCTCATAAATCCATTGGGCTGATCTTTAGGGGGTAGGTACACAGAGGCAATGGTGAACTCCTTGTTGTGCGCCCCAAGTAGAACTTTAATAGCGAGAACCTGCAAGGGTGGTTTAGGGTTTGAGAACGGGAAGACTTGACCCAGATAGGAATTCCTCAGGTAGATGGCACATCCCCCAACTCATTTGGAAACCCTGTCCTGCCTGAATATAGAGTATCCATGGATGGTGACTATGGCATCTGGTATCTTGGGGTTTAGCCATGTTTCGACAATAGAGAGTACATCAGGGCTATGTTGCTGGACCCAGGTTTGCAAGTTGTCAAGTTTGTTAAGGAGGCTGCAGACATTGATTGAGGCTAATGTGAGGGACCCCTTCCACCTTTTTGTGGCATGGGGTGCTAGGCCAGTAGGCCCCGGGTTAGGATGAACATTTCCAGATATCAGAAGTAGCATAAGTAGTATCCTAAGAAGGTACGCTGTAATCATTTTGCAGACTAGGTTTGTTGTAGGGCATCTAGTACTCTTGGCCTTGCTGGTCTGCATTTGCCCCATGATATTGCAGAGCACAATATATAAAGCCATGTTCTCAGAGGTGCCATGTGATTCATTTGTTGGTGTTTGGAGGATGGAGGGGGGGTGGTGGTGGTGGTGGGGGTAACACTAACATTGAATTTCCAAACATTTTTCACTGTGACTTCAACCCTTACTGATGCATTAATAAAGTTTTTTGCAATATATATATATATATATATATGTATATATAGATATGTGTCTCTATGTATTATTAGTGCGTGGTCATGCCCCAATAGTTAGGGTTGAGTAGGCATTTTAATGTTAAACCTAAATTTTCACACTTTAATACCTTTGCAACCGTTCAACAGATTTGCATGAAATGTTGCATGCGTGGTCTTGTGGGGAACAATTCTGGATGTGCCAAGCTTTGTTCCAGTCAGATGTTCAGATTCTGAGATTCAGATAGTGCAAAAAGTTAATTTGGAGGGATTTTCCCCCCATCAGTTTTTCTAGGTTTTATGACAACGTGGCTAGAACCCAGACGGTCTAGAATTTTGGTCTGAAATTTTCAGGGTAGAAAGTGGCTGGCCCACAGATATGCCTTTTGCTTGTTTTGTGAAAAAATATTAATCTGTTCCAAACTTAGTTAATTTTGAAATTTTTAATAATGGGGTTTTCCCTTAAGGGGTAGACTGGATTGTCCAGGGGACCTATCCAGAAAGACCTGGATAATAGGAGACACAAAGGGAAGGGGGGAAGGGGGATGGGGAAAAAATGTTTGAGAATAGGAGTGGTCAAGAGGTGGTGACTCAGAAAGAAGGGGGCAAGGAAAGTGGTGATGACATCACGTAAGGGGAAGAGCTAAGGGCGTGTTGGAGAGTAATCGGATTGGGAAATGGACAGGAAAAGGAGGGGCTTAAGTGTTTTTTTAAGAGGCTGCAGAGGGTTAGAAAGCCCTCTTTTATTTGCTACTTTCCAACTTTCAGGCTTTATGTGAGCTGTATGAGACCAGCACTTCAAATCGGCAATTTGAAGCAATTTTGAGCCATTGCACGAATTTGTTGTAAAGTTCCACCTATAATTCATCCCGAAAGAAAAAACTTGTTTTTTTTAGGTTTGTGAGCGGATCAGAATCCAACAAATTTGGACAGGGCACTCAGGAAGCCGGGCACACACTTGGAAGAAAGAGGATCATGTCAGGTAAGCAGCGTGTGGACTGGGACATGGTAGCACATCTGCAGCTGAGGTAAAAAGGTAATATCAGGTATTTGTTGTATAGGGCAGAGCATGGGGGCTGCTGTGATGTGGTATGTGAGTCTGATGGTTGGTCTGGCTTGCTATTGTAGCACAGGGGCACCTAAAAAGCTGAATGGCCAGCCTGGTTTGCTCTGGTAGTACAAGGGAGTCTAAAAAGCTAATAGCGGGGGTTTCTGTGTGTAAAGCAGAGCATGGTGGCCTCTGTGATGCGTTATTTGAGTCTGAAGGGCAGCCTGTTTTGTTGGTGGCTGGGCAGGCCACGAGTTGGGATCCCCAGGGGTAAGAGTAGTGAGAGAGAACAGAGGAAAGAGCTGTGTTGGGTTTTTTTTCACTTGTAGAGGTGACTGGCTCTTTTGAGCGGAAAGTTTGTCATGTTTTCTGTCGGCCCATGCATCAGCGTTGGGAACAACAAAGGCAGGCGGTTATATTAGCAATGTTGGCAGCAGGGGTGTTTTAGTTAGGCAAGCCAGCTCAGAAGTGGAGCATCATTAGGTCAGGGAGCCTTTTTACAGCACGGTCTGAAGTTCGTGACTACCAATGGATACTGGGGGGCAGGGATCAGGGGATTACAGCATTAAGCAGGAAGAGGTTTTCAAGCTGAAGGAGGAAAGCAGTCACTAAGCCACCACGATGTAGGCCTGAAAGGAGGCACGCCAATACCATATTGGATGACATCACTCCATGTGGCCAGGGGGGCACGAAAACAGGGCCGAGAGGTTCTTCTGGCAGGGGAAACAAGCAGAAAGGGGATGTTTTGATGCTGAGTTGCTCATTTGGAAGGGGCCTCAGAGAATGAAAGTCCTTACCAAACTTTTCAGAGGACTTAAAGCATGGGGGTGGGGGTCAGATAGCAGCAAATAAGGCTTGTGATCCAGAGGGTAGCCTGTACACAACAGCTACTGGAACAGGGGGCAGTAAAAGGGGTTCGGTGCCCCAGGCCATTGACAGGTGGGGATGAGACCACACCTTGGGGAGTCCTGGGTTGTGGGTGGGATCCACGGAATAGAAAAAGACCAACAGGAATGCGGGAAAAGGGTTCCATTTTCAAACAACAACAAAAAAATACACGAAGAGGATGGTTCAGGACCCATCTGGGGACCATGGGGCAATTAACGGGATATTTTTACAAGACAAGAGGTACCAGCATCATGAGTAGGGGATCTTTCCAGTGGAAGCATTTGGTTTACATGGTATGAGAGGCAGCCGAGGTGAATGGAGGGGGGCAATATTTAGCAATGGCTGCAGGCTGGTCAGGTGGGGAGAGGGTACAAGTGGCATGCAGGCATTGGGCAGGGCCTCAAGGAATAAATGGAGATGAAGAGAGCAAGCAATCATTGGAATGAGGGGATGGGCATGGGAGGGGGCACAGAGGGATCTGTGCGCCCATAGGCAGACAGATAGTTTACATGGAGTCTGGCCATAGATATGCATACAGATAAAAAAGGGGGTCATATGCCTGTTTCCCATTGATATCGAGGGGGATGGGAGGTCAAGGAATGGCAGGAGTGGTCAAGAGATGCACACAGAGGATTGGACAGATGCTTGAGATTAACATGACCATTTCTTTTGCAGCATTTTCCTTACTACAAAGGAACCGGAGGTGACAATGGCCCCAAAAAAGTGTAAGCCGACCAAGAAGGAAGCATATAAAGCAATAATTAAGTTGGTGAAGTGGGCCAGCAAGGTATGGGAGTTGGTGGAGAACATGGAGACTCAGAGCAAAGGGAATGTGGAAAGGGGAAAAGGCAGGAGGTAGCAGCAGGGGACACAGACCGGCAAAGGGCACAGCTGAGCCTTGGGCACTGGGTCGATCACCCAGCCCAAAGAGACCGCCACTTAGGCCAGTTAGCTCAGACAGGCCGGAGTCCATGGTCCCCAAACCACAGCCAGCCATCCCAGTGATTCCCATGAGCCCTGAAGCAGTACCAGTGCCTACCACTGAAACACTACCACCTACAACCACTCCGTTAGGTCCACCACCTACAGCACCGAATATCGAGGGAGGGCAGAACTCATTGGCCCCCACCAAGCCCAGCTCCAGGTAATGTAGAAGGAATGTGAGCAGCAGCACAAAAGAATATGTGGAGCAAATGATCATGACCATGGGGCAGGATGGCCTAGGGCAATTAGAAAAAGCTTTAGGTGAACTCAAAGCAGGGAAGGGAGGAATTGGGGGAGCCAGGGGGAACATCAGAGGTAGGAGTCTTACAAGGGTGGACGAGGGACATAGGGTCACCCGGCATGAGGATAGGAGAGCATGTTCCCCTGGCAATGAAAAAAAAAAGATATGGAAGCGGGAATGTGTGGATGTTTTTGTCTTAGTAAGCAGGGAGGCAGTAATGAAATATGATGAGAAAGAGACCATTGGGAAGGCAGAGATCGCAGCAGCCATGGTGCTGCTGGGGAAGAAGGAGAAGGACAAGTTCACGAAAGGCAAAACACGGGACAGTTGCTTCATGGGATTCATCACATATTCTGCAATAGTCATGGAGAAAAATGCCGAACTGAGTATTCCCCTGATTACTTACCAGCTGATCATAAGGAGGGCAAAAGCAAAAGGGGTGGTTTGAGTGGCTGTACTATGATAAGTTCTTCAACAAGGATAGCCACCTATGGGGATGCCTGGTGGGATATCAAGCAGTTAGATTTGTGTACAAACTATGTCATAGACCAGTCTACACCAAATGGGGAAGGGGGAAGAAAGTTACATTGTTGCAAAAATGCTGCTGGGGTTTCAGCTGGGCATTTTGTTCTTGGCCACAATGCAGGTTTCAGCACTCATGTTCAAAGTTGTGGAGGGACCCACCCAGCACCAAGATGCAGGACAAGTTGGGTAGCAGGGGCTCAATACAATGGGAGACAGGGCACCTCCAACCAGCCCTTTTGAGGGGACCAAGGGGGTTTAAGGGGACAGACAAGGAACCAAGGTTTCAGGGGCCGGGGAGGGGAGGATTTGGCAGGGGGGGGCCTTAAATTTTGAGGGACACACTTCAAGGATTGGTTGAGATGGGCACATATTTAACATGGCACAGACACCAATCAACATTCAGATGTGGGAGCAGGCTTTGGAACGGCACACAGATCAAGAAGCTGTGGACCAACTGCTCGCTGGGTTTAAAGGGGGTTTTAGCCTACATTGTCAAGGCCCTAGGATATATCAGGAAAGCAAAAACCTTGGGTCAGTAAAGGGAAAAGAAGATATTCTGAGAAAAATGTTATGGAAAGAAAAGTGTGCTGGATGGATAGAAGGCTCCTTTTGGTTCCCTTCACTCGACAACTTGAGGATATCCCCCCACTAGGTTTGGCACCTAAGAAACAACCTGGGGAATTCAGGGTGATATACCACTTGTCTTATCCAGAAGGTGAATCAGTGAACAATTACATTTCGCAAAGACACTCCAAAGTAACATATGCCACACTAGAGGAGGCAGTGCAGATTATTAGGGGCACTCTGCAGGCATGGCTAGTGAAGGCCAACATTGAGGCAGCATTCAGACTCCTTCCTGTGTGTCCCCTAGATTGGGATTTACTGGGTTTTAAGGTAGATGGAGAATATTATTTTGACAAAGCCATGCCCATTGGGTGCTCCACAGCATGTGCCTCTTTTGAGTTATTTAGTACCTGCCTGCAGGGGGTATTTCAGAGAAGCATGGGGTACATGTTGGTACTCAGGGCCGGATTAACCATAGGGCAGAAGGGGCAATTGCCCTGGGCCCTATAGTTTGAGGGGCCACTGCTTTCTTTTTTTTTATTTTTTATTTCTTCTTCTCTCTTCTCCTTCTCCTTCTTCTCCTTCTCCTTCTTCTCCTTCTTCTCCTTCTTCTCCTTCTTCCCTCTGTATTTTCCCACTGGGTGACTAAACCTTGGGGGGGGGGTCAATCATCTGTGGCTGCTGCCGACCATTTGCCCTGCTGTCTCGACTGTCCAAACAGCTCGCTGTTTGCGGCATTTTTGTTTCCCCATGGATATTCTCTCTGCAGGTGAAGCACAACATGCTAGCCAATGAAATAGTTCCAATATGGTCTGTTGATTATTTTCCCCACCCACCCTCCCAGACCATAACTTTTCTGTCCCCTGGCCTCAGGTCCATGCGCTCATGCACCGTGTATGGTGGTCCCATCATGCCCATGTGAAGTAAGTCCCACCAGGATGATAGGAAATGGCGCCATGCAGCACCAAATTCATTTCCTCTCAGAAAGCCTCCTGTCATCTTTATCAATAGAGAGAGAGGGAGAGACCAACCGTCCACACTCTGCATCACTTGTGCCTCACCACCTGTGGCCAGTCACTAGGCCCACTGTTTGGCCTGGCCATCGACTCAGTCTAGTCAAGTCTCGTGGTCCGGAAAATCTTTAAACAAAAAAAAGATAAACACAAACAGTCAGCAGCAGTGCCACTGCCAGCAGAAGCTGAACTATCAGCCAAAGCAGTGCAGAACCAGCCTGCCACCGCCTTGTGTCAGAGAGACAGAGAGGTCATCAAATAGTAGGAACCACCGGCGAGGAGCGCGATTAGTCAGCAGAATGGACCCACATCAAATCCAGCCTGCCCAGACCACCAAAAGTGCCTGCCCTATTTACCTTCTTCTTGACTTTATCAGGTAAAAAATAATAATTAATAATGCACCTGATGAACAACTGCAACTGAACGTTTCTATGCTTGTTTGTTATTTAAAAAATATTCTAAATAAAATGATGAGAAGAAGAAGGTCATACTATAGGAAGAGGGAGTGGGAGAAATGTGGCATCTCACTGCACCAGCCAGCTTCTCTCACTTCTTCCCCCAGTGCTTTGTTTGTTATCGTGCCACCAGTCAGTGAAGTTTTGTAAGGCAGCCACAGTTACTCAGTTCTCTTGCTGACTGCAGTCAGTACTGTGACCCCAGCAAACATTCACAGTAACTGCAGCAGGTTTGTATCTGGGTTACCTTCCTTGTCACAGCAGCACCCACCACTACCTCTGTCCAACACACCAGGTACACCAGCCCACTGATCTAAGGATGGCCAACACATTATAATGGCAGGCTGTCCAGGGTGGGCAAAAGGGGAGCAGCAGGGGCTTATTCAGCAACATTTCAACATCAAAATGTAGTCCTTGATAGACAGAAAGGAGTAGCGAAAAGCTGGTGGAAGCTGTTTCAGATGTATTGGAACATCAAACTGGTGTCCTGGGTGGGAGGTCATCAGACAGAATGGTTAGGAGCTGAATCAGCCACATTGGCAACATGTAACTGCTTTCCTTGGAAAGATGGAAGGAGAGTCCATGCAAGCCGAATGATATCCATTGGTGCCTTTATTCTTGTTCTCACTCACCTAAGTAATATGCTGTTTAGAGACTGTAGCAGGCTGCACTGCAGCAGACTGAGATGGTTTCAAATGCAGTCCTAGAGAGTTGGACCAAATGAATTCTAAACATGTGATAGGCTCCTGCCTGGCTGGCCCCATGGCCAGACACACTGTTAAGGCTCTAGTCTTGCCCTCTAAAATTATGTATTTCACTTCTTTACTAATGAAGGGAAATAGATAATTTTTTGAGGGTGAGACTACAGCCTTAACAGTGTGTCTGACTCAGACCATGGAGACTATCACTTGAAGGAGTAATAATAGTAAAAACCATATTGCAAGGGGTTGCTATGTGATCATGTGGGAGTCACCTTCCACCCCAATTATGTCATTCAGAGTAGCTGGAAGCCCCTCCAAATGCATTTTAAGGCATTAAAAATCATTCAGCGCGGCCCCTGAACCCCCGGCCTATTGGTTAAGTCACAGGGGGACCCACAATTCTAAATTGCCCAGGGCACCACAACTTGTTAATCCAGCCCTGTCGGTACTGCATTACTTAGATGATATTTTGTTCAGAGGGAGCAGCAGGGAGGAAACGTAGGCAATGCTCAATAGTTTTCATGCTCTGTGCAAAGAGTTAGGGGTACCCTTGGCACTGGATAAGACAGCGGGCCCCAGCAGGATGATTGAGTTCCTGGGTATAGAGGTAGATGCACAAGAAGAAGTTTTTAGGTTACCACAGAACAAGGTGAGTAAATTGAGGGAACTTCTGCAGGAACACATGGTAGGGTGGAGAAAACAACTAAGACAGGTGCAGCAACAGATTGGACACCTCAGTTTTGCTTGCCTGACCATCAACCCACAAAACGGCTGGCACATGTCACATGGGGGATGACCAGACCACAGCACTGGGTGGATATCACAAAGGATATGAGAGAGGATTTGGGAATCTGGGAGGTATTCCTGCAGATGTTCAATGGCATGTCTTTTTGGCAGGATGAGTGGTTATTCAATATGGACCTGGATTTGTATACAGATGCCGCTGGAGGGATAGGCATGGGGGCTATTGTAAGGGGAAGGGGTTTTCCAAAGCCTGGCCAGAGAGATGTGTAAACTGAGGTCTAACCAGAGATATCACAATGCTTGATCATGCCAATATGGGCATACACATTAGTATGGGGAGCGAAGCTACAGAGCCAAAAAGTGACTTTCTGGTGTGATAACAAGGCAGTCGTGGATGTTCCCAACAACATGGAGGCCTCAAACGGATCAGTGCTAGGGGTCCTGAGGCAGTTAGTACTACAAGGTTTGAAGCTCAATATGTCCTTTAGTGCTAGGCACATAGAGAGGATCCAAAATACAATAGCTGACAGCCTCTCCCGTCTGCAGCTGGACAAGTTCTAGGCCTCAGCACCGAAGCAGAGGTGCAAAAGACGCCTATACCGGAGGACATTTGTGAAGTTGGCTGGAAGGAGCCGAAGTGTTATTTCACAACTCCTGGTCCCCCAAGACACTCAGAGCCTATGAAGAGGTGTGGGGAGCATTTCAAGTGTTCAGGAATCAGCACAACATGTAGGTAAGTGGGCAAGTTATGGATGATCAAGTGGGAAAATATATAGTATACCAGTGGGAAAGGGGGATGGCACACGCAACAATAGGGGTCCACCTAGTGGCCATTAGCATGGTCTGTAACCTGAGACGGTGGCGGGACCCAAATAAAACCATGTTGGTAAGACAGATGATCCAGGGATGGGGATGTTTAGGGAGAAAAGGGAGAGTTGAGAGAAAACCAGTGTCAGAGAGGCTACTAGCAGGCCTAGGATCTGCAACAGCAGCAGAATGTCAATCAGAAGTAGAAGGCTTGCTATTTCAAGCCATCTTTACAACAATGTACCACAGGGCCCTTAGGGTAAGTGATGCATTAGGGCATGACAGGAACATCACTGGTGGTGGCTTGGAGATGAAATCTGACATGGCAGGAAGATATAATTACTGTATGGATCAGAAAGTCAAAAACAGATCAAGAAGGTAATAGTGCTTGGATATGCTTTGAGAAAACATGCAAGGCAACCATTTGCCCAGTGCAGACACTGAGGGCCTACACCGCAGTGCGTCTTAAAAAGCAAGGGCAATTCTTTATTCATGTGGATGGAAAGAGGGTTACATGCTATCAGGTAACAGTGGTCCTTAAAAAGAGCATAGAGTTTTTGGGAGAGGGCCCAAAAAAACTACTCATGATACTCATTCAGAATTGGGATAGCATCACAATTGACGTCAGCAAGGGGATCAGTCGATCAGGTACAAGGGGTAAGGCAATGGAAATCTGATTGTAATAAATGCTACATAAGATCCTTGAACAACTGATTACCAACCATGTTTCCTTTTATTCACAGATTAAGTTGGGGAGGGGGGAATAGGAAGTTACCAAGGACAGGGAAGGGGATAGGTCAGGCAAGGCACAAGAACAGAGGCCACAAGATTATAATAGTATTGCAGCGGTTATTTTAATCATACATACTTTTGGTCTTTTGGCAGGTACAGGTCAAAGACTGGAGGTCTGGATATGTGGGTACTCATATATTTATTGGGCAGAGAGAAGAGCATCCAAAAAGGAAGGGGCAGGCAGCTATATCAAGATCACAGGCAATGCAGGGTGTCTTGTCATGGCACCAGGGGCATGAAGCGGGCCCAGCTGCTTCCAACGCTGAGAGACATGATGGGGAGGCACCCACCGCCGGACATGATTATAATACATTTAAGAGGAAATTACATTGGGTCCAGACCATGGCTGGACATCTATCTAAAAATAAAAAATGACACAAGTATAATAAAGAAATGGTGGCCACAGGTGACTCTGACATGGTCAGATATGGTACACCACAGAGTCTGAAGGTATGCTCATAGCTACCTCGCAATTGAAAGGGTAAGAAGGAGAATGAATAGAAGAATAGGTACGTGGTTTCTAGACAATGGGGAAAGAGTCATTAGGAGAGGCATAGATGAAAGAAAGGATGAGTTTTACAGACCAGACAGGGTCCACTTATCAGACCTGGGGGTTGAATTGTTTAACACAGAAAACATGCAGAGTACAGAAGAATGGAGAAGGCAATTGAGGTAACAAGGGGAAGTTTTAGGGGGAAAGCCCATCATCCAATGTGGGCTGGAGATGGGCTAGTGGTGAAAAGAGGATATTACATTTTCAAATGGGGGAGAAGAAGAACACACAAAACATACAGAACAACAACAGAAGAGAAGAAATTCGGTAATGGGTTTCACACCTTTACCTCCCAATAAGGAGAAGGACCCCCCAGATTCTACATCTGGGGGGTGAGAAGACAAGGAAAAGATGACTGCAAAGAAAGATAATAAAATAATGTTTGAATTATGGTATAAAGAATTGGACATAAGTATAAAGAAATGATGTATATAAAATTGTGAAAAATGGAAGGATGATTGGAATGTTGTCATCAATTATCCTTGGAATTGTAGATCTGATTCAAGGAAAACATGTGAAATAATGAGATAGATCAAGTAATAAATTAATTGCTGATCTGACCACCCACCACCAAAGGATCTGTCTCTTTATTGGGGGAAATCCAGGACAATTGATTCTGTGCATGCTCAGGAAGCACTTAGAAATAGTTGTATGATACAAAAAAATAATTATTTTTTCCTATTGATATCATCCATTTTCATTTGCTGCCATCTTGTTTTCAGTTTTCACCACAAATTCAGATTTCTAAAGCATACAAAATGATATTCTGGAGTGCAAGCAACACATGTATGTTGCTTATCCGGACCCCATTAGCTACATTGTACACTTAACTGTTGGATAAATGGCCTTAAAATGTTTGCTTTTTTAACATTTAAAATCTTTTTTCATGACTTGCTTATCATGAAAAAAGATTCCTTTTCATATTTAGCTGTATTTTGTATTTAGCAAATGGTTCCTGACTCCCTTAATGTGTCTTTTCTTTCTGCTATGCTACTTCCCATACTGCGTGGAATTTTGCTCTGAAATGTTCAGGTTAGAATGGGGCTGATCAGCATGTGTGCATTTTGTTGGTTTGGTGAAAAAATATTAATCCCTTCAAAGTTATATACTTTTTTTAAAGGTTGTAGACCTTTTTTCATGAAGGGAAAATCCTATTTCATGTGCCAGCGTCTTTTCCCTGGTGTCTGGTGGCACCCCTGACCCTCTGATCACCCTCCCCATAATTATAATGTATTTCCCGTGTGTCTAGTAGCACACTCCACCATCTGATCACCACCCCTGTAATAGTATATTTCCCTGGTGTCTAGTGGCACCCCCACCCTCTGATCGCAGTCCCCATATAAATATATTTCCTGTGTCTAGTGGCACCACCCACCCCTTCATTTGCTGTCCCCATAGTTAATTAATTTTTCATGGTATAGTGGCACTCCCCCAACCCTCTGATCACCTTCCTCATAATTAATTAATTTTCCCTGGTGTCTAGTGGCACCCCGACCCCTGTGGTCACTGTCCCCATAAGATTTTAGGTTTACATGGTGTCTAGTGGCACCCCCTCCCATCCCTGTGCTTGGCTGTTATAAAGAAAACTATTCTTCAATGTCTTTTGTTTCCCTGGGAAAAAAAAAGGAAATGGTCCATTGGCACTCTGACCCCCCCACCCCAACCAACAACTGAGCACCCACTACCCCACACCACCCACTGCAACCCCCACACACTCTCACTTACCTGAATAGGTTAAAGGACAAAAATCCACTCTCCAATCAAAGATATGTCTTACTGCTGGAACTGTTAACTGCAATATGAGAAATTGAGGTAAAGGCAGTTTGATGTATTTAAATGAGGTTTTCAACTTTGTGGCATAACTTTGCCATTTTTGTATATTTTCAACTGAAATTTTCAGCATGGCCTTTTTGGGACCCAGACTAATGAACAATGTTGATGGATTTATGCAAAGCTGGCCAGGAAGGTAATTTTGTGGTCACTTGGTGGAATCACCTTTTGGGCAGGATTTGAAGATTTCCACCACCCTTGTTCATCAGGTAGGGTTGTAAGAAGGCTATGTTGAAATTTTGGGGTTAAAACACGTAAAAATGCCAATATTATGCACATACGTTGAAATTTTACTATGCCCTCTCATAACATTGGTAATTTTAAATATTTTGACCTGAAATTTTCAACAATTACACCACCTCATGAACGTGACAGCTGTCATTTTTCAAACTCTGGCCAAATTGTGTTTTCACGCCTTTAGCATGTTATGGCATTGCAATGGTGCGGAATCATGTTCTGGCAGGGATTTCAAAATTTTCATTGTGATTGGTTGACCATCCAGGGCACTCCAGACATTACATCATGGGTTTTAGCCCACCTGATAGGCTAGTGATGCACATGACTATAGGATCAGATTTCTTGTATATCCAGGTCCCAGAAACCCTTGTTCTCCCAAGTCCAAATTGTGCATCTGATCAGGCTACTAGCACACCAGGATCCCTGTTATTTTACTCCAGAAAGGTAGGCCTCTCATTTATAACCCTTAACTTACTTATACTGTAAATCACGTTAAAGATTCTTTATGACCATATGTGCTGCAGTTTTTTTGTGTGGCTCCCAAAGGGGAAGTGAATCCTACAGCACTGTATAATTTGGCTATACATGATTGAGGCCAGTCTTCATTGGTTTGTTGTTGATATATATTTCTAGGTTGTTTTGGGCTATAAGTAAAGCCAGCAAGGTTGTATTATGGTTTTCCCGATGTATTGTTTTGAAAATCTTTTCTGCTTTGGCATATCTGGCCTATTTTCCAAATTGCTGGTTTTCAATTTGGCTAATTTCAAACAAGCAAAGTTATACTGCAGCATTATTAAGCAAAGGAGATTTTTTCCTTGTTGTTATTGCGTCTTTCAGCATGACGATTTGGTAAAGGGGAAAAGAATTGTACTCACGTTTGTTCGTGGGTCCTGGCATCAGCCTGCACCTCTCCTACCTCACGCAATAGTGCAGCGCACAGGCAGGCCACCCCCAAAGCCCTACACTCACTCGTTAGCCTCACGAGCGAGTGGCAATGCGATCGCCTGTCAAGCCTGGAAGAAAAAGGGAACTTTACCCTGGTAATCTCTTCCTGCATGCCTTTCAAGACCAGGAGAGCAGTTATCTGTTCTAGGCCTCTGGCCTACTGCTGAGCTCCGCGTGGCGCTCCTCCCCCTCCCCTGGTGCATGGTCGGCATCTTGTGACCTTCTAGTCACTGTCGGGAGAGCATTCCCCTGAATACCAGCTCTTCCTGACACAGAATCCCCAATTCAAGGGATTTTTATCTCACTAAGGGTTTTTTGTTCATTCACCCCACGCTCCTTTCAGCTGCATGGTCCCCGCGGCCTACTTCCGGCCATCGCACCACCGAAGAGCGTTCCCTGACAATACCAACTCTTTCCTGAAACTAAATCCCAATTCAAGGGATATTTCTATTCAGTAAGGGTTTTGCTCCTCATCCCCACACTATTTTGGCCACATGGTTTGTGTGGCCTACTTCCGGCCTTCGCTGGTCTCCTGGCCTAGCGTTGGAGGGGGTTGATTGCCCTCTTTTCCTAAGCACTTCCTACTTCACTGCAGGACCCTGGCAAAACAGAGCACTTGTTCTCCTATCAAAGGTCCCCTTCACAAGCAGAGACAAATACCATGCTGATTTCTCTAGAGGAATCCTGGGAGTGAGGGGTAATATATTTTTCTGGGCAAATGAACAAGGTAGTGGCATACTGTGCTATATGGGGCTATAAAACAAAACCTGAAAAAAGGGAGCTGCAAACAGGACCCCTGTTTTAAGATAACGCTCCTGGCAGCCCTACGAATCCTCCTGGTCCATCTTTTTACCCCAACCCCAGCACCTCCTCTACCTCCATATGGGGTTCCTCCCTATAGCAACCCTATATTATCTCAAAAATAACCAAGTGGTACCTCCATCTAGTTCATATGGAGTCCCTCTCCATAGCAACCCTATGTGCCTTTCTAAGAACCTGGTGGTCCCTCCCCATAGCCACCTCCTCAGTGGCCTTCCTCATGAGGGGTCCCTCACTATAGTGACCCCCATGCTGAACCCCACCTGTGGTTCTTTGTACACCCTTTGCTAACATTCTCAGTGTTCTAAGACTGTATTAAACAGCTATGGGGCACCCACTAAGTTGGAGGCCCATTGTCGCCCAGTCCTAACAATATGCCTCCTTCTCTTCCTTTCTCCACCAGATGATTAAAGGCAAGAAATGCACTTCTTGCAGTGCTACCCTCCTGTCCCATGCCCCGGGCCCCCTATGCCCTGCCTGTCTTCATGATGACGATGACCTATCTCTGGAGCAAACTTCTGTCATGGGCTCCAGTATTGCAGGGCCCAGCGGCTCTACTTGGATGGATCCTGGAGCTATCCTACTTCAGAATCAGCAGGCTATGGTAGCCATGATGACGATTCAACAGAATTTTATGCTGAAGATAATGGAAAAGTTAGAATCCCTTACCCAGCATAGGGCAACTACCACACCACCTCCAGAGCCAGATAATGAAGAGCGTCCGGATCCTGCAGAACCAGTACCAGACAACCATAAGCCAGACTATGGAGAGGACAAGGAGATGGCAGATGAGGAAGATGGGACAGAGTTTGATGACGAGGACATGGAACCACAATCCGTGCCCTCCCTCACATCTAAACTTTGCTCTTTCAACATGGTTCCGGGCCTTATGAAAATAGTCAAGGCCACTATGGGGTTTGATGTCGAAGAGGGCAAACCAGAATCAAAATTAGATCCCATGATTTAGCAAAAGGCAACTATCAAGGAGACATACACATATGTACACATTAAAAGAGGAATGGGAGCACAGGGCCCAGAGGGTCCTGTACTCCCGCAGACAAATGAGAATACAATTATACTATCTCAAAAAGTAAGGAAATTCTTTGCAAAAATATCATTAATGCACTACTTAGGGCTGAAGCGACAACATGAGGGAAATGTGGCATTAGGGTTTCCAACCCAAACACCCCACTCCCACCCTGCAGGCAGTAACAGGTGTGGGGTGTGCTTTGTGGTTGTCAACCCTAATGCTCACCCCAATCTCATACACTGTAACAATCTCAGCCTATTTACTTATGGAATGGGGTGAGTATTAGGGATGACAACCCCAAGGCACACCCTACACCTGATGCTGCCTGCAGGGTGGGGTGGGGTGTTAGGTTTTGAAACCCAAATGCTTCATTTCTGTACTTTGTTGCTTCAATCCTAACTAGTGTATTAATGACGTTTTTGCAAAGGACAGACAGACAGACAGACAGACAGATATGAAATGCATGGGACTTGAATCCTATTGAAAAGGCCAGTGTTTATTTCTTTGTATACCACAGCTATCTGAGGTATATGACTTTCCCTCTGCAGGACCAGTCCAACACTTGGAGGCTCGTGCATGCCTCCCACCATCCCCGTTCAGACATATTTTAAAACTTTGCAGAATGCTGAACTGAGTGAAGTGTTTCTTAATTAAAAACAAAGGCTACAAGTTACAGAAATCATGGCCAAAAAGTTGAACTATGATACTGGGCATGCGAGATCATAGAATCATAGGTGATTTACGAGTTCAGTAGGCAGTATTGCCTTATGGATTCGCCACCATTTTTAATTGGTGGAAATCAAATTTAATATTACCCATGTATGTATCCAATCTATTTTTGAAAATGTTAATTGTAGTGCTTTCCACAATGTGTTTTGGAAGGACATTCCATGTAGATATAACCCTTTGTGTATACCAATGATTTCTCTTGTTTGATTTGTTTTGTTTACCTTTTAATTTCATCTCATGTGTTCTAGCATTGGTTTTGGAGAGATTTTTATATAACCTGATGGTTTCTAATGTTGACTCATCTTTTATTGCTTTATATGTTAGGCATAGATCACCCCTCATTCTCCTGTATTGCACTGAGTAGAGACCCAATTTTTTTAATCTTGTGCTATAATCCAGTCTGCTTACAGATTAGAATTTTTTGGTAGCTTTGTGTTGAACTTTTTCTACTACTTTGTTTCCTCTTACCAATTGTGGAGCACACACTGATGAACAATATTCCAGGTGTGGTCTGACAAAACTGGAGTAAAGGGGAACTATAACCCTTTCATTTCTGCTTTTGATATTTCTCAGAATACAACCCAATATTTGGTCCCCCTTTTATGTTGTCTTGCATGCACAGTGCAGACAACATATTGGGGTTGCTTGAAGTGGAAGAGCAGGTTTTGGAGGTGCAGTCATGTTGTGGCCAGCAGCGCCACTGCTTTTTAGGACTGGGCTCCATGGCACAAATTAGATTGCATGCTGTCTATGACAGCAGTTGCAAAACATGCCACCAAACTGAAACATTTTAGCCACTGCAATGAGGAGCTACCCCTCACTGCATGGCGTGCTTTGACTGGTGTAACATTTCAGTAAACATGATGAGCGGCTGCTCGCCACCCACCGCCTGCCGCTCACAGTCCCTAGGAAGCCAATATGGGGGGGTGCCCAATCCCCCTGTCGGCATATGTGACTCCTTTACTGATGTGGTCTGCCGAGGGGGTGCCAATCCCACTCAGCATCATGCCTCTGAACACAGATATGCTTGCCGATGGGCGTGCCCAATCCCCCTGTCAGCATGTTCAACCCCCGCTCCCCATTTTCCTGCCACTGTCCCACCCCAATTGTGTGCCACACTGGAAGCCCACTCCAGTGTGACCAACATGCCCCCTCAAAGAAATGTTCCACACTGGGAGCCCACCCCAGAGTGGCCAAACCTGTAAAAAAAAAAAAAAGAAAATGGTCTGCGGTGAGTTCTTCATTTTTGTTACCTGAAACAAAGGAAATGGTCCCTCACCATCCTGTCCCTTCCCCCAACCCACAGCCATCCTCTGTGCACCCCACCTCCCCACACCCCCCATGCCATGCTTACCTCTGTAGTCTGGCGTGATGATTTTCGGTGGACCAGGAACATGTCTGCACTCTTTAAAGCCTACCGCGAACTGAAGAAATGCCGGTAAGCTGTATAATGGCATACATGGTTTTTTTTACAACTTTGGTGCATATCTCAGACATTTTTGCTAATTTTGACACCAAGTTTTTAACATGGGGTTCTTGGGACCCCACGTCATGAATTCAGTTACTGTTACCTTATTATTCGGTCCCGAAAGTGATTTCGCAGTCACTGCACAGACTCTCCTTTTGGGACAGATTAATGAAATGACAGTGTGATTGATCATGAGGTGGGCTCCCAAAAAGCCTATGCTGCAAATTTGGTGAAAAAATTCCAAAAACTAACTGCTTTTTTTTTTAATTTAGTTGTTTAACCAGGTATAGCACACTAAGCTGAAAGCTTTTTTACAGGAGCGACCTGGGAGCACAAGGAGGTTAAGTGATTTGCTCAGGGTCACACAGTATGCAAGTGAAAGCTGTGGGATTCAAACCCAGGTCTAGTCTGCTGGATGTCACCAGATTTGTAACTCAGACCTTAGACCACTGCACTATACTGCCTCCAGTGTGCATTGCAGTTTCCATGCACACTTGTAACTTCAAGACTTTTTAATATTTTTACTCCAGATTTTCAACATTGCCATTTTTTCACACCTCCTTATGAACAGTACAGCTGTTATTTTCCACATCCTGCCCGAAATGTGTTTTCGCATATCTGGAACACAGTGGCAAAGTCACTGTAGGAAAACAATAGTCAGGATGCAGTAAGAAAATCACAGTAATACTGTTCATGAGCAGAGGTCCCAAAAAACCTATGTTGCAAATTTGGTGAAACAATTCCCAAAAATGACTGTGTTACAAGCATGTATTGTGCAGTGTCCACATATAGTCGTAAGTTCAATAATTTTTCATATTTTTACTCCAGATGTTCAACATTGCCATTTTTGCACACTTTCTTATGAACAGTACAGCTGTCATTTTTCACATCCTGCCCAAAATGTGGATTTACACATCTGGTGCACAATGGTGCAGTCGCTGTGGGAAATCAATGTTTGGGACAGATTAAGAAAATCATACTGCCACTGTTCATGAGCAGAGGTCCCAAAATGCCTATGTTAAAACTTTGGAGAAAGAATTCCAAGAAAAGACTTTAACAAGCATGTGTTGCACAGTTTTCATGCACGCTGGTAACTTCAAGAATTTCTTATATTTTCACTCCAGATTTTCAACATTGCCATCTCTTCACAGTTCCTTATGAATGGTGCAGCTGACATTTTTATGTGGTGCACAGTGGCGTGGTCACTGTTGGAAATCAATGTTCAGGACACATTAACAAAATCACAACACCACTGTTCATGAGCAGAGGTGCCACATACTTTCATAAGGTGGGGTCACAAAAAGGTCATGTTGAAAATTTGGAGTGCAAATACCAATTAACGCCAAGGGTGTTAGGGTTTCTAACCATAATGTCCCACCCTGTACAGACTAACAGGTGTCAGGGTGTGCCTTTGGATTGTCAGCTGTAATGATCATGCCATTGCACCCTCACCCCCACCCTGCAGCCACTAACAGCCATCCAGGTGTGCCTTGGACTCTTTGACCACAAAGTTCACCCCATTCTCCTATGCTGCATCCATCTTAACATACATCCTTATGAAATAGGGTGAGCGTAAGGCCCGATGACCCCAAGGCACAATGTGACACTTGTCAGAGTCTGCAGGGCAGGGTTAAGTGAAATGGCATGAGTGTTATGGCCAGTGACCCAAAGGCACACCCCAATGCCTATCACTCTCTGCAGGGTGGGTTGGAGTTGATGTTGGTTCTATACTTGACTGCCATTCCTATTATGCATCTCTCTAATGCCTGCACTACCAATGCCAATGACAGCAAGACAACATTCAGCATTGACAAATGTTTGTTTACAATATTTTTTGTATGTATCTCAAATGGAAAATTATTTGAAATGGTGACACCAAGGTCTTTTTCATTGTCTGCAGTTTGTAAGAGTATGTTATTTAATTTATAGGTGTAACAAGGGTTGTTTTTTTTCCTAAGTGCATCATCTTACATTTAAGGTCATTAAATAATAATTCATTTTCAACTGACCATTTCTCAAGATGTGTGAGATTTTTTTGAATTTAAAGTGCAGAATTTGAATTTATTATAATGCCTCCAAGTTTTCAGTCATCGGTGTACTTTGTCATCCCACAATTACTGTTATGGGGGAGCATAGAAGATATTAATATGTTAAAGAGAACCGGCCTCAGAACAGAGCCCTGTGGGACACCACTAGTAACTGGGCCCCAGGCAGATAGGTGGCCTTTTAGTGACACTTGCTGTGATCAATTTGCCAGCCCAGCTTCTATCCAGCTTACAATTAAGGGGTATATTTTTAACATTTTTAACTCTTTGATAAGCATATTGTGTGACACTGAGTCAAAGGACTTTGAAAAGTCCAGAAAAGTCACCTCAACAGATAGGCCTTTATCTAGAGCTTCTCTGACAGGCTCAAAAAAATTTTGAAGGTTAGTTTGGCATGATTTGCCCTTGACAAACCCATGCTGGGTAATATCTATGTGCCCAAGATCTGCTAGATGTGCAGTTATTCTATCCTTTAAGAGTCTTTCCATTAATTTACAGAAAACAAATGTTGAGCTTATAGGTCTATAATTTTGAGTTAAGTTTTTGCTACCACTTTTATTTAAGGGGATCAATGTAGCCAGATTCCATACTGGGATGGTAGTGCCTGTATCAAGAGAGGTGTTAAACAAGACATTTAAAGGGACAGCTATCTAATGTGCAGTACTTTTTATGAAAATTGGTGGAATTCCATCTGGTCAGACCGAACTATTAGGTTTTGTCATGTTTATAGCTTCAGTTGCTTCTTTGATGTTAAATTGTTTAATAGTGTTTATGGACTGTATACTTGATGATGGTGTAGAAAGTTTTGGACTAAACATGCTAATGATTTATTTGTTTAGTTCTGTTGCCATTTCTGCCTCGTCAGTAATTACTCTGCTGGCTGTGTTTAGTGGTCCAATGGTTGGGCTGTTTTTTTTTTTTCATTGATCCAAAGTAGTTTAAAAAGGATTTTTTGCTGTTTTTAACAAAGGTAGCTCATTTTTCTTCAAGGTGTTTTTTGGACTTTCTGATTAGGCTGCCATTTTTGTTGACTGATTTTTAATATGCTGACCAATTAGAAGGTGTAGTATTTTTTGTATTTTTTACACAGTTTTTGTTTTTTGTTTAGGTTTTGTTTTATGCTCTTGTTCCACTTTAGGGGGTTCTCTTGTTGTTCTTATATTTTATTCTTGTGGTTACCCATACATTTATGCAGTGCTGTAGTTTGTTCTGGAGTTTAAGCCAGATGTTGTTCAGATCACAATTATGGGATGTGCATATGCATAGGTGAATGCCCAGTATCAAAGCTCAGCTTTTCAACAGTGATTTCTGTAACTTTTAGCCTGGTTTTTAAGTAAGAAACACTTTCCCCAGTTCAGCATTTTGCAACATTTTAAAATAGGTTTTTAGTTGTATGTGGATGGTGGGATGTATGTACAGCTTCCAGGTACTGCAGTGCCAATTTGTACTGTGACCCCGTTGTGGCAGCCGGCACTCTCAATTCAAGCTGCCCATGTTATGAGGGGGGATCAGTTTTTCATACAACATTTTGCTGCACTAAAGGAATGTACTCACCCAAGACATCAGCCACGCTAACTGGAAATACACACCATCTCAGATCTTCTAAAGGCACACAAATAAGGGACTCACCGAGCTAACCACACCTCCTTATATAGGAAGACCCTGCACTGTGGAAAAGCAGGAGGGAAAAAAAATAATGCATAGCAAACCTGAACATTATCTCAAATGTGATCTACAAAAAGATACTAACCAGCCTTAGGTATTATATAAAACAAATGCTAGGAAAATGTGGTACATGAGGATATAATGCTTATATTCATGCATGATACTGTCTCATGCATTCCTTATTAGATCCCCTAGTAGTATTCTCACCACTATTAGATGTATTTGTTATTGGACCTGGTGGATTTCCATCCACTCCAGCACCAACACCACCCCATCTTCACATGAGGAATATGCACCTTTCTCACATGTTTGTCATGGTCATAGTCTTATTCTCAGAAACTCCTTCTGAAATTACAAAATGAAATCCATGCTGTTGATGTCAATAAGGCTCCACAGGAATTACAGCATTGTTAAGAGACAAGAAATGGTTACTCTCAACATGAACACTGACCCATAATCCAGAAAGTACCTCATTAAAGTGCAAGTGGACATACGAAGCGAGGAATACTAATAATCCTTTTTGTGCCCGGCCCAGTGGCACTGAGGGTTGAGGTGCTGAACACCACACCTTGAGCCACGCTGGTGACCCAGGTTTGGGAACGAGCCTGGGGCATCGGAGGTCAGCAGGGGAGGGAGAGGATTGAGCATCGGGAGGACAGCTCTCCTCTCCTCTCCCAGGATGTTGGTGGGTGCAGACTCGGCACTTGTCTGGCCTCTGGCAGTAGCCAGAGGCACAAAAAGCACATGAGAAAACAGAGAGGATTATAAGTGAGGACATCAGCAGGGATGCCTTGATATCTGGGTGTAGCCACTCCCTTAGAACAAGGAAAAAACACACCGGAGCGCCGAGGGGAAGGAGTGCTGGGTATAGGCCCTTATGACTGCTGTCTGCCTGACTGCCGGAGGGGACCCGATGAAAGTTGATTGATTGGGGTGTACGGCCCCACCTCATACCCACCTGGGGGACATAGCCACGGTGCCATGTGGGTCTACTGGGGCTCCAGGTAAGGCAGCAGTGGGGTAATACCTTTGGCGACTCCTGACAGAGTGGGGCTCCAGTGTAGAGATGAGAGAGATTAATTACAATTTCAAAAAAATAATCCTTTTTGTAATGAGAATGGATAACTAAGAAGGGAAAGAGAGAGAGAGAGAGAGAAATAGAGGTAAAGCAAGCAATCATCTCCAAATTCACAATTATGTATTCAGAGGCAGTGAACAGCACACCACTATATAACTGGGGTTGGGGACTGACAGTAAGAGAGAGAAAAAAAGAGAGAGAGGGATCAAGCCATCATCTGGAACCCCAAAGATTTCTGATACTTATGTATAAAGTCGCAGTACCCACACACCTCTGCATAATACAGGTTGAAACAGAGAGAGAAAGATATGGGTACAATTATCATATCAAGCCTCAATGCAATGTTGTGTCAGCTTTGGGAGACCAAATGATGGAACAATATGGCACACGTCTCTGCTGGAGTCCATGTTACGCACATGGAATAACATTAGAAGCAGGTATACAAGTAAAAACAAAAAATGTAACTGCCCCACAAACAAAAAAAGCAAGGCCAGAGAAGGCAGGATATTACACTGCTGTCCCAAGCCACATCTTTTGTTATTTTGGCATCATTTAAACTCCACTGAGTCATATCAAGACCAGGCAGGACTACATTAAATGCCCCAAAATAACCGAAGACAGCTGTTAAAAACTGAGAAATTCGCACAATATTATCCGGTGAAGCCCCTTTTCAACCCTGTGCTGGCTTTTGGAGTAAAAATGATGCAAAATATGTCAAGAGGTCTCTCAAGACACAGTCATGTGCATTTCAAATATACACCTATGACAGAGTCCTTGTAATGCACATGGAATACCACATTAAAATTGCTAAACAAGTAAAAATAAATCAGACTGTCCCACAAACAACAAAAAGCAAGATCAGAGGTGACTGGACATTACACTGCAGTCCCGAGTAATAACTTTTGTTATTTTGGAATCATTTAAACTCCATTGTGCCACACTGAGACCAGGCAGAGCCAAATTCAGCACCCTAAAATAACAGAGGCAAGGTGTTAAAAGCTGAGAAATGCACATGCAATTATCATGTGAAGCCTCTTTGCAATCCCCCGCTGGCTTTTGCATTAAAAATCATGCCTAAATATGGCAAAGAGCCTCTCAGAACACACTGCCATGTGCATTACAAGGACATCTCTCTGTGGAGTCCTTGTAATGTAAATGGAAAATCACATTGAAACTGCTATACAAGTAAAAATGATAACTGAGACCGCCCACAGACAACAAAAAGAAAAGCAAGGCCAGAGACTGAAGAAAATTATATTGTAGTCCCAAGCCATATCTTTTGGTATTTTTGCATCATTTAAACTCTGCTGAGCCAAGCTGAGACCAGACAGAACCACATTAAACACTCAAAAATAACAGAGACATGCTGTTAAAAGGTGAGAAATTCACACATAATCACCACATGAAGCCTCTTTGCAATCCCATGCTGGCTTTTGGAGTAAATATTATGACAAAACATGACAAGGAGCTCTTCAGGGCGCACTGCCAAGTGTGTTAAAAGGACACTTCTGCTGCAGAGCTGTTGTAATACACATGGAATTCCACATTAAAACTGCCATACAAGTAAAAAAAAAAAAAAAAAAAAACTGCTCCACAAACAAAATGCAAGGCCAGAGAAGGCTGGACATTACATAGCAGTCCCAAGCCACATGTTTTGTTATTATGGGATCATTTAAACTCTGCTGAGCCATACCAAGACCAGGCAGAACTGCATTAAACACCCAAAAATAACAGAGGCCAGCTGTTAAAAACTGAGAAATGAATGCACAATTATACAATGGCAAGAGAAAATCCTGGTCCTTGATTGGTCAGACTGGGACTGGACCCGGGATGTTATCCCAGCATAACATCCCGGCTCTAGTCCCAGTACAGTAACGGCCGCATCGAAAGTTTAAAAAAAAATCCATCCACAGCTGTCCGTTGCTTCCTGCTCACACTAGAAGTGAAAGCCGCATTTCCGATCGGCTTCACAGCAGGTACAGCTCTCACACATCCCCAAACAAGCCTCGCTTATTTCGTAACAGGAAAAAAACTAAAATCAAAGCTGTCTTCACGACACGAGCGTTTAGCGTGACAAAAGTCTGCTGCTCTTTCTCCGGTGCCCCGCACCAACACCATCATCTGCTCGCACTGAAAGTGAAAGCAGCATTATAGATTGGCAAAAACAGTAGGCACAGCTCTCACACGCCCCCAAACAAGCTTTATTTATTTCTAAAAAAAGAAAGAAAAACCTGAAATCAAAGCCGTCACAGCAGTCTCCCGCTCTTTCTCAGGTGCCCTCCTCATTCGCCCATTGCTCTAACGCTCGCTCAACTCATGTTTCTTCTACGTCTTTTTTTTCTTTAAATACATGAACCAATAGCAGGAGAAAAACAGTAAAGAAAGGAACCCAGTAGGAGAACACCTAGAGGAGCGGGTTGTGGGGGCACACCTATTAGAGACCTGCAACAGACACACAGAAAAACAGCTCCACCTGCTGTACAAACAGTATAAGGCACTATTTTTCAAATCCGCATCCTTCCACAATAAAAAAACCTAAAAAAATACAATTAAAACACTATTTTTTAACCATTTTTCTAATGTAAATGTAAACGAGCCATTGTATAATAGGAATAATGCCCTCCAGGGTGGGTGTTATGCTGGGATAACATCCCGCCTTGGGTGTTGGACGCCCTCGGCCGTTGGCCTCGGGCCCAACCCCCCAAGGTGGGATGTTATCCCAGCATAACACCCACCCTGTCGGGCATTATTCCTTTATTACCACATGAAGCCCCTTGCAATCCCATGCCAGCTCTTGGAGTAAAAATGATGCCAGCATATGATAATGGGCCTCTCAGGACACACTGCCATGTGCATTACAAGGATACCTCTGCTGCAGAGTCCTTGAAATACACATGGTGTAGCACATTAAAACTGCTATACAAGTAAAACAACCAAGCTGCCCCACAAACAAAAAAAGTCAAGGCCAGAGAAAGCTGGATGTTACATTACAGACCAAAGCCACATCTTTTGTTATTCTGGCATAATTTAAACTCCACTGAGCCATGCAAAGACCAGGTAGAGCCACATTAAACATCCAAAAATAACAAAGGCAACCTGTTAAAAGCTGAGAAATGCACACATAATTACAGCATGAAGCTCTTTTGCAACACTGTGCTGGCTTTTGGAGTAAAAACAAAGCCAAAATGAAAAGGAGCCTCTCATGGCACGCTGCCGTGTGCATTACAAGGACGCCTCTGCTGTTGAGTCCTTGTAATGCACGTGGAATGCCATATTAAAACTGGGATAAAAATGTGGAAATAAGTACACAAGCTAAAGGAAAAGATGTGTGCATTTCCAGCCCTTTCATTCAACATAATTTCTTTTTTTGGGGGGAGGGGTTCACCAGCAAGTGACTGCAACAACTTGCACTATAGGGTACATACAAAAACATATCAGAAGCTCTGTGTGAATAAAAGCAAATAAAATGAACTTTTAACAAAGTTATTAAAAAATGCACTTTTATTATGGAACTTATCTGATCACACTATGCTTGCACTACTAACAAAAACAAACAAAACAAAACAAAAAAAAAAAAAACACTGATAAAAATACCCTGCCATGCCAAGACACCACAATCAGTGCACATCACTAATATTATTCTGCATAGTAATAAAATATTGATCATAATGCTAAACCCAACAAACTGTGCAAACAAGTAGGCAAACATTGATCTGCATATTAAATCTTCACTTTGGAAAATAGGTCAAGTTTAAAATCCTTAGGTACCCTTAGGTAAAGAAAAAAAGTCCATTTTGAATTAGGACCCAATGAAAGACAGCAGAGCCTTTATACATTCCAATTTCTACCCCCTCACACACCACACTATGGTTTGCAGCCCATTCCAACAATATTTCAGAGTTTTTCAGTGTCATTTGCAAAATGTAACTCACTGCTGGTGAAGGAATATCAATTGCTATCATAGTCTCTAGCTGGCAGGTGAGCAGGCAGCTTTACATCTACGGTGCACATGCTGACTTAGGAAATGGATGACACACCTTACTGCTCTTTGTTCCACAGTTTAAAAGAGTGAACATTTGGGAAAAGAACAACTTTATAGTCCGATAGAGTCTCAAATATGAATATGGAATGTTACTTACAGGTCATGGTTCTGTGGATCGACAACAGCACTACCCTCCACAAGGGTAACAGGTGGACATCTTGGAGACAGCCAGAATAAAAAAGTTATGATCTCCTACTAGGCATTAAATAAAGAACTTTGTAAAGTGGTAGCTTGAATGGGGAAAATAATAAAAAACATTTAAAATGTATATTTTACACAAACAGTACTGCACAAGCACAACTACAACAGGCAAACCATGTACTTGAATAAGATACCACATGTCATGCACAAAAGTAATAACTCACATGTGGTGTCAAGGAAATATTAATAAGTATACAGGAATCCATGAAAAACAGTGAAATATTTGTACTTCCAATGCATCAATATGCCACAATAATTTTAGTTTCATAATTGAATTTAGCCTAAATTAATGGTGAGCTAAATATTAAGCAGATCATTGTCACAGAGTTGATAAAATTTGTTTAAGGGCATTTTACATGGTTTAAAGGGTGTCTCCATAAAATGAAAAAGATATACACCGTCATTTTATATATATACACACTGTCTTTATTAGATTCACAACAATACCGAGCATAAATTCATTATTTCTTTTTACTTTCTGAGTAAAATACAGACATGCATTTTACTGTACATATTACAGTAAGTCTTTCAAGTACTGTCTGCATATATACATATACATATATATACATATACATATACATATACATACATACACACACACACACACACACACACACACACACATGCATACATACATACAATTATTCATTGCAAAAAGCTTCATTAATGCATCAGCTAGGTTGTCATTAGTGACAAAAGTTTGGAAATTCGATTTTAGGGTTATGAAGACCATGTCTCCAACCCCACCCTCCACACACACCAACAGGCTTTGGGGTGTGCCTTGGGGTTGTCAGCCCTAATTCTCATCCCATTCCATTTGTAAGGAAGATGAGTGGTACAGTATAGAACAATGGGGTGAGTGTTAGGCCCGATGACCCCAAGGCACACTCCGACACCTGTTGGTATGTGGGATTCAATCAATGATTGAAAAAACTGGTGCAGAGCTTAGGGTTTTGACTTCATTGGACACTGGGGATCCACCTGGAGGAATATAGGCCTATACTGGCACTATGGTCTGCATCTGACCAGGGGGGGGAACCAGGATCCTAGGTGATAGGTTTAAATGCTTCATTGGCAAGCATTTAAACTAGCCAATGGGTGAGACATTGAAAAAGAGCAGGGAAATCCCAGGCCCCCCCCCAAAAAAAACAGGGTAGTTAGTGAGGTAAATGCCAAGCTAGAGAAGTTGATAGGGAGAAGGGCAGGGGTAAATGGAGAAATAGGCAATGGCAAAAAGGACAGGGATGGAGCTAAAATGGGTAAGGCCATCAAAAAATGGAGGGCAATGAGTACCAATGCCCATAGTCTGGGTAACAAGCTCATTGAACTAGTGGCCTTGATGGAAGAGAGATGCTTGGATGTTGTGGCAGTCAAAGAAACATGGTACACAGAGAACCATGACTGAGATGTCAACATACCAGGTTACACAATCTACAGGGGGGGACAAGGAGAGTAGAAGAGGAAGAGGATTAGCTCTCTCCATAAGGGAAGGGATCAAAGCAATGGAACTAAAGGGTAAACAAGGAGGAGAGGAGGCACTGTGGGTCACCATGGAGACAGGAAATGGCACCATAATCCTCAAGGGTGTTGTATACAGACTCTTGTCTCAGGGGGAGAAAATGGACATGGAAATGATGGAATGCACTACTCCTGGAGTTGAAGGATGTGGATGCTACTATAAATCCAAAGCTGATAAAAAACTGGTTGATGGATTTTATCTAAAGGTTAAGGCCTTGTTTTAAACAAAAGCAGAGGGGGAAGTTACTCACTATTTTATATGAGTAAATCGTAAGCTGCTAAAAGAATTCAGCAGAGGCACTTTAAATTACCATATGGGGACTTAAAAGTAATTGGGAGACCTGATTGTAGTGTTCCTTTCTTTATATTTTATGTAGGAATGTGTATTCTTATTGGATGAACTAATATTGCTATTATTATGTCTATTATTTACTGTATATGTCTATTGTCTATTTGTAAATGTTTTGTCTGTTTGATACTGTTAGTTTTGATGTTAGAACCTCCTTGAAAATGAGCTGACACTCAATGGAGTTTATCCTGTTCCTGTTTATATTGATATGAATATGAATAAAATGTTACCATGCCATACCATACCATACCATGATAGAAGGCATGTGTGACATGGTGAATCCTGTCATAGTAGACACCCCTCAGATAAATTGAAACCCATTCCCCAAGCAATTTATATGTTTTGTATAATGTCCACCTTGCTGTTTGGCTGGTTATAACCAAACTCAGAGTACAAGTTACAAAATAAGAGGGCAGTTTTAATATAAGAAAAGCAAATGTTTGTGTCTGTTTTTTTCTAAATGTTAGCAGCCCTCTTCTAAGACATATTTTGCAGCAGACAGTATGAGGCAATATGACCCTGTAGGAGAGTTTAGGAAAGCACCGAATGTTCTGATCTTGGCTGTGACCTTTAACAATATTGTGAACAAGTTGTGCAGTGTGCTCCAGGTGGCTACCAAATAACTGTTCTCTATGTAGCAACGGTGGCCCCTAGTGGCTAGTCTTATGTTATATCTGCTGTTAATTAAAAGGCAGGGGAAAGTATTTTTCCAACTTCTAGTGAGCTTATAAAAAGCCCTACCACAGTGATAAGGTGGCAGCTTAGAATCAATGCAAAGAAGTGAAAAGCAATGCACCTGGGAAACAAAAACCCATGGGAAGAGTACACAATGGGGGGGAGGTACTAACAACAACAAAAATGTAAAGGGACCTAGGGGTAGTCATATCAGATGACCTAATGGTAAGCAAGCAATGTGAGAAGGCAGCAAGGAGGACTGGGGGATACTGGGATATATAGGAAGAGGCATCACCAGTAGAAAACTGGAAGTTGTTTTCCCTCTGTACAGACAGTTGGTGAGACCCCATCTAGACTACTGCTTGCAGTTCTGGAGACCCCATCTCAGTAAGGATATAGACAGGATGTAGGCAGTTGAGAGGACAGCAACTAAAATGGTGCAGGGTCTGCTCCAGAAGCCATATGAAGAGAAACTAAAGGAGCTTAATATGTATACCCTTGAGGAAAGAAGGGAGAGAGGGGACATGATTGAAACTTTCAAGTACCTCATGGGAATTAACAAAGTCCAGGATGGTAGCATCTTTCAGAAAAAGATTTGCAAGAACAAGGGGGCACAATTTGAAGATGGGGGGGCATTTGTCACTGTAATGACAATCCTAACTGATACATTAATGAAGTTTTTTGCAAAGAATTTCCCTTCTTTTTGACAAAGTGTAATGTTACTCGTATATGGTTGTGGGAGTGCAGGGCCCATCACGCATTCATTTTGTAATTGTCTCTGATTTTCATGTGGGAGACATGGGCCCAGAGGGCCCTGCGCTCCCATCTATACATAAGTGTACTGCTATTTTCATGATATCACATCTCTGTTCCCACTACTGCATAATGTAGGGCCCTAGGCTGCCATTATTACATAATGGGATCCAAATGTTGGAGCACAGGACCCAATGGGCCCAGAACTCCCATGTACCCATAAGTAGTGATGTAAGTTTGTCATGGCAGTCATACACATCATTGATTTCATGACGTTTGATCTTTATTCAGGACTTCCATGACTTTCACTAGTGTCATCAGAATGTAGCAATGATGACAGCGCCACAACATTTACTACTGTTTACTAATGATTTCATGAACAAATGATGAGTCATTAAAACCTCATCCATGACAAATTTACATCCCTACCCATAAGTACAGCGACATAGCACACACCTAGAGCCATTCCAGGTAATTCTTGTTTTGCAAAAGTTGCAATATCTCAGGAAACATTGGAACTTTGGAAACATTTCCTTCACAGTTGTATTCATGGCCTGGCCACCTCCACACATCCTTAGGTGTACTAAGCTGTGCTTAGCAAAAATCAGTATCTCAAACTGTTTTCAAGAGTAGGGCACAAGACCCGGGGGAACAGGTTGAGGTACTAAATGAGTACTTCACCTCAGTTTTCACCAAGGAAAATGGGGGGGCTGCATCATTCTTGGGAGGAGACTTTGAAACTGAAGTGGGGGGGCCCTTACCGATTGGTGGGTCTGGAGGGGGGGCATCACTGGCAGGTGGAGGGAAGGCAAAGGAGAGGGGCAAGTTAGTGGAGGTGGAAATCATGGCAGATAGAGTGAGGGAAGCCCTCAGGTCCCTTAAGACAGAGAAATCACCATGGCCTGATAAATTACATCCCAGAGAGCTGAAGGAACTGGCGGATGTCCTGGTGAACCCCCTGGTGGAGCTCTTCAGCATCTCTCTGAGGACAGGGTGGGTGCCCCAGGAATGGAAGGTGATGCATATAGTGCCTATCCACAAGGGGGGATCAAGGGAGGTGGCAGAGAACTACAGGCCCATCAGCCTGACATCGGTGGTGGGCAAGGTGATGGAGGGCATTGTCAAGGAGAGACTAGGGGGGACCTGGAAAAGTTGGGGTGCCTGGATGATAGATAGCATGGATTCATCCCAGGGAAATTGTGTCAGACAAACCCTGTGGAGTTCTATGACTGAGTGATGAGTGCCTTGGACCTGGGTAGACCAGTGGACATCCTCTTTCTTGACTTCAACAAGGCGTTTGACTCTGTTCCTCAAGGAGGCCTGTTGGATAATCTGGGAGGAATGGGAGTGGGAAACCAGATGATCAGATGGATAGGCAATTGGCTCCAGAACTGGACCCAGAGAGTCATGGTTGGCAGGATAGTCTCATCCCCAAAGAGGGTCATTAGTGGAGTCCCTCAGGGATCGGTCCTTGGGTCCCTCCTGTTCAATGCCTACATCTCTGACATAAGGAAGGGTATCAGGAGTGTGATGAGTCTCTTTGTGGATGACTCAAAACTGGGGGTGGTGGTTGATGGGGAAGAGGGGAGGGTGGCCCTATAGTGGGACCTGGAGGCTCTGGAAATGTGGTCTAGAAAGCAGAAGCTGAGGTTCAATGCAGGGAAATGCAAGGTACTGCACGTGGGATCCAGAAACCTGGACCAAGTGTACACCCTGGGGGGGGGAATGCTACAAGTCTCGATGGCTGAGAGGGACCTGGGAGTGGTGGTGGATGTCAAGATGAACAACTTGGAGACTTGTAGAAGGGCAGTGGCAAAGACCAACAGGATGCTTGGATGCATCACTAGGGGGCTCACCTCCAGAAAGATGGAAGTGATACTCCCACTGTATAACTGCTTGGTGAGGCCGCACCTCAAGTACTGCATGCAGTTTGGAGGCCACATTTAAAGAGGGACATTGAACTCCTGGAGAGGGTCCAGAGGAGGGCAACCAAAATTATTTGGGGCTTGGTGGATAGGACGTATGGGGAGAGGCCAAGAGCTAAATATGTACACATTGGAAGAGAGAAGGGACTGGGGGACATGATAAAGGTCTTCAGGTACATGAAGGGAGTAAATAGGGAGGAGCAGTCAGGGTGCTCCAAAGGAAGGGGCAACTAGAGGGCATGGGTGGAAGCTAGAGGGGGGGGAGATTCAGGAGAGAAAGGAGAAGGTGCTATTTCACTGAGAGGGTGGTAGAGCCATGGAATGAGCTGCCCAGGGGGCTGGTGGAGGCAGAAACGGTGGAGGGATTCAAGAGGGGGTGGGACAGGTACAGGGGAAAGGTTCTGGAAGCAAAAACCAGGGCAGAGAGAATATCCAGGACTGGGAAGAAAGAAGCCAGAGAGGGAGAAGGGGTAACAAGGTCAGCTCCCAGGGTGGGGGCAGTCCAAACGAGCAGACACGAAAGACCATTAGGCCTATTCTGCTGGCATTTTAGTACGTTAGTATATAGATACCGAAAAATGCTACAACTGCCACAATGTTATCTTATTGGATAATGTGCAAATTCAGAGTGCTGTAACTATGGAACCAGTGTCCATTTCTTCACCGAACCAGAAAAGTGAACATCTGTGTGACAAGGGCTTGCCACCCTGCAAATTTCTGCTCATAAGTCCTAACAGTTTTTTTGCTATGAAGTGGCAAAGAAACTATTTTTTGGCACTGTTTACCTGTTTTCACTTTCAGATCATATATTTTTTTTCCATTGGTTATAATGGGAAACTTTAAAGTGTAATAACTTTTGAACATATTAATATTTTTTCACCAAACCTCAGAAAGGCGCATCTGTGAGGCAAATGCTTTCTACCCTGAAAATAAAGCCATTTCTGAGTTCCAGGTGGACAAATAAATGTAAAAAAACATGGATTTTTCTGTTCTTTCAGCACTCTACTGTATATCTCAGAAACCACACAACAGATTCCCACAAAATCTGGCAGGTCAAGAGACTTCCACCTAGCCATTATGCATGCCAAATTCATGCAAATCCATTGAACTGTTACAAAGTTATTAATGTTCAACTATTCAGGTTTAATATAGACATTTCCTTTCACCCTAACTATACTGGCACTACTGTGCCAGTATATTGTGTATTATACTGGCACAGTGGAAGTTTAATTAGGGTTCAATGGTCAGTTCTATGTTAAACCCAAAATTTTGCACTTTAATAACTTTGCAACCATATGACCTATATGCACAACATTTTTCATGCGCTGTCAGGTACATTAGATCTTTTGAAGTGGTAAGTTTCATTCCAGTCAAATGTACAGTTGTGGTGATGTGGAGTGTCAAAAAATGTGAAAATCACCATTTACAGTAGGTACAAATCCTTTGTCACAACATTTCTCTGAAACAGCGTGGGGGTTTGGTCTGAAATTGTTAGGGTATATGAGGTCTGGTTTGCAGATGTACCTTTTGAAGGTTTGGTGAAAAAATATGAATCCATTCAAAAGATATTAAAGTTTTAAATTTCCCATTCTAGCCTATGGGAAAAATTATATGTGCCATTTTCTGCAACTTCTGCTTTCACAAAACCACTTTTTGCTGTAGCTAATGGATCAGTAGTGTTATGCCGCCGCCATCTTGTTTTCAGTTAGCGATGGGGAAAAAATGCCATAATTCAAATAATACTGCCCCTTGCTAAACACCAACAGTTGTGTTTTCCTAAATGGGGCCCGAAGAACAGAATTCTGTTAGATTTTAAAAATAATATCAGGAAACATATTTATTTAAATCAGGCATTGGTAGTGTTGCAAATTTGCAGCACTATTCTCACGGAACTGCCTCAAATTGTGGCACAGTTCTGCAAAACTAATTCCGTAATGCCACAAAATGTGTCACTGTTTTGGGAAAGGTTTTGCAAATTATGCGACAGCTGCCACAATTAGAGATGGGCAAAGTGGCCCCAATTTGCTCTGCGAAGTGGAACGTGGATTGAAAGCGAATTCACAGAGTGCTCCGCAACGTGAAGCTGAGTACTTTGCGTTATAATGGATAACACAGAGTCCATTGAAAACAATGACTTCACATTACTCTGCCTTCCCAAACCACTACTCCACCAATTCTTAAGGCGAAGTACATTGAATGCAATGTACTTCTCCTCACTTCACCTTGTTTTTAAGCACCAAAGGTGAATTCTGCAGTGATTCATGGGATTTCAGGTCACATGGGCTCTGGATTGTTTTGCACAGCCTCAGTTAAGGGTAGTGTGTGTAGGAAGCTATAGGAGACAGTGTGCTGAGAGATCTCTGTGCTTCAAACCTTCTAAAAGCTGTTGAAAAAGCCTTCTTAATTTATTTTTGCTCAAACTTAGTTCATCGATTGTAAGAAACCTTCCTGTGCTCACATCATCGAGCGTTTATTGTTTGTGTGTGGCTTTTGAATGTTAATGTACAGCATTGGATCTGTGTAGTGTAGGAGACAGTGAAAGTGTGCTTTGGGGGAGGGGTGTATCTGACTGTGGTGTAGGTAGATTAACCTGGAGAAAAAGACAGTTATTTCATTTTTTGGTGATATTTTTCTTGTATAATAACTGTATTAATGTACACACAGTAATATTTTCCATAATTCTTGCCATTTCTTTGCTGATTGTTGTGGAGCAGCAGTGCATAATTTTAGTTTGTTTAAAATACGTGGTTATATTACTGAAGTTTTCAATATGCTACGCATTACTTAGTGTGTTTGTGAGTATGAGTGTGACGCGTGTCATCCAATCAGACACCTTTTATTGTGCCACATTGTAATTTCAGCAATCTTAACCTGCTATCCACTGCAGCTGTGTGATTTTTGTACTTCTTTGTGATATCTTTACTGGTACTAGTACTAGTGACCGTTACTGCAGCAGTGCAGTACACTGCTGCCCTCCCCCAGGCACAGTTCGCCCCAACTAGCAAGGTATTCTTTTCCAGATTAGAATTTCTGATGGTGAGCACTGGTTAGGTGTTGTGCCTTTGCATCTGCATCTCTTCAGTGTGCAGCACAATCTTAATCTGTCTGTGCATTTGCATGTCTTTAGGGCCCAATCTCCATCTGTAACTTAAGTCATGGTTGTTTCTTTGGCTTCCCTTCACAGTACTGGACTGGTGTGGTGCATAATTTTGCATAAACATTGCACTCATTAATATGCATTTTTAAGTCAGGACAATCATCATGTTCATGAGTCACTCGTGAATGATACAAATCACATTCTTCATCATCACGGTTACAAATGCAGTCACAAATCATCATGATTTATGATCGCATCACGAATCACAACATTATTTTTTTTTTTTACTGGTTACTTGGATGTACTGTAACTTTTGTAAGCCTGTTTTGTAGTATCCCATGTTTCACCACCCCACCATTGTACTCATTAATGAGTGTTTTCAAGTCAGGGAGTTTTGTGCCACATCTCATTGGGGCCCGGGGAAGTACAGCTGTAGGCATACGTGTTTTTTTATCATCACGGTTACAAATGCAGCAGTCACAAATCACAATTTACGATCACGTCACGAATCACAACATTATTTTTTTTTTTTACTGGTTACTTGGATGTATTGTAACTTTTGTAGGCCTGTTTTGTAGTATCTCTCCATGCTTCACCACCCAACCATTGTACTCATTAATAAGTGTTTTTAAGTCAGGGAGTTAGACAGTGTCTGCGGTACATACACAGACTGGAAAGAAGACTGCACACATGCAGTTTATTATACAGTATACTTGCACTGCTCAGAATACAAAGAAGTGTCATGCATATGGAAGACAACAAAAAAGGGCATTATTACATACAAGGGTCGGGGATGGTGGAGGAATACATTTTATAACACAGCAAGGAAGGTGTGGGGGTGGGCACATCATGGTTGAGAAAAAAGCTAATGTGGGATCCTATGGTGATCCAGCAGCAGTTCCAGCATGGACATAATTTGCAACTGATGTTCCTCTATGCAATCCAACTGCCGCTTGATAGCATTCACCCTCTCATAGTTCTTCTCAACAGCAGTCTGGAGAACTGCCAAGTCAGCCTGCGTTACATGCAGTTCTCTGCGGTCCACACATTCTACAGGCTGACCTGCTGGTGGTTGGGGTGGTGATTTGGATGCTGGTGGAGCAGCAGGTGCTGCTCTTGCCCTCCTCTTCTTAGGGCCGCCACCATGCACAGCTGCAACCTGTGCCACAGAAGGGCCAGCAGGTGCAGGTATGGCCCATTCTATGGCAGCCTGCCACTACAACTGGTGGTGATTTAGCATATGGGTCAGGGTGTACTGGCCCCCAGTCCCCAGGTGAGTCCCCAAGGGGCCACGGTGCACCTCCACTTCACATAGTGACACCTGACCAAACTGCTGTCCTCCCCAACACAGTCAAAAAACTGCCAAACAATGGAGGTGCGGGGAGGACCAGGCACAGGCAGGGGAGGGCCAGATGAACTGGAAGCTGGCTGGTCATGGTGCTCAGCAGGGTTGGGATCCATACCTCAGCCCAGGGGCACATACACATCCTGCTCCAGAGGATCCGGTGCTGGAGCTGGTACTGAACATGGTGGTGGTTCAACTTCCTCAGAGTCAGGAGGCAATGCTGGTCCTCTTCCAGTGTGGGGACACTCAGAATTTTCAATCAGTCCAACAGGAACCAGAGGCCATGCTCACCACGCATCCACATGGTATGACACCTACCAGTACCACAATCTCCCAGAGCTGCCCCTGCCCCAGACATTCCCTCACCCTGGTCCATCTTTCCTATTGAGCTCCCTCAGTCCGAGCAATCACTACTCACACTGTCACACAGACACAGACAAATAACTAACTACTTATAAAGGTAAGAAAAATAAAATTTACAGAAAGAACAAATTAAGTAAAAAAAAAAAAAAAAAGAGTACAAAAAACAAAAAAATATAGGTTTTAAAAAAGCTGTTGGGTCTAAATCAAAGTTTAAATCTCCTCAAAATATCAGCAGTCACAAAACACACGACTATCTCTCCATCTGCACAGAAGAAAGTAAAAGTGTCTGCATGTAAGACTCACTTTCTTCCTGCCTAGCTAAAGAGCATGTGACTTACAGTACTGTAAGCCATGTGATGTGTGGGGGGCTGCCAAATCTGAAACACCAAGTGGATCACTTAGAATCATAATGAGGAATGTGAAGTCCATTAAAAACAATGACTTCACTTATTTTGCATTGCCATTCCACCTTAACGTGAAGTGGCAATGACAAGGCAGAGTGAGCACTTTGCTTTCACTTCGCCGGTGGAATTTAAATTTGCTGCATCTCTAGCCACAATTTGAGGCATTACTTTACAGAAAAAACAAAAAACAGATCCTGGAAAACCCAAAAACCTTTTCTAGCAATATTTCTGCCAATCTTACAACAGAATTTAATTCCTTGACCCTTAGGTTAACACCATAATGAAGGGATTTTTTTATCCTTTTATTGGCTCCAAGGGGGCCAGGGCATGTTTTATATTAAAAAATGTGTTTGCCACACTGGCCCAGTGTAATGGAAGGCTAAGGCATCACTGCCTTACCTACTGCCATGCCGGTGACCCATGTTCATGGTGTGAGCAGGTCACCAGGGATCAGCTGGGGAGGGAGAGGACTGAGCATTTGGAGGACAGCTCTCCTCTTCTGGGAGGGGGTGGGACTGGAGACTGGCATATGCCTGGCCCTGAGCAGTGGCTTGAGGCTGGTACACTGGCTCCATAGATGGGACAGAGAAGGAGCAGATGCCTAGCATGCTACATGCAGAAGCACAAGTGGCTCGGCCATTGGCATCACTGCACGCTATGTCACACACTTGGGGATGGGCAGGAAGACCACAGGCAGAAAAATCCCACAGCCCAGTGACATGATGCTGGCCCTCTGCAGGTGCTGCACATGGTCAGCTGGCACCTCAAAGCCATTAAGTGAGCACCAGTGGATGCTGGGGTGATGGGGCTGGGGGGCTGGTGGAAGGGGGAGCTGGTTGGTGGAGGGGAGATAAAGAAATGAACTAAAAAAATGTTTTTGCTGACATTGGGGTGCCCAATCCCTGTATTGGTGTTAGAAGCCCTCTCTCCCCTGTGAGTATGGGACACTGGGTATCCCACTCCCAGTTTCCCCAAAATATTTAATTATAAAATACTGTTTTTGCTGACATTGGAGTGCCCAATTCTCATTTTGGCATGCGACCTCCCCTCGTTAGTGTGGGACCCTGATGAGCTACTCCTAGTGTCCCTAGTTATGTCCTAACCCCCAATACTTCTACAAAAATGCTTGCTGACATTGGGGGTCCCAATCCACCCCTTGCCAGTGTGAGACAATGGGGAGCCCACTCCCAGTGTCCTCAATTATGTCTTACTCTCCAGTGCTGTGGGACCCTGGGGAGCCCACTCCCAGTGTCCTGAAATATTGTTTTAAGTGTACCTGTGAAAAAAGAAAACAACCCCAAAGTCTTTTTTAACCTAAAAAAAGAAACAGTCCCTCACCGTCTCCCCTATCCCCCTCCCCATCCTGACCTTCCCACTAAGCACCCACCACCCCCCCTCCTTTGCTCTATACTTACCACCGGAGATCATCAGCTCTCATCTTCTGTGGATCGGGACATGTATGCACTCTTTAAAACTAACCCACGAACTGAAGAATCAAGGTAAGTGCCATATAGTGGCTGTCAATGGCATTTTGAACTTATGGTGATATCCTGGCCATTGTTTAGTATTTTTGCACCACATTTTCAACATGTGTGTTTAGTATAGAGACCTTGTATTGAACTCTCAACTCCCAGTACTGCATAATGGAGGTCTCTGCACTCCCATTATTGTATAATGGTATCCATAAGTGTAGAGACACAGCGCAGGTCTAGAGACATTCCAAATGACCCTTGTCATGCAAATATGGCAATATCTCAGTAACCGAAGGAACTTTGGAAAAATTTCCACAGCAGCTGTAATCATGGCCTGGCAACCTGCATGCCAGCTTAGTACACCTAAAGATGTACTGAGCTGTGCTTAGCAAAAAATCCATATCTCCAACCATTTTTGAGATATAGGTGCCGGAATGTGCTGCGCCCTCCACATTGTTATCCTATGGGAAATTTCAAAACTTTAGAATGTTGTAACTATAGAACCAATGTAAATTTTGTCACCAAATCAACAAAAGGCACATCTGTATGGCAAGCCCCTTCTGCGCTGCAAATTTCAGCCCAAACATTCTAACCATTTACTTGGTGTGACATGGCAAAGAAACAGCAATGTTTTTAAAGTACTTTCGCAAATTTGTGAAAGTTTCACAAAATTGGTAAAAGCCTTTCCTAAAACTTTTGTACTGTCACAAATTTGTGAAACGTTCACAAAATTTGTGAAAGTACTTTTGCAATAATTTTGCAAATTTGTGAAAGTTTCGCAAATGTACTTTCTCAAATTTGTGACACTTCCAATGGAAATTTTATAAAAACATATTTCTGACCATTATTATTTTTTTTTTTTAAATGTCAGGATCATGTTCTTCGATTTCTGATTAGGCGAGCACAACTGTTGGTGTTTACCAAGGGGCGGTAGTTTTTGAATCACATTGTTTTTTTCCACGTCGCTAACTGAAAACAAGTTGACAGACTTGCGAAAGTAAAAAACCCATTTGCAACAGTAAAATGTACTTTCGCTAAAGTAAAAAGTACTTTTGAGACATACATACATTTTTCCCATAGGCTATAATGGGAAACTTTAAACTTTAATAACTTTTGAACGGATTAATATTCTTTCACCAAACTTTCAAAAGGAACATCAGTGACCCAGACACCATATACCCTGACAATTTCAAAGCAGAACCCCAAACCATTTTAGCCATAGCCCTGAGCAAAGAATTTGAAAAAAGAAGGTTTGTCATTAGGACAGGCCCCTTTGTTCCAGGCCTGAAAGGACCCAAGAAGGAAGCGGGGGAGAAGCCTAAGAGAGAAAGGGGGAGTTGTGAAATTAGTTTTTCCCAGGGATGGTGAGGTCTCAAAAGGGGTGGGACCTCACAATGGGGGAGGAGTAACAAGGAAGGAAGGACATCACCAGCAGGGGGAGGGACTATAGGAAGAGAGCAAAAGGATTGGTAGCTTGAGAGAGAAAGAGTGAGAGAGAGAGAGAGAGAACAGAACAAGGGGAGGGGCAAGTAAGGGGCTTACAAAAGCCTGTCAAGGAGACTCTCCCACTTTTTGCTAGACTAAATAGAATTATTTGGTTGAGCACATCAGTCAGAGAGTTCATTGGAAGCAGGTATCAATATTGGATAACAGCTGTGAGAGGTAAGGCTTTTTTTGTCAAGAATGTTATAAATAAATAAATACTATATTATATATATATATATATATATATATATATATATAACAGATAAGTAAATAAGAAGAATGGATTTTCTTGTTAGTTTGTTGGGACGTTAAGTAAGTATAGTTCCAGTGACATTTAAAATAAGGGACACTTTTTGTGGTAATGGGTGATGGTTAGAGAGCAACTGTACTAAAAAGTTTGACTGGGTTTAAAAAAAAAAGAAAATGCATAGATCTGGTGAGCGTATTTAAAGCAGAAAGAAAAAGGTAGCTGCTAGCTGGGGGGGTGCAGGCAAAGAAATACCCACCATTACGGGTCGATGCCTGGCTCAGGGCCAGACACAGTGATAGAAGAGACAACTCGCTTGTCCAAAAAGTGAATGGAAGGCTATTCTGGATGTGGGGGAAGCGGGAAGCAGGACCAGCGCAAGGCAAGTGGTGCCTGCAGTCAAAATCTCAGGCAAGGGCTCCACGCTGGAGGGATAGAATAAGGAATGGTCATGCTGCAGAGGGAGAACAGGACCACTTAGTCCACAGCATGGATGGAAAAGTGGACTGCTGCAGAAGGAGAATGGGACTGTGTGGTCCACAGCATGGAGGGAGAATGGGACCATGAGGTCCACAGCATGGTTGGAAAAACAGGAGCACATGTCTTTCGGAGAGGGGGGCCTTGAGAAAGCCCTCATGGAAGAAGCTGCCATTAGAGAGTCCACAAGGGAGAAAAAGAATAAAAAACAAAAGAAACAAAGCAAGCACAGGAAGGCCTGGGTGGGGCGAACTCAAAAGAATGAACTACATGTGATCAGGGGAACAGGTGACGCATTTGGAGAGTTGTGGACACAGGAGGGGACACAGGAGGGGGGAATGCTGTGCAAAGAGGGAGAAAGGGTAGGAGCACAAAAGGATGGGCAGCAGCACAAGGGCAGTGCAAGGCCACGAGGCGGCTGCCATTTTGGAAGCAATTGGTGGCCACCATCTTAGGAGGCAAACGAGCTGGTCACCATTTTATAAGACCACATGGCAGCCGCCATTTTGGCAGGGGGAGCACCACAGACAGACAGAGGGAGAGAAAAATATAGGTGCCAGGTGTGGCATGCATCACCCGGGATCGGACAGCCCCAAGGTGGGCTAGTGAAGAGTTTAAGAAAAAAAAAATACAGATATATATATATACATAGAACGAGTAAGAATGGAAAAAAAAACAGAGGCAGGTTGATACAGAGCACAGGTGCGAGTTTTTAGTGGGAAGATGATGGCACATCAAAACACAAAAAGGTCTGCAGATTAGATGGGGGGGTTTAAGGAGGGAAATATTCATTTTTGGATGCACAACAAGAATGAAGATGGTGTTGTGTTTCAAAAAATAAAGGGGGAAGAAGCCATACAGACAGATACAAAAAAAAAAGAATATATATACAGTATATATATAAAATGATACCGGAAGTCAACAATTGTCTCCTTGTTTCTGTTACCAAATGATAGTAAGGATACCAGAGGATCAAGTGCATTGAAGGCTGACACCATGAAGGTCATAATGGATCTAGTAGACAGGGCTCACCAGGTCCTGGATGCAGTGGATGATATGGAGGCAGGGAAGGAGTCACCAACAAGGAAGGGGACAAAGAGGAAGGAAAGGTCAGGTGCTAGGGGAAAAGGCATAGGACCACACAACTGAGGGGCCCCAAGGCTACCCATCCCAAAAGGTCCCAGGCCTGATCTCCCTCAACCTGAGCCGATGCCAGTTCCAGGGCCTGAACCTCTTCCCATGCCAAACCCAGTGGCTCCTGTACCTGACCCATTACTGGGTCCCTCACCAAGGCCAGTTCCACTGCCTCTGCCAGGACCGACCCACGCCAGTGATTCCACCAATGCCTTAACCACCAGGGCCAGCAGGACCAGCCCCAAGGCCAGAGCCCAGTCCACAAGGACCTGCCCCACCCCAGCCAGACAAGGTAGATCCAGTCATCACTCCGGCTCCAGCCCCAGTACTAGGGCCAACAAAGGACGCACACAGCAGAAGAGTTATGGAGTTGACTCTAGAAAGTAGTATGAAAGAATATGCAGAGCAATTGTTACTAGGTATGGGGGAGGACAGCATTGGAAAATTACAAAAAGTACTAAGTGAATTGGAAAAAGGAGGTAAGGGGGAAGGAACAGTGGAAGAAAAACTGGCAGCATTAGAGGAACATGAAAAGGGGTCTGGGGGATAGGGGATCACATACTGCTGGCAACAAAGGAAAAAATATGGAAGGGTGAATCCATAGTCGTATTCACCCTAGTAGACAAGAAGATGGCAGAAATGCACAAGGAAAAAGAGGGTTTTGGAAAATGAGAGCTAGCAGCAGCAGTCGTGTTGGTCAAAAAGGGGAGGAACAAAAGGGGCCCACATATAAGGGAAAGACATGGGATGCCTGGTTGCTGGAGTTCATCTACAGTGCTATAGTGCAAGAAAAGAAGCCAGAGTTGGGAATCCCACTGTTGGCATACTCACTGATTATCAGGAATTCATATAAAATGATGAGAGGGACAAACTGGTTACAGTACGATGAAAAGTTCAGGACTAGGATGGCTAACTATGGAGCAGATTGCAGGTGGGATTCAAGGCACAATGATCTATGGTGGGAAACCATGATGGTAGCAGGATAGTCAGAAGGGAAGTGGGCAAAAAGTGGCAGTAGATACCAAAAATGTTGTTGGGGTTACAACAGAGCATACTGTTCCTTTCTGAGTTGTAGGTTTAGACACGCATTCTCAAAGTGCGGAGGGTTACACCCAGCATTCAGATGCAGGACCTATGGCGATAACAGTGCCAATGGGGACAAGGGGGTATTCCTTTGAGGAGGACGGGGGCAGAGGGGAACATATTGGGACAACCCGGGACATAGGAGAGAGCACTCAGGGGAGGGGGTACCAACAAGGGGAAAATAAGACAGCTGGGGAGCAGGTATTTTCCTTGGCTAGAACCCCGATTAAGGGAAATGTGGTAGAACAATGGATGGAAGGGTACCCAGGGTCAAAAGCCTGGCAAGATTTGATTACAGGTTTTCAAAGGGGTTTTAGTCTACACTATACGGGAAAAAGGGCTAACATATGGGCACAGAATCTGAAATCTGTAAAAGGATAGGAAGAATTACTGGAGAGAAAAATCAGGAAGGAGGAGGAGGTTGGCAGGGTAGAGGGGCCATTTCAGGACCCCCCTGTACCATGCTTGCGTGTGTCCCCTCTGGGATTAGTTCTGAAAAAACAAGAATGGGACTATAGGGGTGATACACCACCTATCCTACTCAAAGAGGGGATCGGTGAATGATTTTATTGCAGATGAGGATAGCAAGGTGTCCTATGGGACCTTGGAGGACACAGTGGACATTATCAGGGCATGCGGGGAAGTATGGCTGGCAAAAACGGACATAGAGCCAGCTTTTAGGCTGCTGCCAGTCCGGAGGGAGGATTGGGATTTGCTGGGATTTCAGATCAATGGGGAATATTATTTTGATAAAAGCATGCCTATGGGGTGTTCAGTGACATGTGCAAAATTTGAACAGTTTAGTACATGGCAACAGTGGGTGTTTAAGCAGAGGTATGGACATGACAGAGTGGTGCACTATCTGGATGACTTTTTATTTATCTTGGAAGGAAAGGAAAGGGTACAGCAGATGCTAGGAAATTTTCAAGAAATGTGTAGTGAAGTGGGGGTGCAACTGGCAAGGGAGAAGACATAAGGTCCCAGCAGATGTTTGGAGTTCCTGGGAAATGAGATTAATTCAGTAAAAGGGGTCTTTAGACTCCCGGAACAGAAAGTAAGGAAACTGAGGGTGATGTTGGGGGAGCTAGGGCACCAAAAGATGGTGATCCTACTGAACGTGCAGCAACTGCAAGGTCACTTGAATTTTGCATGGAGGGTAATAGGGCCAGCATGTGCATTTACACGACGCCTGGCCAGGGCAATGTCAGGGGGATCAAGATCAAGACCTCACTACTGGGTCAATCTAGACGTGGAAGTCAAAGAGGACTTGGGGATATGGGAACAAATTCTAAGTTCTTAAATTGGGATAGCCATTTGGCAGGAAAAATGGTTATTTTAATACAGACCTGGAGCTGTACATCGATGCCTCTGGGAGGATTGGGGTAGGGGCCTACTTCAAGGGTCAATGGATTGCGGAACCATGTCCTAGTGAGTGGAAAAAAGGGTACTGATGAAGGACATTACGTTCCTGCAGATATTCCCTATTTGGGTAGTGACAAAACTGGGGGAGTTATTGGAGAACCAGCAGGTGACATTTTGGTGTGACAATAGGGCAGTGGTAGATGTGCTGAACAACAGGTGGGTAAAGTCAAGGATGGTATTAAAGGTACTGTGGCAGCTGGTGCTGCAAAGCCTGAGGCTCAACATGAGCTTTAGGGCAAGGAACATCATGGGTGAGCAGAACACTATAGCTGACAGCCTTTCCCACCTACAGATGGACAGGTTCCAGGCACTAGCACCCAGGGCAGCCCTAGTAGGGGAAAAGATCCCAGAGGACCTGTGGGAGATTGGTTGGAAGGAGCAGAGTTCGTCTTTTGTAATTCATGGGCAGACAGCACTCTAAAAGCCTACAAGAGTTTGTGGAGGGCATTCCAGGCTTTCAGGGCACGTCAAACCATGGAGGTAAGTGGAACAGCCATGGAGGAGGAGGTGGGTAAGTTTGTGGTTATGGGCTGGCAAGAAGGCTTGGCCCATGCCACCATGGGGGTACACTTAGCAGTGATAGGATGGGTGAGTATGATGAAGGGCTGGGGAGATTCTTGCAGGGGCATACTAATCAAATGAATGATGATGGGGTGGCACAGAATAAAGGACAAAGTTAAGGATAAGAGAAAACCCATATCAAGCCAGTTACTCAGTCAGTTGCTGGCTATATTACAAACATTTGTTACTCAAGATATGAAGAGGTCTTATTCAAGGACTCGTTTGCAGTAATGCATAAAGGAGCCTTTCGGGTGGGGGAGATGGTTGGGCCAGTAAAACCCACGAAAGGAAGAGGGCTGGAAAAGAAGGATGTGCAGTGGGAAGGGGAAACCCTCAGGATTTGCATAACAAAATCTAAGATAGACCAAATAGTACAAGGATGTTGGGTAGCACTAAAACCACACCCAGTTACAGGGATTTGCCCCTGCTGGCTGGTGAAGGAGTACTGGGCAGTTAGGCAGGGGATCTCTGGCCTATTTTTTTAGACATGAAAATGGCAAGGAGGTCAATGGGTGCCAGGTGTCAGGAGTGCTGAAAAAAGGCACAACACTTTTAGGAATGGTCCCAAAGGGTTATTCATCCCACTTTTTTTGAATAGGGGCAACTTCAGAGGCAGTGGCACAAGAGAAACAGGCAGAAGAAATTAAGTCCACGAGGACGATGGACATCAACATATTACAAGAAGTATGTTCGAAATCCCATGCACTAACGGCTGTTCTTTTATTTCCTTCCCACAGGAGAAGGCAAGGGAAAAGGGCTGAAGGAAGGAAATTGGGGGGGGTGAGAATGAAAAAGACACTCACTGTTTAATATTATGTATTGTAGATTACAGAAGCAGAAAGAAGATATGGATCGTGGGGCATTCCTACATCTACTAGGCGGAAAGGGAGGAGGAGCAGAAGCCAGGTGGAAAACAATTAGGTTTTGACCACCGTGTAGTACAGATTGTCTGGAAAGGAGTAAGAGGGATGAGATGGAGCAATGCCTGCCATTGTTGGAGGAGATGAAAAAAAAAAAAAACAGGATCCGGGTCTCATCATTTTAAACTTGGGAGGCAATGACCTAGGGACTAGGCTGTGGTTGGACATTTTCAATAACATCCAAGAGGACATCAGGATAATCAAGACAATAACCTCCCTATATGAGGACTTGAGATGCAAAAGGAAAATTAAAGAGGACACTATAGCATAGTCAAGAAAGGGAAGGGGTGCCCATAGGTGGCCAACCTTATGGACTAGAAACTGTAAAGAATAGATTAGGCTAAGAAAACAGAAGAACTGTTGCAACAGATTTAAAAAAAAGGTCGGTCCTCAAGAGTGGCAGGAGCTCCCTGTCACATATCCCCCACCTTAAGAGGGAAGCAGTTATTGCAGACTGCTTACCACCTTTCTGTCCCAGGAAGGGATGGCGCTTTCACCCATCCATCTTCAGAAGCTCTGTCTCAGGGTCCCTATTAACAATAAACATTCTATCAAACATAGTGGATATCATCATTCTTTACCCTGAGGTATTAATACATTTCTCAATACAGACTAACAGTACCTTTGCTGAACTATCTCCTTTTAGGGAAAGTACATCATATTTCTTAACCAAAAAATCTGGATGACTGTAAAGTCCAGTACCATAGAAATAATATCTCTGTGGTGAGTAATTACCTGCTCCAACCCCACCAGACATGTCAGTTTTAAGCAAGGGCCCAGTTCTAGGTTCAACCCTTTTACATAAACCCACTATGTCTCTTGATTCATTCATTTCACTTGCTACTGATACAGACACCTGAGGGTAAACACATTAGGTGTTACCCCAACACAGGTTCCTATCCATTTTCCACCCAGCTCCTCCTTTGTAGATTTTTCATCAAAAAAATAAAATACGTGTACCACCTCCTTGATCTTAAAGAGCAACTTTGCACTTCAGCTTGTCTTTTCATAAATAAGATGCTTCCATTATTACAATTTACTACAGAATCAATTTTTTTCATTTTTAGTGTTCCTTTCCAATGTTTATAGCATGTCTTGGTATTCTATCTAAAATGGCTGTATGAAAATAATTTGCCCCTCCCCTGTTAATCTCACAATATCTTTGTTTATGACATCATAGTGCTCACCATGGCAACAGACTGATGTCACAAAACAGCCATTGTGTGTTTAGTAGGGAAGAGTCAGATACATTTTGAAAGACTCAGTGAAATAAGTGCTGAATTACCTACAATATTGAGTAGACCAGTAGCAGGGGAAAGTAAATAAAATAACACATAACTAGGAAGCAATAAAGTTAAAACATAATTGGTGTAAATTAATTTTTTTCAAGCTTTTTATTATAGTAGACAGTTGTTCTTTAACACATTGTAACATTTTGGTAATATCAGCATCTTTAGCCTGCAGTATACCCCAGTTAATACTTTTAATAGATTTATCCGAATCAATACAAGATAAAGTCCCTTCAGCCTCATAGGCTTCTTCTTGGCTGCTTGGAGTCTCCAACCCCAGCACAATATCACTAGGCACAGTCTTACCTGGGGTCTCACATTCAAGTTCCAAACTTGCATCTCCAACCTCCAACAGGTAATATCCAGGGAAAACAGGCACCAAAGGAATATCCCGCTTAGTGGGGGGGGGGTCCTCCTCCAGCTGAGCCCATGAAAAATTCTCCTCTGATTCATTATCCAAATTGTCTGGCAGGGGCCTCTCAAGCACCTGGCACCAGTGTTTAACCTCTCTGTGCAGTCGGTGTGCTTCCAGCCATTGCCCACTCATCCAGTGGATCATCCTCATCAGGGTCTCCACCTCTGGGATGCTGTCTCTCACACCTACAGTCTGCCTCGACCTGCATCTCTTCATTGTCTTCAGGTTTGGCCTTCCTCTGAGCTCCCATGTCCAGCCCAGGCAGCAGCTTCTCTTAGTCTGTCAGCTATGATTCTGGTCAGTACTCCATGGACTTTCTTCTCTGGAAAATCCTGGTGCATTGGTCCACCTGAGATATCTGGGTGATATCCAACAGAAAACATCCCTCTTTGGCCAGTCCAGATGCTTCAAGCATGTTATGCAACTTCTGACACCAAGTCTGAGGAGGGGTTGTGGGATAACAGATGGACCAGACACTGAACTTCAAGTTAGTCACACAATCTCTGTGTGATGTTTATTCAAAGTACAGGAAATAACCTTCAGCAATGACATATTCCTTCTTCAGTACTTCAGTTTGCAGCAACAGACTATGTATGTTCTTTCCCTGCACTTAGTCAGCACCTATTTACACTGATCTCTGATCTAAACATTTTAGTGAAAACCCTTCATCTTTATGTGGGCCTTGTTTGCTTGGGTAGTAGGGGCTCAAAAAGAAAAAAAAAACAAGCTATAGACAAAGAACCTCAATGCAGAATCATTGAAAAAAGGGTTACCCCAAAGGGCATTGGCAACAAATAAAGTTTCAAAGAAATACAACATCATACATACTTCCATAATGCAAAACATCATGGGATATATGCAAATCACCATGAAATTTCAGACTTGTTCAGTTTACAGCAATTCACATGCATTTTAAATAGCACAACTAATGTAGTTTCTATAATAGTCACCTAGTACCTTTTACCATTATCAAAAACACCTAATGCCATGGCATTTTCAACATTTACAAGTTTCATGAATATAAGGAATATACATCAAGGTATTTTATGACATAGTGCTATTACATACTGAATCCAACAATGATAAACACAACCTGTTTTACATATGCTTGGAGGGCACCACAATAACCTCCCTGTACAGGGACCTAAGAGGAAAGTTAAAGAGGACACAATAGCATAGTCAAGAAAGGGAAGGGGGTACCCATAGGTGGCCAACCTTATAGACTAGAAATTGTAAAGAATAGATTAGGCTCAGAAAATAAAAGAACTGTTGAAACAGATTTAAGAAAAGGTCAGTCCTCAAGAGTGGCAGGAGCTCCCTGTCATACCCCTCTCCCCCTCATAATTCAGTTTAAACATTCATCAATCTTTCCCTTAAATACACACCCTAATTCCTTACTCCAGCTTCTGTTTAAGTGTAATCCATTCTTACTAAATAATGAACTTTTACCTTGAAAATATCCAATGTCTTAATATAATGTAATCCTTGCATAAGGCTCCATCTCCTAAGCCAGTTATTTATCCTCTCAAACTTTTAACTTTCTTTGTCACTGGCCCTTGATACCATTAGTATTTAGGAGAAAATTGATGTACCATCTAATGCTTTAATTATTTTTTCTATTCTAATAAAATATATTTGATCTTCTCTTGCGTTTCTAAGATCATTTGTTACCATGTGGATTAAAATCACTGGCTTGTCCTCTTCCTTCTTCACTATATTTGGAAGCAATACTGACACATTTCCTAATTTAGCCCCAGTAAAAAAGTACAATACTTGTTACTTGTTCCTTATTGTCCTCCATCATGTAAGCATCCATATATTTTATCATCAAATCACAGATAATATACACCTTATTTTGTTTTCTCTGGTGTTCTACTTCCATATCATGCCCCACACACTCTTGTCCCTCCCTTCTGGTTTCCATTGTAACAGTCACACCAGTTTCTGGTTGTTTTTTAGTTGTACTCCCCTCTTCTATCGATTTCCCAGTCTATTCAATTACCTGTCTCACTTTGCTATGTGTATCCAAAACACCTGTATGCTCCTTTTCCATGATCTCATTTGTTATGCTAACTCCTACATTTTCTTGTACCACCTTAAGAAAATGACTCGCCTGATTTTCCACTGACTCCACTAAAGTTAATAATGGTGTATATCTGTTGGCCACTGGTAACTGGAAATTCCTACTTGTTCCAAGTCATCATTTTCAATTGCCCCTCCTTCTCTTTTTTGGATTTGATCATTATTTATTCGCTTCTCAAAATCCCCTAGTGTAGCTGCCTGTTTAAGACATTTTAACTCTAGCTTCAAGCCCAAAATCTTAAAGTTTAATTATTTAAGTTCCAGACATTGGTTACACACATAGGGGCCAGATATTCAAAACTTTGCACTGGGCAAAAACTGTTTGCTCAGGTTTAGCGTAGGATTAGCACGGGTTTGCTATATTCAAAGGGCCAAATAGGGGGCGCAAATTCCATTAGCGCTGGGCAAAATCATAATGTATGCAAGGGACAAAATGAAGGCATGTGTACATGAATACAGGCACAATGCTATATTCAGTGACTAGCACTGTGCAAAGTGGTATTGTGCAACTTAGCATGACACTTAGCGTGGTGCACATTACTGCCCAGAAAAAGGTAGCCTTAACCCTGGGCAATCAGCTTTGTGAGGTGTTTGTGCGGCTTTGCTTGATTTTGTCCGGCTTTGCATGGCCCTAACAAATAAATATGACACATAGACAAAGCCAGACATAGAGGAAACATGCTGCTCATTGATGGCATCACAATGATGTCATCATCTCCCACCAGTCTCAGCCTTGTCAGGCAGTAAGTGATGACCCTGCCACCAGTGGACAGCATGGCAGTGTGGCCATACAGCACACACCTGCGGACCACTCTTCTGTGGACACCAACAGATGCCAGCATACACATGCAGCATTGTGGGCATAGAGGATGTTGAGGGGAGAGTGTATGGGTGGCCAGGCTGTGCCACAGACCAGGTGTGGCCACAAGGCTGGGACACATCATACAGTGCACATGGGCCAGTATTGTGAATACCCCAACACCAGTGTGCCTTTCTGATAATATATGTCCCCCTGCCACATCCTGCACAGCTGTACAACTGCCACAGCACACAAAGCAAGACATGTATATGTCACTGTGAGCATTCCGTGCCAGAGGTGCAGCATCTGTGGGTTACACAACAGCGTAACAGTAATGTCCACTGTTAGTAAACACCTGTATGTTGGGCCTGTCACTGTGTATAGTGCAGTCATCAGCACTGCCCTACACACCATAGGTAGTGCTGTGTCCACACACTACTGGCCCCCTTGCTACTGTAGTATCTGCTGTGTACTGTAGCATGACCTATAGTGTGACAGTTGCATGCAGCACCACCACCATCTGTGACTATGCTGTGTTGTCCCAGTACAGCTGCAGGCAGCAGCGCATGTAAAGGTACAGTGTTCAAAACTGTATAATATTCCCCTGAACTGTTTGCGCAGCACAAACATGTTTGCATGGGTTTAGCACAGGGCTAAACTGTTAGCCCGGTGCAAACTGCATGCAAATCAGGGCATAATGAGATGCTAATCTGGATGTTTGCCCAGAGACTACCTAAGTAGGCTCATTTGCATGTCACTTTTGAATATGGCAACATTTAGCGTCTGGCAAACTTGTTTGCACCGGACGAACGGTTTAGCTCTGCGCTAAACCCACGCAAAAAGTTCGGGGAATATTATACAGTTTTGAACACTGTATCTTTACATGTGCTGCTGCCTGCAGCTGTACTGGGTCCACACATTTGCTGGCACACACATTGTCCACATACTTCACCTCCACCTACCTTCACGTCACTGTGCACTGTGTTGCTGTTGTGGTTTGCACTTCCTGGTTGCTATATTCAGAGATGTCTTATTCCAGGGCTAAATTTGCCCTGCCTCCCAGCCCAGTTTGCCCAGCCTTATTCCGATGCTATATTCAGAAGTTGTTTGCCCCAGGCTATTCCTTTTGAATATAGCTTGCTTTGTGCTCTGGGCTAAGTTTGTCTGCCGGGCAGTGCTAAATTAGCCCTGGGGCAAAGTTTTGAATGTCTGGCCCATATTCTGTTAATCCTCCACTTTCTTTTAAGGAGAAATTCAGGCATTCTGTACATGTAACACTCAGCTCACCACTCTTCAAAGTAACTATACAGCTTTGCATACTTATCTTTCTACAGCCTTATAAAATACTATCTGCTGCCAGGAATTTATTGTTACCTTTCTTTGTTATTTTTTGTCCATTTGAGTCCCTATATCCAAGTTGGTAATGCTTTTATGGATCTTGCTCCTCACCTCCCTGCCTAACATCATAACATGTGCCGAGACACACCCATCTGAGTGTGTGCGATCAAGCTCATGCTGCTTGCTGTGCTAACCTGGTTAAATGTGTACCATGACTCAGAAGTGCTTCAGGGGTCATGGACACAATATAGCTCAATTACAGCCCCCAAACTAGCAAAAATTCTCCAAAAAGCCTTAATGGGCACTTAAAACATGTGCACCACTTGCTCAGATGCTAAAACATTCCAAGCTGTGTAAACTCAGACTGTAGTGCCCTCTGCTGAAATGAGGAACTACAAGTCAAAGTGTACTTCCTGAAACCTCTGCCCCTGTCTCTGCACCACACGCTCAAGCAGATATCAGTTTCCCTCCAGGAGAGCTAGCAAACAGACACAATTAATGTTCTGACCTCCTCTCCCACTGCTATTGGCAGTCACACAGATTCTGCCCACTCCTGAAATCACGCCACTCACTGAGCTACCCAGGTTAAATGTGTACCATGATCCAGAAGTGCTTCAGGGATTGCGGACACAGTATAGCACAATTACAGCCCCAGAACTAGCTAAAATACTCCAAGAAGCCCTAATGGGTACTTAAAACATGTGTGCCTCTCGACTAGATGCTAAAACTTTCAAATTTGAGCTGTATAAACTTGGACTGTTGTTCCCACTGCTGAAATGATGAGCTACAAGTCCGTAGCCTGTTTGAATAGGTTCTGGTATTTAGTTTGTAAAATGACAACATTTTTATGTATTTTCCATAAATTTTAGTTTGTGGAGAAAAAAAACAAACAGATTGCAGCTCACAAAAAAGTGATTTTTCTGACAAGAATGGATTGGCCACTCATGAAAAATAATCCTTCTTCATGAGGTCAAATCCTTTGTCAAGCTTTATACCTCTGTCCTGGAAAGTGATCTTCCTTTTAAAACAATGGGAACTTAAAAATTGAATAACTTTGCAACAGAGTAATATTTTTTGACAAAACAAATGCATTACAGTTCTGTTACCCAAGCTGTTTCAATCATAAAAAAAAACCTCTCCAAAATTCCACACTATCTGGGTGCAAAGTGATGAGGAAAAAACTGCAAAAATTGGCATCTTTTAAGGTTTTTGCTCTATCCAGATCTCAGAATCCATACGTCCGACCTGAGAAAAACTTGCCATGTCAAGATATCTACCCCATAGTACAGTGAATGCCAAATTTTGTGCAAGTCCATTGATCAGTTGCAATGTTATTAAACTGCAAAATGTAATGTTTAACATTAAACATGCTACTCAACCCTAACTATGATGGTGCCATCATGCTAATATATATATATATATATATATATATATATACACACACATACACACACACACACACATACACACACATACATACACACACATACATACACACACACACACACACACATACACACATACACACACACATACACACACATACACACATACATACACACACACACACACACACACACACACACACACACACACATACACACATACATACACACACACACATACACACACATACACACACACATACACACACATACACACACATACACACACACACACATACACACACACACACACACACACACACACACACAGCAAAAAACTTTGTTAATGCATCAGTTAGGGTTAAAGTTACAAAAGGGGGGGAAATTAGATGTTAAGGTTGAGCCCCTAATACCTACATCCACCACTTCATCCTCCACACACTGATGGACACCGGAGTGTGCCACAGGGTTGTCAGGCCCAACCCTCACCCCATTCCATATGTAAACAGCTTGACACGCTACAGTAAAGGAGGATGGGGTGACAGTTAGGCCTCATGATCCCATGCCAGACCCCGGCATGTCAGTTTGAGGAGGATGGAGGGTGGTGGTGGGTGTTAGGTGCTCAACCCTAACATCTCATCTACACACTTGTCACTTTAACTAAGAAGTCTCCATGTGAGGTAAGTCACTGTATCTTGCATCGTTTCTGTGATACGGGTGCCAAAAAGCATTATGGGTGCCACAATGCTATCCTATGGGAAAAAATCTCAACTTCACTATGGCATATCTATGGAAGGGATGAAATTTTTTATGCCTGAACAGCACAGTTCATATCTCTGAAATACCCCCTTTACATCCTGAAATTTCAAGCTAAAAGATCTAGCCGCTTATTTACAGCGTAATGTACATGGTATTTGGTATGTGTTGGTGTCAGCGTGGGCCCTTCAGGCTCTGTGCTCCCACCAAACTGCACATTTCTGCAAAATGATGTGTGTCTGTGGGAGCACAGGCCCTCTGAGCCCTGCACTCCCACTTACACATAACAACGGAGCCATACAATAGCCCAATAGGCATGAAAAGGACCCCCTGAAACACAAATTTGCCAATATCTTAGTAACCGTACAAGCTATGAAAAAAATTCCACTCCAGGTGGAATCCATGACTTTTAAAGTTCCTCATGGACTTAGCTGTGGGTAGCAAAAACTCCATATCTCACTTCATTGTCAAGATAGGGGCACCGAAAGTCACTATGGGCGCCACAATGTTATCCTATGGAACCAATTAACTTTTCAACACCTAAATGGCATAATTCACATCTCTGGGGCATCCTCTTTACACCCCGGAAATTTCAAGTCAAAAGACCAAACCATTTATTTACAGTGCAGTGGCAAAATTTTTAAAATCATAGTTCACGAAGTGTCAAAATCCCCATTCGCAAGGTCAATATCCATCCGCAAGCTGTCAAAATCACCATTGGTGAGTAATTCTTGATCATCAGATTTTAGCCATCTGGTCCCTAAGTCATGAATGGGGATTTTGACAGCTCGTGAACAGGGATTTTGACAGATCATGAAAAAGGGATTCAAAAAAAAAAATCCTTTTTCATGAGCAGACAAAATCCCCTTTTGCGAGTCGATCCCCTTTCATGAGGTGTCAAAATCCCCATTTATGAGCCAATCCTTATTTGTGAGAAGGGCCATCTGGTCATAAAATGACGATCAAGGAATTTGTCAGCTTACGAAAGGGGATCGGCTTGCTAAAGGGGATTTTGACACCTACGTGAAAGAGTTTTGTCAGCTCTCAAGGGGATTCAAAAACCCAATCCCCTTTTGCAAGCTAAAAAAATTACCTTTCATGAGCCAGTTCCCTTTTGTGAGCTGAAAAAGTCCCTATTCGTGAGCCAATCCTCATTAGCAAGATAGGGCCATCTGGTTCCTAAGTCACGATCAAGGATTTTGCTACCTTACAAAAGGGGATCGGCTCGTAAATGTGGATTTTGTCATCTCATGAATGAGGATCAGAAGTGAGTCATGAATGAAGAATTTTAAAATCTAAGACAGCCATTTTTTGGCCAAAATGAAGGAAACCAAAAGCATGGGTTTGTAGAGGGCATCATCCTTAACAAAACCCATGTCTCATTTGTAAAAGAAGGCAGCCATGGGGCAAGCTACAACATTTTCTTTAGGGGGAAAAAATTAAAACCAGATGGCAGCTTGTAAACAAGAAATTATTCCTCATGAATGGGGATTTTATAAATCCTCTTTCATGAGGTGACAAAATCCTTGATTGTGAGCCCAATCCCCTATCACAAAACATACATATAAATCTAGGAGTGAACCAATGCGCAGAACCCAAAAATAAAAAAATTAAATATCTTTGCAAGGAATTGATAGGTTTTCACCAAACTGATGCTGGATTATTCTTTGACAAAACCTCTTTCCACCCTGAAAATTTCAGACCAAAATACCAAACGGTGTGGCTGCTGCTTGATGGGCAAAACTCAGCCAAAAAAAGTGCCAAAAAAGGCATTTAACACTTTGCTGCACAAAAACCTTAAGTCCAACCTAAAGACAATTTGACCAATCAAGAGATCTACAATGGGAGATAGTGTGTTCCAAATCTCGTGCAAATTTGCTCAGTGATTGCAAAGTTATTCACATGCAAAAATTGGGGTTTAACATTAAACTGCTTACTCAGCACTAGCTATACTGGTGTGACTGCGCAAGTATAAGATAGATATAGAGATATAGATATAGATATAGATATAGATATAGATATAGATATGATATAGATATAGGATATGACATGGCCTGAGTGAAGATATCATATTTATCTTCATGAGAGGCCAATGATATCATGATATCTCACGAGTGGCGAAGCCATGAGTGAGATATCTTATTCATTGTCCTCAGTGAAGATAAATATGATATCCTCAAACTCTTGTTCTGTTTATACGACATGTGTTTTGGACTTTTGTGGCATGATCCCCTAAAGCACCCCCACCCCCAAATCTTCAGCAACATCACAGATTCCATACTGTATTAAAATAAATTATCTGGCTGATCCTGTTAATTTACAGTTTGTTTTTAAATATTGTTATTTCATTGAGCTTGGTATTATTTGTAATTAAAAATAGTTTGATTGTCCCTCTGTACTACCGACAAAATCCTGTACAACTTTCACTTTCCCAGCCGAACTGTAGCGTAACCGAGCTTTACTTGCTTTACTTAACAGAAGGGACCGTCTCTACCAGCAAAAGCACAGCAAGCGAGTAGTCCGCTTTAAAACAGGAGAAGGAAGCGCGAGTGTATGTTGCTATAGTTAAGTTAAGTAAAGCATGTTATTGGGACATAAAAGCCAGGATTTTCTTTACGCTGCAGGCACTTATTTGAAAGCTCTGGTACCAGTAATCTGCTCCTTCACATGCCGCTCGGTCATGCTACAGTTCGGCTGGGAAAGTGAAAGTTGTACAGAATTTTGTCAGTAGCACAGGGGGACAATCAAACAGGTACCTGTTTACATTACTATTTTTTATTACAAATGACGGCAGGATTAACCAGATAGGTTTCAGAGGTGTGTGTGTGTCTTTTTTTGGGGGGAGGGGTGAATTAGGAACTAGAGAGAGAGACTTCTCTGTAAAAAGAGCGAAACATACTTTCACTTTCTTTGCAGTGACGTATAGGAACATGGAGATATCACTATGACGTATAGGAACGTGGAGATATCATGGATATCTTCACTGCCTATCTGAGATATCAATTTTTATCCCCACATTTATCCCAAAACACATGTTGTATAAATACACACACACACACACACACACACACACACACACACACATATATATATATATATATATATATATATATATATATATATATATATATATACATACATACATACATACATACATACATACATACATACATACATACATACATACACACACACACACACACACACACACACACACACACACACACACACACGTATATATATTCTTATACATTTCCCAGAAAGTCTTGCACAAACTCTAGCATCCAAGCCTTCTGAGGGTGACAGCTGGTAAAGAACAACAGGGCATGACAGACATGCCAGGCTGGTATTTACCTTGCTCTCCCCTTCTAAAGAAATCTGTGACAGTGGGCTGGGGTGTCAGAGGCTGGGACCTCATTTTTCAACGTTTCAGACACAGATCAAAAATGTAGGAACTCTCCTACTGGTACCCTAAGTTGGTATGACAGTATATATACACACACACACACACACACCAATGAAAGTGATAATAGCTTTAAGAAATTGTTGCCACCTGGGAGGTTGATCTGATGGACATAATGGCATACTCGTGCTAACCTTGTACAAGGGCCAGTACAATGAGAGAAGTGTACCCCCCTTCAGCTTGTTCATGGGCTATGGACTATGAATGGAGGGGGTGTAGTTCAAAAGTGAAATATTAATAGTTCAGATCATATGACCTGTCATTATGATGGAATATTTCTATTTCTACAATATGCACTTGTTACATAATGTATTTTTTTGATAAACTTCAAGATAATGGGTTACAGAAGTCTTACTGTGAAAGAATCAATATTGTTTGAACTACACTAATTACCTAGAACATAATCTGTTGCATGTTTATTATTAACTAGCTCACCATATCTTACCTAAGATACAGTTGGAAGTCTTTACAGAACTTTTAATTATATGCCAGCTTATTTAACAGCTAGAAATTATTCAGGCAGTGGTCTAATTTTACATTCCAGTATTTACAAATGAATTATTTTTCTGTCATTTGACCTATTTTTCTGAAGTGTGTCGTACATGCAGTTGGTGCCAGTATCACCGGATCATGTAGTTTACTATAAATTTGGTAATGATCCATTCAGTGGTGGCAAAGTTCTAGAGAGATGAAAATACACACACTCACACACACACACACACACACACACACTTTTGTTCCTTCTTACTAGCACAAAACATTTGGGATTTGAAATATGAAACTGTCAGGTTTGATAGAGGTTGGCCCGTTAATGTTTCTTCTCTAATTAGTTTTTTTGGAAAAATCTTTGCCTTGGAATCATCAAAAATTGGTTCTGTTTTTGTAAATGTTCTAAAAAAAAAAGCATATTTTTACAAAAAACATTTTTATGTGGCTTCATCATTAAACACTGGGTTTTTGAGATAACATTTTCAGTTTTGTGGAAGTTAATGGTCAGAAAAGCAAAAAAAATATATTTTTTTGTATGCTGAAAACAGAGGGCTTGATTTTCAAAGCCTGACATTTGGCACAAGGTGCCTACACCAGAAGGATTTGATGCAAGTGGCACTATGCACCAAATGTTGTGATATTCCCAATTTTTGAAAGCAGGCTGTGTCAAAATTAGGATGCCCTCCGCTGCCCCCATGCCACCCTTGCGCCAGCAGAGGTGGTGCACCAAGTCACAATTGGGCTTGTGCCATGGAAAAGCTGCAGCATCCCCTTTTTGGGGATTTTAGAAGCCCCACCAAAGATTCATGAAGGGGCTGAGGTTGGAACAGCAATGAGATGAGCTGGTCTAAGGGCCCTGTACCACTGGATTGGAGGGAAGTGAGTAGGGGGGCCTGCAAGGTCAGGACCAGGGGCAGAGGGATCAATGGGGATGCCATAGTGGGCAACAGGTGCACAGCAGCAGTGGGATGGTTCAGATGTGGCACCTGGCAGAGGTGCCATGGCCACGGAAACAGAGCCACTTGGTGTGGGTACACTGAGGTAGACATGGATAGACCATGTCCTGGATCCCAGGCAGCAGCAGCAGCTCTGGCACCTGTCCCAGTGGTGACACAGTCCCCAACATGTGGAGGGTGGCATTGGCTGCAGGTTATTTGGTACAGTCAGTGGATGGGAACATATAATGGGGACCATGACATTCCCCTACTAAACAGCCAACCATGTGGAGCCAGGCTGATGCCTAACTACACTGTTGGGGACTGTCACCTCTGGGAAAGGTGCAGAGCTGTTGCCATCTTGGGTCTGGGACAGGGTTTGTCAATGTCTACGTCGGTGTATCCAGGCCAAACAACTCTGTCTCACTGGCCATGGCACCTCCATCGGGTGCCACCTCTGAACCCTGCCATTGATGCAGTACCCCCATTTCCCACTATGGAACCCCCACTGGTCCCTGTGCCCCCAATCCTGACCTTGCAGACATATTCTCCCCATACTGTCACAGCTCCACTATGGTTGTGGCAGGTTGGGGGAGCTGGACACAATCGTTCTTCAAACCCCTCAAGTGCACCAAAGGTTTTACCCAACTCTTTGGCTGTGCAGCTCTCAGGACTTTGGCAAAGGGATCCCCATTTTCCTGGCATGTTGCACCCATAGAAACATAACATAGAAACATAGACTTTGACGGCAGATAAGGACTGCTTGGCCCACCTAGTCTGCTCATTTTCCTACCTAGAGGATAAGCTGCATATCCTATTTAACCAACAGCCTATTTCTTCCTACTCCTCATAAAAATTGCCTTATGTCTTTCCCATGCATTCTTGAATTCTCCCACAGTTTTAGACCCCACCACCTCCTCAGGAAGGCTGTTCCATGTGTCAACCACCCTCTCTGTGAAAAATACTTCCTCCACATTGCCCTGAGCCATCCCCTCTATCTTCAAATTGTGTCCCCTTGTTCTTGCACATCTCTTTTTCTGAAAGATGCTACCTCTTGGACTATGTTAATTCCCTTGAGGTATTTGAAAGTTTCTATCATGTCCCCCCTCTCCCTGCTTTCCTCAAGGGTATACATATTAAGCTCCTTTAGTCTCTCCTCGTATGGCTTCTGTTGCAGACCCTGCACCATTTTAGTTACTCTCCTCTGAACTGCCTCCATCCTGTCTATGTCTTTGTGGAGATTGGTTTCCAGAACTGGATGCAGTACTCCAGATGGGGTCTCATCAACTGTCTGTACAGGGGGATAATAAACTTCCTGTTTTCTACTGGTGATGCCTCTCCCTATACATCCCAGTATCCCCCCAGTCCTTCCTACTACTTTCTCATATTGCTTGCCAACCTTAAGGTCATCTGATATGATTACCCTCAGGTCCCTTTCCATTTTTGTTGTTATTACTACCTCCCCTCCATTGTGTAATCTTCCCCTGGGTTTTTTCCCCAGGTGCATTACTTTGCACTTCTTTGCTTTGAATCCAAGCTGCCATACTTCTGACCATCCCTCCAACCTTGCCAAGTCCCTTCTCATCCTTTTCATGCCTCCTTGTGTATCAACCCTGTTGCAGATTTAGGTGTCATCTGCAAAGATGCATACTTTTCCTTCCACTCCCTCTGCAATGTCACTTACAAAAGACATTAAAAAGGACTGGACCCAGTACTGAACCCTGCAATACCCCACTAGTAACCCCTCTTCCTTCACAGTGGACTCCATTTACAGTTACCTTCTGTATCCTGTTGTTCAGCCAATGTTTTACCAAGGCTAACACCCTGGGACCCACTCCCAGGCTGGTTAATTTGACTACTAATCTTTTGTGTGGGACTGTGTCAAATGCCTTGCTAGAGTCTAGGCAGGCCATGTCCACAGCCCCTCCCTGGTCTATTACTTTGGTCACCCTGTCAAAGAAATCAATTAGATTCATATGACATGACCTTCCCACTATGAGCCCATGCTGCCTTGGGTCCTGTGCCCCACTGGCCTCTAGGTACTCAATTCTTTCCTTCAGAAGTGATTCCATCACTTTCTCTACCACAGAGGTCAAACTGACAGGTCTGTAGTTTCCCGCCTCTGTCTTGGTCCAACTTTTGTGAAGGGGAATCACATCAGCCTTCTTCCAGTCCTCAGGTACCACACCATCCTCCCATGATTTGTTAAAAAGGGTAGTCAGTAGTGTCACTAGTTCTCTGCTTAATTCTTTTAGAATTCTTGGGTGAATTCCATCTGGCCTCATTGCTTTGTCCACCTTCGGTTTTAGGAGTTCTTTCAGAACCGTTTCTTCTGTGAAAGGACTGGGATTGACCCCCCTCTCCAGAGTGCTTCTTTTAATTGGATTAGGCACCTCCCCCACTTCCTCCTTTGTGAATACTGAACAGAAGTATTCATTCAGTATCCCTGCTTTTTCACTATCACTCTCTGCCCACCCACCATCCATTCTATTCTGCCTCACTATCCCTCCCTTTGTCTTCTACACTCCCTGATATACCTATAAAAGGTTTTATCCCCCTTCTTAAATGAGTTGGCTATCTTTTCCTCAGTTTGTGCCTTTGCTATTCTGACTACCCTCCCTGCTTCCTTCTGCCTTAACTGGTACAGTTCTCTGTCCTGCTCCTTCTGTGTTTCTTTATACTTCCTAAATGCTATCTTTTTCTCCCTATCCTTCACTGCCACTTCTTTTGAGAACCATAGTGGCTTTTTCTTTCATTTTGATTTGTTTATTTGCTTCGCACAAAGGCTTGTTGCCTCTGTGATGGCAGTTTTGATATTTCCCCATTGTTGCTCCACCCCTCCTTCTAGCCTGTTTGCTAGTGCTTTTCTAAGGCACTCTCCCATCTTGCCAAAGTCAGCCCTCCTGAAGTCCAGAACCCTCACTTTTGTATGAATTGACTCTGTTGCTGAGTTTGTTGTGAACCACGCTGTTTGGTGGTCACTTGTTCCCAAATGGCTACCCACTTCTAGATCTGAGATCCTCCCACGGTCTCCGTTTGAGAGTATGAGGTCTAAGATTGCTTCCCACGAGTAGGTTCCAAAACTAACTGTCTGAGACATGCCACCTGAAAGGCATCATGAGTAGTCCTGCTTTTGGATGTGGCTGCAGCAAAGGTGCTCCAGTTAACATCTGGCATATTAAGGTACCCCGTCAACAGTATCTCCCCTTCCTCTGCCATCCTAAGAATGCCTTCTATTACATCCTTGTCCATTCCCTCCCTCTGACATGGGGGTCTGTATACAACCCCTGTGTGGATTGTGGTGCCATTTCCAGTCTCTAAGGTGACCCACAGTGATTCCTCTCCTCCCTGTTTACTCTTTTGTTCAGTTGCTTTAATCCCTTCCAATACATAGAGAGCTACTCCCCCCTTCTGCCCTCCCTGTCTTTCCTGTAGGTGGTGTACCCTGGTATATTAACATCCCAGTCATGGTTCTCTGTGTACCATGTTTCTGTGACTGCTTCGATATCCAGGCATCCCTCTTCCATCAAGGCCACCAGTTCAGGGAGCTTGTTGCCCAGTCTATGGGCATTGGTACTCATTACCCTCCATTTCTTTATGATCTTACCCCTTTGTGCCCCATCCCTGTCCTTATTGCGTTTGTCACTTTCTCCATTTACCCCTGCATTTCTCCCTATCGACATATCTATGTTGGTGTCTACCTCACTTAGTACACTGATTTTTTGGGGGGGCTAGGATTTCCCTGCTCCTTTCCAGTGCCTCTCCCTTGGCTAGTTTAGATACTTGCCAATGAAGTATTTAAACCTATCACCTAGGATCCTGGTTCCCGTCCTGGACAGATGTAGACCTTCATGCCAGTATAGGCCTGCATCCCTCCAGGTGGACCCCCAGTCCCCAGTGAAGCCAAATCCCTGAGCGCTGCATCAGTTTTTCAACCACTGATTGAATCCCATGGTGTGGAGAACCCTAGCCTCACCCATGCCATAGACAGGCAGCACCTCTGAGAAGGTTACCATGTGTGCTATTTGTCTAAGGCCCCTCTCCATCTTCACAAATGCTTCTTGCACTGCTCTGATCCCTTTCTTAGCCAGGTCATTTGTCCCTAGGTGGACAATGACATCCAGCTCCCTGCTCTGTGTAGCTGCTTCTGCAATCCTTATGATTCACTCCCTGTCCCTACAAGCCATGGCACCAGGCAGGCACCTTAACTCCCTCTCCCCTTCCTCCCCCAGTTCTACCTTCCTAACAATGGAGTCCCCCACCAGGAGTTGTTTCCTTCCCCTGTGGGGTCCCATGCCACTCTCCTGTGGGTCTCCTTTTTGGAGGTTCCCAGCATCCTCCTTGGTCTCCACTGTGGGTGCCTCCATAGAGAAAACACACTTTTCCAGAATGACATAGAAATTGTGGAGATGTACAACTGGAGGGATGTGCCTCTGTTCCACCACCCTCACCCTCCCTGAGCCCACTGTGGTCCAACCACTCCTCTTTCTTGGCAACTTCTGAGGCAATGGCAGTGACCCTGGTGGTCCCTAGGTGGGAGAAGAGGTCCCACAAATCCTGGCCATCTCAGCCTGGAGACGAGCAACCTCCTGCCTCAACCCAGAGAGATGCCTGCAGATGGGACAACACTGTATCCTTCAGAACGTCTCCTGGAAGACTGCTGCTCCACAGCCACTGCACTGCACCACTCCCATCATGTCTTTTCTCTGGCCCCCTAACTGTTGCTTGTAATACTTACTCTTTCCTCTGTTTGTTTGTTTCTTTTTTTTCTCTCCCTACTTACTTACTGTCTCTGTGCCCTTTTAGAGTTCTACTTTTTTAGTCCCAGTAGAGAAGTCCAGTCACACAGCACTCCTTCCTCCTGGAAGAGTTTGCTGCAGCTGTGGATGGGCGCACCTCACTCTGATCTAGTGGCCTATAGAAAACCATGACCAGGAAGCTGAAGTGGAGAGTTTTCTGGCTTGTGCTGTTACATGTTTAGGTTGAAATTAAGATTCTTTCTCAATTTTTATTAAGACGGATTATCATTTTGGGTGGAAATAAAGATTTGAATGATTCATGAGTAATGAAAACATAAATAAAAGATGTTCATGAGTTAGGTTTTGCAATATGGGTGCCTGATTTTTACTGTTTTATTTAGTTTCATGACTATTTGAAATACTGAAAGCTGATTTCTCATTTAGAATTTGAAAGTGAAGTGGATGGCACTCTCCAGACTTGAGTATTTGACAGTTTAGGGTATAAAAACATTCCTTTTTGTGTTTTACCTCTGTAAAATGTCAAACATATGACTAACAATGATCATTTTTCCAAAGTGCAACTGGCAAACTTGTAATTTCGGGGGAAGGGCAGATTGATATAGTTTTCATGAATTGTGGAAATTTATTTCTAGTTTTCCTAAGTGTTTCAGAAAAGAGTTGTGGGAACAATTTTGATTTGCTTAGAAACATGTTCATGTTCATATCATGATCTGACTGAAGGGTGCTGGATATCTGGTACTAAGCAGGACCCTTGGAGCCATATGTGAAGACAGAAAGAACTTGCTGATGGTGCAGAGCCCTGGACATCTATGTAAAAAGCTAGATTGTACAGACTTTAAGTTTGATGTAGGGTGTGTTAGGCAGTAGGTGTCTGGCTTAGGGACCTGTGCAAATGATGGTAGGATGAGCTTGTGATTCACACATGGTGTTGAAAAGTCCTGTGAGAAGCAAGTTTAGATTTACCTCCTGTTCCATGGATTCACACAGGGTCCTACACCCTGCACGAAGCAATTTAGGACATAGCACATGATTCATTCAGTGCATGCTTATAGCAGATTAGAACTCAGAGGAACCCACTGGTGGATTGAGGCCTCAGTGCAAGGGTGCATGCCACCCCCTTTGATGAGCCACAAACTACAGCTCTAACCAACAGCAAAGTTTGTCCTACCTTGACACAGCAGCAAACAAAGCTTGCAAGCATGGCAGTGGGGCTTATTGTGTAACTCCAGTCAGGTCAGTGATTCATGACATTCATGGGTGGGAAGGGGCTGCAGCAAGAGAGTAGGAGGAAGTGGCTGAGAAGTTCCATTAGGTCTGCGGCACAATGGATGTTTATGATTGCCTGTTGCATTAGGCAGAGGGTGGATCTAGGTCAACTGCAGCAGATTTAAATGTTGTAATCACAGAACTCAAAAAGAAAGTCTTTTCTTTTCTTTTTGAGTTCTGTGGTCGTAATCCTCCAAGAGAGGAATAGCACAGGACTGAAGTATGAGAAGGCTGACACTGAAGAGGAGGAGTCAAAGAAGAAATTGTACTAGCACTTAGCAACAGGGTCCACTCTTATTTGAATGCAGGCTTCAGAACAGAGGACTTGGACCCAGACTTTCAGTCCCAACAAGCTCTAGTTTGGTCATTAGCAGAAAATCCTTTTACGTAATTCTCTTAATCATCAACCAACATTAGGCAGCAACCTCATCCTCTTGGCCCTGGTCAGTGATCATTCTCTGCAGCAACCTCACTGGCAGCGATTTCCATTCTTCAGGACAGACCCCTCCACACCACTGCTGCAGTCACAGCATTCACTCATGCTAATCCTCAGTACAGACTGCAGCAGCCAAAAATATAAGTTACATTTTAACTGTTAAAATGGTATTACTCAGCTCATATCCTTACCATTTACCAGAGATGTAGAAAAACAATGTTTTGTTAAGGCATCAGAAGTGGACTTAGAGATAGCTTCTCAAATTATGAGGAATTAATTCACTTATTTGAGGAAACAAACCAGACTAATGAACATACAATAAAATATATATCACATTTCTCTTTTATACATAATTCCTTTTCAGAATTGTAAGAGCTTTAAAATGATGTATAACCTAATTTATTTGGTAACAGAACACCACAAGTATTTTTACTCCAGCCAATGATAACAATACACTGTAGATATTTGAGTGTTCTTCAGTCTGGTTTGTTTCTCAAATAACTTAATTCCTCATAATTTGAGAAGCTATCTCTAAGTCCAACCCTGGGGGATACTGAATGAATGGAATCTCCTATCTGCATGGTTTTCCTGTTTATAGCCACAGACTTGGGGTTTTCCCCCAAATAAAAGGGGTCTCTGTCTTAGGGGTGTTTTTGCATTTTCCTTGATATGCCTGTATAAAGGGGAAAGAGGTACAGTAATTCGTGTTGTACTGCATCTGGCAGGTAAAGCCATCAACATTCAGTGCAAGAAATTATATTTACTTGCATTCTTTATCATCAACCTTGATATCTTCTGACTGTTTAAAATACATATAAAGAAAAAGCAACCTCTATTAAAATCCTGGCTTGCAATATAAGCCATCACTGCCTGCCCTCGATCACTGGGCCTCTGTGGGTTCCAGAGTTTTAGAGCTTGCCCACCCTTCTACTGACCTGCTAGCTGGTGGTATCACTAGTGATGTAAGAGGAGCTGTTTTTCTTGTCTGTATCGTGTGTCCAGGCTGCATTGTCTGAATAAATGTGATTATTATTTTATCATGAAAGTGTAGAATTCAATCTTTCCAACAAAACATTAGCCGGGGGGGGGGGGCTAGCTGCTCAGCCATCAAGATGCTTTTTCAGAGAACTTCCTAAGACTACTATTTAAAATCAAAAGAAAATAAATTTGTAATCTATTTGGTGAAGCAGAACTATATATTCCTATCTACCAAAGATTTGTGCATTGCTAGAAGTGGATCACATTATCATGGGACAGAAAACCTCTGAAAACAAAGCTAACTTCTTTGCACCTTGTGGTGGGGTCTCTAAGATACTGACAGCATCCTTGGAGCATGCAATGGAGGAACCCAGCAGAGAAGACTCCGACCCAGTGTCGCACAACTCACTCCAGCAAGCTCTTTCTACCCTTACCAAAATGGTCCAACATATGGACAAAAAGATGGATTTATACCACGAATGAATGCTGGCTAGGAGCAAAGGGTAGAGGGCCTGGGGGAAGCAGCAGCAATTGCAGAAAAAAACTCCAATAAAGTGCTGGCGACAGTAGCATCCTGTATTAAAGATCATACCCTTTTACAAAGTAGGCTGAAGCATCTTGAAAATTATGTGAGGGCCTTGCACGTACAAGTTCTGGAAATCCCTGAGAATACTGAGGGTGAAGACTTATGTACATTTATAAGCTCCTGGTTCTATCAAACCTATGGACTAGACCTTCATGATTTCATCCTTCGTGTTTACTGGATCACATTATGGAGACCCAGTGGGCAGAAGTCAGAGCCCCATACAGTTTTAGTAGTCACAGTATCATTGGTGATTCGCGATTGAATCCTTCAGGCTGCCAGGGCCAAGAGAAATGTGCACATTGAGAGATCCTGGGTGATGCTATTCCCAGACCTCTCCTACACAACCCAAACAAAAAGAAAGGGCTGTGATGCAGTGAGGCGGTGATTCCATGATTTGTCTATCCAACCAGTACGTTGATGCCAGCATGACTCCATGTGAACATAGGGCAGAAAATGAACATCTACACTGACCCCAAAGAAGCCGGAAGAATGGATGAAAAGTTCAAGCTGGAAAAGGCAACCAGAGAGAGAGAGAGAGAGAAAGAGACAGAGAGACAGAGAGATGTCCTTAGAGCTGGAAGGCAAGGAAGAGACCTAGAAATGGATTTGTGATTTGGGTCATCTGCTTAGTTTTAAACTAAACTGGCAGGTACAGTAATGCTAAAATTTCTGGAGACTGATGTGGGGATTGTTCGAAAGACATTGCAAATGGTACTATGGGACTTTCCCATAGAACTCAGTTAAAACTAGACAGTATCCTTTGGACTTTAGGTTTGCATGCAAAGATAGTTAACCAGAACTTAGTTGTTTCAATATTTCTTTTTCTGTGGACAATTTAGTCTCCACTGTTACCCAGTTAAGTATGAATATGCCAGTAGTTTTTTTTTTTTTGGTGCCAAACTTGGTTAAAATGGAGGGCATGATACTGACTGTTCCATAGGAAGGACCCACATTCTTTTCAACAAGCAAAGACCCGCTTCTAGACTGAATATTAAATATTATCCTAGATTTGTCTTTAAAGTTATATAAGTGATATTCTATTCACCGAATAGGCTTAAGGGAGCAAACAGAGAGGGGAAATCTTACTCTGTTTTACTTAAGGGCACTTTCAAAAAAAAAAAAACACCTTACAGGGCCATTTATCTCGTTGTATGAAATCTAATAAGGCATTAGTAGTTTACGGCATTAGCAGCAGATAAGCCAGTCTGGAATAATATCTGGTATTCCCCTGTATCTTGCAACAATTATAACACTGACTCATTTTGTCTAGTATCAACTTAAGATGGAAAAATGTATGCTCTGTTCCGATTGAAATTCTTTTAATGTAAAGTATAAAAATATAAACAAAAAGTAAAAAAAAAAAAAAACCAAAGCACCAGCAGCAGAGGACTTGTGTGGGGAGAATTGTATCTGGGCAAACAGTAAGCAATTTAAAGGAACTTGGTATCACTGTGACCTATCCAAATAGAGAATGTTTTAACCCCAGATATAGTATAAACCAGAAAGTGATGGATAAGAACCAATTCCAACCATGTGTTTTTTTTTTAATTTGGAATGGAAATCATGAAAAATGAAACTAGATCTAGATTAACTAAAAACACAATTAAAGATTTATTGACTAATTTTTTGAAAGTTCCATTTGCTTATGGAGATGAGATTACTGCATATAGAAGTGATAGAAGTACTCAGATAGATATTTATATTACTACAAGACAATTGGATGATCTGATTCTGGAAGAAAGTAGCAGACTGGATGTAGCAGTCTTTATTAGGAATTAATATATGTGATGGAGACGAATTGAATACTGTCTCAAGAACTAGAAAAGACTAATGTTCTGGTCAATACTGAGCTCCCCTTGAGTAACAAATGTATGCCCCTTGTTGGACATGAAAATTATTTATTTATTTTTTGTTTACCGGGTAAGTGCACTAGACACAGAAGTGACTATTTTCAGGCATGACCTGGGAGGTTAACAACACAGAGAGATACAATCACAAAGCATACAGTGTCAGGAGATATACAATACATCACACAGAGAAATTGAGACAAGGTATTGATAGGTACTGGTACATAGCATATAAGGTATAAATCATACAAATCAAGGTAAGTGCTCATATGAAGACTGACGTAATAATATCACAATGTTTGATACATGCAAGAAAGCAAATATAACAACAGGGTAAGGTTACATTCAACTAAGAACTGAAAAGGATATTAATATTAGGATGAGGGGGAAGAGGTAAGGGAGGCTGAAAATGATAAGGGGCATAGATAGTAGGGCAGTTAGGACAGGGGGAGTCAGAATCTATGGAGGGTTGAAGCAGGTACAATTTGAGCAAGCAATGAAGAGAGAGCAGTGCTTCTCCTTAAAGGTGGCATGATTAGGGGCAGGGCGTACATCTAGGGGCAACGAATTCCAGTAGGAGGGGCCTATGTGCAAGAAGACAGAATTCCCTTTGGTTTTTCTACATCTAAGGATGCAGAGCAAGGAAAAGTCAGTTGATCAGAGACCGTAGGATACATTCTGAGGGGTTAGCAGGGAGGCTAGATAGGTGGGCAAACTTGATCACAGTACACTATCCAAAAGGTTCCCAAGGGATAGGAATCAGTGTGCCATGGGGATGGCCATTTTAGGTCAGAGTACAGCAGGCAGTGATGCTTTAATCTAGAGGATGTGGAGGCGTAATGGCATATGCTGTTATAGGTTGTGTTCCATCTTTGAAGAGTAGCCTTAGAAGCATTAGTATAGATTGTGGAACCATAAGAAAGTGAGGGAAGCAGGATCCCTTGAGCAATGGCTGTTATAGCAGTGGGGGTAAGAATATGGCTAGTTTTGTAGGCTAAGCTGAGGTTTACATTTACTGTCTTACTAATGGAGGTAACGTGAGCGTCAAAGGTGAGGGATTCATCAAGTAAGACACCTAGATATTTAAAGGAGGTTTCCATTTCCAATGGGGAACCATCAGCCCAAGTGACCTGAAAAATTTTATGGCACAGTTTTAATTTTACAGGGGATCCAAAGAACATAGCTTTGGTCTTTCCAATGTTGACAAATAGCTTAATTTTTGGAGATCCAGGATTGAATATTTTGCAGATTAGTAGAGAGCTTATGATTAATAGAGTGAACATTGTTGGAGCTAGTGTAGAGTACGAGGTCATCAGCATATAGCAATGATGAGCAAGGGGAAATGCTATGAGGAATGTTGTTGATGAAAATCAAGAAGAGGAGGGGGCTGAGGATAGATCCTTGAGGGACACCAGCATTGATGACTGCTTTACCTGAGGTGGCCGAGTTGAATTTCACAGTTTGGTATCTACATGAGAGGTAGCTATGGAACCAGTTCATAACTCCAGTTGGGAAACCTAGGGAGTGGAGGTTGGTAAGCAGAAGAGGGTGGTCAACAAGATCAAAAGCTTTCATCAGATCAATAAATACTGCACCGGTTTGTTGACCCTGATCCATAGCCTGAATAGTGTCATTTGTCAGCTGAAGTAGGGCAGTTTGAGTACTATGGCCTTTTCTAAAGCCGTGTTGATTTGAGTGGAGAAGGTTATACTTAGTAAGGTGTTCAGAGACCTGTACTGAGATGAGCTTCTCTAGGATTTTATTTAATATTGACAGTATAGCTATTGGTCTGTAGATGACTATATCTTTTCTGTCACCTTTTTTGAAAGCTGGTGTGACTTTAGCCAGTTTCCATACCTTAGATACTATGACTTCACTTAGTGACAAGTTTAATATACTGGACGGAGGTCCAGCAATGAAAGGAGCCACAAGCTTTTAGATTTTAGGTTTGAGGCAGTCTGATCCAACAGCGGTACTGTCTGATATGGAGTTTACATGTTTAAGGACATCATTCTTCGATATAGTTTTTAAATAGAAGGTAGGCATCAGTGCGATGTCATTTGGGTTGGGGGAACCAGGTAATAAGTTATTCGAAGAGAAGGCATTTGTGTAGCTCGAGAGGTCAGAGAAGTGAGAATTAAAAGTGTTGGCAATTGAGCCTGGGTCATTACAGTGGACACCATTCAGTATCATATCATTATTTAGCTGGATTTGCTTAGAGCCGAGGAAAGTCTTGACAAGAGACCAAAACTTTTTTGGGTCGCCGGCAGCATCCAGCAGAAGGCCCTTACAGTACTGGCTTTTTGCAAGTCTTATTTGTGTTTTGCATTTAGATTGCTGTTCTTTATAGTTATTAAAGTCTGCAGAGAGACCGGATATTTTAAACTTTTCTCATCCTTTGTCCCTGTTTTTGAGGGCTGTAAGGAGGTCTTTGTGCAGCCATCTGGTTTGTTTACCACGAACGTGCCGAGTGACGACTGGGATGTGTTTATCTTGCAGAGGTACAAACCTGCTCAAGAAGGCATGAAGGGCAGCATCAGTACTTGTAAATTGGAAGACAGGGGACCAGTCAATGTGGGACACATCATATAGGAAATGAGCCTGATTTAAGTTTGTGTAATTTCTGAAGCATATATAGTTATGGGGTGACAGAGGTAATGGATGTCCTCCATATGCAGAAAATGGGGGAGTGATCACTAATATTATCTGGCAGTGTACCCGTTTTTATAATTCCGTTCAGATGATTTGCTAGGACCCAGTCAATAAGGGTGCTGGTGTTAGTACTGACTGATACTCTTGTATATGCAGTAATGATTTGGTGCAGGTTGTAGCTTTGAACCAGGGATAGAAGAGTATCTTGTGATTTTCCTATCCAGTTTACATTTATGTCACCAAGAATGATGAGTTCATTTTTCCCAGCATAAGCAGCCATATGACCGAGCAAATCCACTAGGCCTTTTATTCCACTATTGGGTGGATTGTAGGCACATACAATTTGGAGTTTTATGTCTCCAAACCTGAGTATGGCATGGATGTGTTCACACAAGGAGTGATTTTTGTCAGTTGATAAGGTCATATTTAGATTGTTTTTGTAATAGACTGTGACACCCCCTCCTCATTTAGGAGATGGTCTGTCACACCTGAGAAGGTTGTAGTTTGGGAGCAGGCAAAATGTATCTGGGATAGAGGGTTTTAACCATGCCTCAGATAGACAGAGCACATCAGGATGGTGGTTAACCATCCAGGCTTCCAGGTCTGCATAATTTCGGAGAAGACTCATGATATTTAGGTGGACTATGTGAAGTCCTTTCATATCATAACCAGAGCAGTTAGAGGAGGATGAACCTGGTGTAGGACCAGGGTTCAGCTCAATATCCCTGGACAGCATAAGAGCCAGCAGTATGAAATACTTTAGCTTATGCTGGACAAATATGTAGCTAGCATGACAGTAGGTACGCCAGTGAATGCTGTGGCATGGTATATGAGTAGTTTAGGGAGGAGGGCAGGGGTCATATCAAAGCGTCATTCAGTTAGTATTAGCATGTTAGAGTATTTAAAATTGTTAAGATTCATGTTACTGTTTTGGATAAGATTCTTGCAATTGAGCACATTAGCTATACCTAATAGTGCCAGAGACAGGAGGAGAGAGGTCCCAATTAGGGGTAACCAGATCATTCTGTACAACTTAGAAATAAGCATGTTTGATAGGCTAATAGCAGGGATTGAGGGATGACAAAGAAGGGCAAAAGGAACAGCTATGAGGAACAGTAACTTCTCTCCTAGATTAAGTGTCCCGAAATTAACAGGATATATAAGAGAGCAATTGTCATGATAGTGATTAGAACTGCAATCAGGGGAACAATTGCAGAGATAGTGATTTGAACTGCAGTCAGGGAAACAGGGTGGGAAGAAGGCTGCACTAAGATTGGGAATACTAACAGGTCGGTTTTGATTTTGTGGGGAGAGAAAATAAGTAGCTACAACTTTAAAGGCTTATGGGTGTAGAAGAATAAGGGCAGATTAGGCTTAGAGGAAAAAAGAAAAAAATGACAACACGAGTGAAATAGCAATATCGTTTGGATTGAGGAGAGTTTGAGAGAAATTAATGGAAGCACCACTAGTGGCTCATTTGTATAACGAGCCAATGGAAAAGTGGTGAGATAGAATAAATTCCCCGATTGGTCAAGGTACTCTATAAGAGTAAATGTCGAGCTATCACGGGAGTGGAGACACCAAAGGCGTCTGGGCTAGCAACTCCGCGAGCAGAGTGAGTGAGTGCCTGGACTGGCGGTCTGAGCCCCACGGCAAACACTGGGGAATCAGTGAGTCCGAGGTGGGAGAGCCCTGATTTAATTCTTTTCCTTGTTTTTTTACTTGCTAGTGGTATAACCAGTAGCTGAGAAGACCACACAGAGATATTAAGCTGGGGCACCAAGAAATGGTGCCAAGTTCAAAAATCACAGGTAAGAGAGTACTCGCAGGGTAGAAGTGCCTCGGGTAACAAACGTCTTGTTTCCTTAATGTACCTTATCAGTTTTCAGCAGACGACTTGAGAGCAGCTCCAGTGGGCAGAAGCCCAGGGCAACTGGGGTGGCTGGTGCTAGGAGAAATAAAGATGTAAAAGGATTAGTAGGAGGGAGGGGACAGTGGACAAAGAAAAAACCTGATGAACAATTTTGATTTGCTGTGGAGGAACAAAAGAGGGATTTAGAGCAGAGTTCAGGTTGCCACAGCTACTGTGGGTTGCAAAGAAGGGGGAGGGGGATACAGTAGAGGGAGGGAGAGACAAGCGCAGGAATCAGAGAAGTTTAGAAAGGGGGGATAGATCAATTTACGGGGAAATGTATAGGACAGCAGGTAGGAGAAACAGGAGGTACACAGCATGAAATCTTAGGCAACTACAGTTACAGGTCTATCATAGTGAAAATAAATGTAAGCAATTATCACAATACAGGAGGATTACAACCCTGAAACTTAATGTTACGCAATTCAGCTCAAGCAAAAAGGTTATGGCTACCAAGCAATGAAGCAGGTACTGCCTCAGGCCTTTTAGATGCACTGCATAGTGCCATTGAAATTCTATGCAGGCTACGCTCTGGCACCTCCGGGAACACAGAAAGCAAGTGCCTGGACCAGTGGGCTGAGCCCAGCGGCAAACACCGGGGAATCTGTGAGTCCGAGGTGGGAGAGCCCTGATTTAATTCTTTTACTTGTTTTTTTACTTGCTAGCGGTACAACCAGTAGCTGAGAAGACCGCACAGAGATATTAAGCTAGGGTTCCAAGAAATGGTGCCAAGTTCAAAAATCACAGGTAAGAGAGTACTCGCAGGGTAGAGGTGCCTCAGTTAACAAATGTCTCGTTTCCTTAGCATACCTTAGCAGTTTTCAGCAGACGACTTGGGAGCAGCTCCAGTGGGCAGAAGCCCAGGGCGACTGGGACATTGGGAGCTGAATTATCCCAGTTTGGATTGCAGTACTGGTTTGGGGACTATGGGCCCGATTCCAAGACAGGCTACACCGGTGTAAGGCGAGATATGCCAAGCGATATGCCAGTTAGAATTCAAAGTGGTGACTTGCACCATGGTGGATGCGGGCTGTGACAACTTCAGGTTGCACCACCCATTATGCAACAGACTGCAACACCTGGAGCAAGTGTGGGTTACGACAGCAACTTAGCCCAATTCTAGGAGGGTGGCTGTCATATCCCCCAACTGCCATTCCAAAAGGTGCACTGGCATAGCGTTCTTAGGGCAGCTCCTACCTGTCCTAGGTGGCATCTGATGGCTGGCACTGTCAGATGCTGCCATACAGCACCTATGAAACTACGCCATACTGTCCCCAAGCCCCCCTCAAGCACACCCCTGCTCACCAATCCACTCATCATCATGGATCTCTGGTGGCCTTTTCCTGTTGTGCCCCTATGCCTGTGCCATCTGTCCTGCCCCCTCATGCCCCTTGGTATGTGCTGAGGTGGTCCAGGGTGAGGGGGGCTTCAGGGGGGCCACCTGTTGCTGGCCATGATTTAGGACATGCAGGTTGTATATGCCAGGTGTGTGGTGGTAGCCTACCCCTGGCATATCCCACATGTTGCAAGTGCCAGGACCCTGCCACACTTGAAATGTGGTGTAGGGTCCCTGGAATAGGGGTGAATGATGTAACATACAGCTACATGCAAGTTACACCATTCATCTTGGAATTGGCCCCTATAGCTCTTCTTTCATGGAATATTGCAGGTTAGAATGTTAAAATTGGTGACCCTGAGTGGTGATCTTTTGTGATGGGTTCTGACTTATTAAGCTTCCAGGAAACTTGGCATAAGGAGTCAGATTTAATTGGTTTTAATGGTTATGAATGTTTTTATTCACCAGGAAAGAGATATTCTGGGGTGGGTAGATATTCTGGAAGACTGATTTTACTGGCTAAAGTTGGGAGTTTCACAAAGGTAAACTGTTGAAAAATATATAACTTCATTGTAGTACACTTGGAAATGGAGAATGGTAGTTATATATAGATCAGCGGTTATATTTCACCAGACAATTCTAACTTTCACTCACCAGCCTTATGGGAAGATTTATCTAGTATGATACTTGATGTGACTAGTGCTTTTCCACAGTTTGACATAATTATTACTGGTGATGTCAATGCACATATTGGTATATTTGATGACCTAATGAATAATTCCATATTTATTCTTACATTTACAGGATCTAATAGGGAGAATAATTGGATAATAAGGTCAACTAAAGACTACAAAATTAATAGTCATGGAAAACTCCTCATTTATTTTATGGAAAATTTAGATTTTTACCCACGATGAAGAGGGAGAATTTTCCTATTTTGCACCAAGACGTGCCTCTATGATTGATCTGGCACTTTGGTCAGGTTTCCCAGATTTCTCATATAATTTAAAGGTGGAGATTAGACCTTCGGGTGTTCACTTTCCAATAATTCTGAAACACCTCTATCCCAGAATAGAAAATATTTCTAAAATTGATCCAGTTCAATTCTCAGAAATAAGATCAAGTAAAATCTGATGGTACAATGAGTCTGATGTGGATATTGCCCTCATAACTGTTGCATCCTCACTGAATATAAATATCAGTGATATCCAGGACATGAATTTCACCCAAATTACAGAAGCAATAAGTAGCCTACTTACAGAAATTAAACAAAAGTTGGGTTGTCCACTAAACCATAATATTAACTGTAAAACAGCAGGGTAGTTTGATGCAGAATATAAAATAATCAAAACCAAAATTAAGGAAATTATATAAGCTTTATAGAAAGAAACCATCTAAACAAATTCATAAAAATCTCAATAAAGTACATAGGAACTATAAAATGTTAAAGAAAACTAAGAAATGTGCTTTCTATAATAAACAATGGGAAATGATGCTATATGCTGTATTAACAAATGATACAAAAAATATTGGCTCTTAGTTGTAGAGGGAACTAATACTCATTAGGCTATCATTGATACTTATATTACCGAAACAAAGTGTGTTGATTTTTTTACGCATATTTTTTTCATTATAAGTGAAAATTCTGTATCCAAACTATTAAAAAATGATACTCATAACTTGATAGTAATAAATCCAATGGAAGTGTTATCTGCTCTTTCTTCTTTAAAGAAAAATAAGGCTCCTGGGCCTGGTGGTATCTCCACTGAAGTTTTCTTAGCTTACCCTACCTTCTGGGCTAAACTCTTAGTAGTCTATTTTAACAATTGCATTGTACACAACACTTTCTGCTTATCATGGAAAGGTGCTAATATTATCCATATTAATAAACAAGCTCTGGCAGAGCCACTATGACTGTGAATGCATTAACTAGAGAAGGGTGTTTTATGGGCTTAAACATAAATATGTATTTATTTATATATTTAAAAAATGTCAGATTTACAAACCTTTGAGCAAGCTAACTGGGGTTTCTGTAAGACAACAGCTACTAAATAGCTCTAATTCACTATTTTTGTTTTCTCTGTGCATCAGGTCTAGCTAACAGGAGTGTTTTAACATCAAAAATACAAATAATGAATTAGAGCTATTTAGCAGCTGTTTTCTTACAGAAACCCTGTTAGATAGCTTTCAGGTATCTGCTAAACTAACTGTTGACATTTGAGCTCCCTCAATAAAAACAGTTACAAGGCTCTGCTGTTGCTAATTGAATTTTAAAGAAGTGCCTATGCTAAATCTAAGGGCATGGCTACATCACTGTCACATGAGACAGGGGGCATCATAGGAGAAAGAAAGCCAAAACTATTTGTTATGGAGATCCCAGGGGTCATAAAACTACCATACAGCTAGCAGACAATTTAGGAAAAACTCCAAATAGCAGACAGAGGGAAGGACACACTAGGACTTAACATACATATCAAAACACTCTACATAACATATGTTTTTTGCACCTTCTGGGTGGACTACTATTTTAAGTGATTTACGCAGGGTCACACAGTATGCAAGTGGGGGCTGTGGGAGTCAAACCCAGGTCTCCAGGTTTGTAGATCAGAGCCTTAAACCACTGCCTACTTAATCATTTACAACACATTTACATTTATATATAATACATACTTCTCAAACTTGAAAGAAAAAATACACTTTATTATCAAAGGCTATATTTATCAAGTACTGTGCCCATGTTTAAAATAATTTGAACCCCTCCAAAAATTTTGCCCTGACATGAAACTGCATGTTTAACTCTAAAGACAGTTAAAACTTGTATTTCTAAATGCATTAGTAACATCAATGCTTTATGATTAAAACAATTTCAACTCCTCCCCCATGACAGATTGTATTCTGGGAGGATTACCTTGGCAAGCTGCAATAAAAAAACTGAAAAACAGGTTTAATGGAGTGAATGCTGACATCCTATTTCTAGAGTCCATGATAAAATAAAAAATAGTTAAGATTTGTTTTATATGTCAGCGTTGATCAGAATAGCTTTTAAAATCACCAATTATTTTCTTGTTCAAAGTTTTCTAATACATCTCAAACTTAAGAAAAAAAAAAAACACACTTTATCATTAAAGTCCGTTTTCAGCTTCCTACCATATACTTCATTTGTAAAAAAAAAAAAAATGATCTTGTCACAGACCACAATCAGCACTAACTACTAACAGAATACGGACACCTACATTTACAATTTAGCAAATACTTGAAGACTAACTGAGTGGGGTTTCTGTAAGAAAACAGCTAGAGTCTGTTAATTATAGCATTTTATAGCATTGATGATCTGGGCAGTTAGATCTGGGTTTGAATCCCACCCCCTCACAAAAAAATTAAAATTTTCTTACTGAGCTAGATGTGTGTCTAGGTCTCATTTTGAGGCCCCAGGTGGCTCTGATAATCATTTATTCCAAAGGATTTTAAGTCAGTTTGAAGGCATTAAATACCTTCTGTTCTGTTCTCCACTGCCAAGGCATGTTTGTTGGTTGATAAGGTCCCAAACTAGTGTATCTCATTACAGCATGCTAGAACTATCTCATGCCCCTCCCACATGAATCAGAAAAAAGTTTGGGGTGGAGGCGGAGGTGGATCTTACTCCAAAAAAAGCCTAATGCTGCCTCCCACTACTCAGGTTCCAGTTCTTGTACCACCCATTTAAGAAAGAAAATAGTACCCTGAAACCATTGACTACCATGAAAGCATATTTATTTGAGGGCGGAAAACATTGCTTGGAGGAGTGTAAGATGGAGGAGACTATTTACACCTTCAGTCAGTTCCATGGTAGGAAAACATGACATCACTCATTTTTGTACATGCAATACTCCTGTAGGCTCCGCCCAAAGTTATAAAAAGGTAGTTTAATGGATCCAGCACTTTATCAGCCTATTAGTCTGCTGGACATAAGTTTAAAACTGTTTTCAAAAATAGTCCTGGAAAGACTAAAAGATCAAGCTGAAAAAAACAGGTGGAATATCTATATATCAATCTGGCTTTAGATCTAATTGCTCTACTATTTATAACATTTTTATATTACAACATATGTTAGAAAAATATGTGAAGCTATGTGGACAGAGGGTATACTCGTTTTTTTATCGATTATTGTTCTGCCTTTGATTCTATTTCACAGACTTTACTTTGGACTTTGCTACTAGACTGAGGAATCGACACAAATCTAGTCCATCTAATAGCTAGCCTGTACAGTAATGCATGGGTAAGAATAAGGCTGGGGACTGGTGGTAACTTTTCAGCTTCATTTAAGATAAAAAGGGGTGTACGCCAGGGCTGTGTTCTGGAGCCCCTTCTGGTTACATTATATATTGATAGTATGCTAAGAGGATTTGAAAATCTGATCTCTGATTCACCAAAAATTAATAATGTCCCCTGTCCTCTACTTGCCTATGCAGATGATATATTGTTTTTTTCTCTTACTAAGAGGGGTCTTCAAGCAAAGCTAAATATGTTAATATTCAGTCATCAGATTTGAAACCTAATATTAGTAAAAAACTAAAATTGCTATTTTTGGAGATAGAAAACAAACAGGTAATTGGAAAATAGGAGATTATAAACTTGAGGTCGTACAATGCTATATATATATTTGAGGATTACATTTCATGCAAATTGGAATTGGAATTCACAACATAAGGCCCTATCAGAGAAAAATAAAAACAACAGTAACAGGATTGGTGAGATTGAATCATGAATATGGAAGCTGTTCAGTTAAGCCTTTTTTACAATATATGCAAGCAAAATTGCTAGTGGTATGCACCTCTTTTTTTTTCAATTTTGACCTCAACTTTGAAGATACTTGTTTTAGGATTCCTCTTCAAGTCATGAATGTACCATTTATGGTATATTGGCCAAAATGTCATTTTGCACCAGAGGTGCAAAAACACATCTCATCCAGGATTTAAAAAATGACATATGTCAAATTTATGAGTTTTGTTTTGTGGAAAAATGGCTGTGTTGAAAGTTTGGAGTCAAAACATTCAAAATTAGTGAAGTTATGAGTGAACACAATAATAATATATTATTAATGAAGATAATGCATATGGGGCACAAAAACCCTGGCACAATATATCAGTTGGGGGGTGAGGATATAGCATGCACCAAGCAGGAAAGGGATCTTGGAGTTATCATCTCTGATGACCTCAAGGCAGGGAAACAGTGTGACAAGGCAGCAGGTAAAGCAGATAGGATGCTGGGATGCATAGGCAGGGGCATCACCAGCAGGAAAAGGGAGGTCATAATTCCACTATACAAGACACTAGTGAGGCCGCACCTGGAGTACACTGTGCAGTTCTGGAGACCTTACCTATGTAAGGACATAGACGGGGTAGAGAAGGTTCAGAGGAGGGCAACAAAGATGGTGCATGGATTGCATCACAAGTCCTATGAGGACAGGTTGAAGGCACTGAACATGTACTCCCTGGAGGAGAGGAGGGAGAGAGGGGATATGATAGAGACATACAAGTATCTTACAGGGAGGAACAGGGTGCAGGAATGCACTATTTTTAAGCGAAAAAGATGTTCCAGGACTAGAGGGCATGGGATGAAGTTGGAGGGAGGACGATTCAGAGGAAACGTGAGGAAGAATTTCTTCACAGAACGGGTGGTGGACAAGTGGAACACCCTGCCAGAGGAAGTGGTGGGGGCTGAAACAATCACGGGATTTAAGAATGCATGGGATAGACATAAAGGAATTCTGGAGGTCAGGGTTAAGGGGTAACAGACTTCCTGGAAAACATAAACTGAACTTACAAACTTAAATGGGCAGACTGGGTGGGCCATAGGCCCTTATCTGCTGACACTGTCTATGTATCTATGTAACACTGAAATAGTGCAATGTTCAGTCATAACCTGGGCATTTTACTATATTTGTACACCAAATGTTCAGCATAGCCTTCTTATTACCCCACCTAATGAACCTGGCAGGCGAAGATTTTCAAATCCACACCAAAACGTCATTCCATGTCAACAAACATCATTCCATGCCACAGATATGAAAACACATTTTGGCCCAAAGTTGAAAAGTGACAGCAGCCACATTCATGAAGTGCTGTGAAGAAATGGCTATGTTTAAAATGTGGGGTCAAAGTATTGAAAATTACCAAAATTGCAAGCCTACGTTAGTAAACTTCAATGTGGGCTCATAATTGTGTTGCTTTTTAATATTTTTGCCCAAAATTTTCAACATAGACTTCTTATGATCCCACCTCATGAACAAGTGCAGAGAAAATATTCAACTCCTGCTCAAAAGGTGATTTCACGCAGCAACTGCAAAATCAACTGCTGGGGTGCAAAAACACATTTTGGCCAGGATTTGAAAAATGACAGCTATCACATTCATGAGGTGCTGTAAAGAAATGGCTATGTTGAAAATTTGGGATCAAAATATTGAAAATTACCAAAGTTACAAGCCTGCATTTGTAAATTTTAATGTAGGTTCATAACGTTGTTGTTTAATATTTTTACACCAAATTTACAACATAGCCTTCTTATGATCCCATCTGAACAAGGTCAGAGAACATTTGCAGCTCCTTCCCTAAAGGAGATTTCATGCAGTGATTATGAAATCACCTTTCGGGACAGATTTACCTAACATCACTTGCATTGTGCATGAAGTGGTGTCCCAGAAAAGGTATGTTGAAAATATGGGTCAAAAATATAAAAAATGGTTAAGTTATGTTTCTAAATTCAAACCCCAACTGAAATACATTCAACTACATACCTAACTTCCTCACTTCGGGGTCCAGCTTTGAAGAGTGAAGACGTGTCTGCCATCCAGAGAAGATTATGGTGTCAGACCCCAAGGCGTTGTGGGGGTGTTGGGTGGTGGGCATTGAGTGGGAGGGTCGGGTAGGGGGCTAATGGCTCAGACATCAATGGATTTTTTTAGAGGCTTTAAAATAAAAAAATGCTGATGGAAGTTCCTTTTTTTCAGGTTTCTGGGCACCCCCTGATGTCTATGTTATGTTTGGGAAGGTACAGGGTGATGAGTGCTGAGCAGGAGTGTTGGGTGCAAGTTACAATTATGGGGACTCCAGCAGTGAACACTGGGGGATTGGACACTCCTAGTGTCAGTGTTATAAACAGTGTGGGGGGGGGATTGTGCAGTTATGATAGACTACAATAGACATCGATAGACCATTTTCTTTTTTACAGGGTATTCTAAAAAAAATAGGAAGTGGGGGGGTTGCAGTTACGGTATTAGCTGCAACAGATATCGATGGACCATTTTCTTTTTTACAGGACATTAAAAAAATGCCAAGGGAAAGTTTTCTTTATCTCAGATTTTGATTCTGGGAGCTCGGTCACCCCATTGTCAGTGTTATGATGGGGAAGCGTGGCCTGGTGTGTGCCGAGCTGAGGGTCAGGTGGAGGTGACAGTTACAGGGACACTAGCAGTGGACAGTGGGGGATTGGGCACCCCTAGTGTCATTGTTATATTTGTTGGGGGGAACATGGGGTGGTGGGTGCTGAGAGGGAGGGTCAGGTAGGGAGAGAGTTACAGTGGCACCAGCAACAGACATCAATGGATGTTTTTTGTTGTTACAGGGTTGATATGGCAGCTGCACACCAGTAAGGTATGTAGAAAACTTCTGGTGTGCAGCTGCAACTGTTTTGAAAGTTGATCAATCAGCAGTTTGCTGACGTGATTTCTTGTACATCAAAGGACTGAAGCCCTGTCTGACTGGAGTGGCTTTGGTCCTTTGAAGTGCAAGAAGTTGCAGCCTGAGTGATGTCAGGATCATAGTGTGCTGTTATTGGTGCAGACTGTCAAGGCCCTTGCAGTTGCAACTGCAAAGGGCTCAGCAGTGACACACCTCCCAAATCCCATAGGGTTCTGAGTGATAATATCATCAGCTAAACAAAGCAGGACATAATATCGCAGGCATGTCATTGCAGGCAGTAACATGGCCCAACAACAATGTTGAACAAAATAATGCAGGCCACCAGCCCACAGTGTGTCCCAGACACCTCAGTGCCCCCACAGCCATGGGAGGAGGGAAGCGACACACAGAAAGACTGATGGTATGGGCACACGGGCACAGTGGAAACACCACAGCTACCAATGGGGCAGAACCCCATGCCCACACCCCCAAGTGCAACTGCCTGTGATGCACCTGCATCCCACACAGCCACCCCACAGGCCCCCAACACAGCCACACATGGACATCAACCACTGGTCAGCCACATAGCATAGCACCTTGGGATTCTCCCCCCCAACCCACTGACCCAACCCAGCAATACAGCCATTGGGCCAAAGCCTGCCATGGGTACATCACAAATGGGCTGCCACACTTACCCACTCCCTGCTTGTGGTTTGAGGTGACACATCTCCAGGGTGCTGTGGTATCCTACAGAAGCCCCATGGCAGGCAACAGGACATGGCAACATAGCTGGCAGAGCAGGTGTCACCGTGCATGGGCATGGGCAGGCACAGTGCAGTACTGCAAGGGGTAGTCATTTGTAGCCCTGCTGCTACTGTAGACTCCACCTAGTCTGCACCATTATGGCAGGCTTTCTGTTGTGGTGGCTTTAGTTTGCAAATCGTTACCATGCCCTGCTTTCATTTGCCCTGCTTTCTTTTGCCCCCACTTTATTTTGCCTGCGATGTTCTGTTCTGTGATGTTGCGCTCTGCGTTATTAACACCCAGAACCATCCCATAGTACTCGTCCCAACACATTTGGTGCGCAGTCTCAACAAACCCAAAAAAGAGATAGGTCCAGTATAACACTTGGAGACAAAAGGGAAAAATAGTAATATTCATTGTACCACAATCTTCCACTTATGCCTAAAATGGCAGAGCAGTGAAACAGACAAATAAAAAAAAATCTCTTTCTATGCATGAATGGAGACAGCGTGTGTGTGTGTGTGTGTGTGTGTGTGTGTGTGTGCATGCGTGCATGCGTGTGTGTCAGAGAGCGAGACAGTAGAAAGATTGGGGGGAAACTACATTTGCAGGTTGTAGTGGTGAGTCAGCCTGTCGCAGTCTGCTGACATTGAAAGTCAATCAGCTGTGGCTGACCAGCTTCTTAGCTTCATGCTGATCAAAGGACCAAAGCCCTCCCTGATTGGAGCAGCTTGGTCCTTTGAAGTACACAAAGTTTCCACCCAGCAAGCAGTGAGTGGTGTTACAATGACAGTGCATGGTGGTCATTGGTCTAAATGTTACATGCGCAGGAACGTCAAACAAACAAGCATTTGACAATGCCGAATATTGCCAATTGCATTGCCTTGCAAATGTTTAGCAGCTCAATGTAGGAAAATTAGTAGTTTATATTCACTCAAGGCAGTCAGGTCCACTTTAACTTCATGATTAGCTTCTATCTTCTAACCAGCAGAATTGGGATCAATACTTATGACTATTGATCCATATAAGATATTAATGCAGTAAAGTACAGTGCATTTTTATGTATTTATTTGTAATTTCTGACTAGTAACAGTACACTATGCCCAGGTCCATCTTGCAAATGAGCTTCTGCTCAACAATGAACACCTGGTCAAATAAAGACTTGATTGATTGATTGACTGATTGATTGACTATGCTGTGATAGCTTGTTTCCATGTGCACCCTGGGGGAATGTTTACACTAACCAGTTTTATTGACTTTTTTAATATGTTACTGCAGATAGCACTGCTCTGGGAATCAGGGCAAGTTTCAAACCACTAGAGCATGGATATACACTTTGTGACCTTCAGCAAGTCACTTAGCCCCTGCATCTTCAGAAACAGTAAATATGCAATAAAATCTTGAAAGAATTAAGCTACAGTGGCGTGAAAAAGTATTTGCCCCCTTCCTGATTTTCTCTATTATTGCATATTTGTCACACTGGATGTTTTCAGGTCTTTAGACAAAATATAATATTAGATAAAGGGAACCTGAGTGAACAAATAACACTTTTTTTTTTACTTATTTCATTTATTTAATGAAAAAAGTTAACCAACACCAACTGGCACTGTGTGAAAGGCCCCTAGTTAAATCAACCCAATTAAAGGGATAATTAGAGTCAGCTGATTGAACACAGCCAGGCTTGATTACAGCCAGCCCTGCTCAATATAAACCTCACTTATTTTGGCCCTTACCATCAGAGTCACGTTGCCAGCACAAAGATTCAACAAGCACATTATGCCATGATCAAAGGAAGTTCCTGAAAAGATCAGAAAAAATTTGTTGCCCTCTATCAGTCTGGAAAGGGTTACAAAGCTATTTCTAAGGCTCTGGGACTCCATCGAACCACAGTGAGCCATAATCTCAAATGGAGAACACTTGGAACAGTAGTGAACCTTCCCAGGAGTGGACGCCTGCCAAAATTACTCCAAGGGCGCAGTGTAAAATCATCCAAGAAGTCTCAAAGGATCCTAAAACAACATCCAAAGAACTGCAGGCTTCTCTTGCCTCAGCTAAGGTCAGTGTTCATGACTCCACAATCAGAAAGAGACTGGGCAAAATGGGCTTCATGTGAGAGTAGCAAGGTGGAAACCACTGCTAACCAAGAAGAACATAAATGCTCGTCTCTCATTTGCCAAGAAGCACCTGGATGATCCACAAGCCTTTGGGAAAATGTTCTATGGACAGATGAGTCCAAAGTGGAACTTTTGGACAACATGGATCCCATAATGTCTCGCGTAAAGCAAACACAGCATTCCACAGTAAGAACACCATACCAACAGTCAAACATGGTGGTGGTATTGTGATGGTGTGGGATGCTTTGCTGCTAAGGACCTGGATGACTTGCCATAATTAAAGGAACCATGAATTCTGCTCTGTACCAGAAAATTCTTAAGGAGAATGTCCAGTCATCCTTCATCAGCTGAAGCTGAAGCGTGAGTTGGGTCATGCAGCAAGACAATGATCCAAACACAAAAGCAAGTCCACATCAGAATGGCTAAAAGAAGTAAAATTAAAGTTTTGGAGTGGCCTAGTCAAAGTCCAGACTTAAACCCAATAGAGATGCTGTGGCAGGACCTGAACACGAGCAGTTCATGCTCGAAACCTACCAAATGTTATTGAATTAAAGCAGTTCTTGCGAGGAAGAGTGGGTTAAAATTCCTCCACAGCGATGTGAAAGACTGATATTGAATTATAGGAAGTGTTTGGTTGCAGTCATTGCAGCTAAATGTGGCATAACCAGTTATTAAGTGTAAGGGGGCAATTACTTTTTCACACAGTGCCAGTTGGTGTTGGTTAACTTTTTTTCATTAAATAAGTGAAATAAAAAAAAAAACAAGTGTTATTTGTTCACTCAGATTCCCTTTATCTAATATTACATTTTCTCTAAAGACCTGAAAACATCCAGTGTGACAAATATGCAATACTAGAGAAATCAGGAAGGGGGCAAATACTTTTTCACGCCACTGTATAGCTGTAGTGTAAGCCTTTTAGCAGAAGAATGAACTGAGACATAGCTGTATTTGCAAGGTAATATATTCATAGCAAATACTATCCCATTGATACTCTGCTCTTCCTTGGGGCTAGGACATGGGCATTTGATGAGTTTCTGGAATGTTATTGCATATTTAAGTTAGAGTAATACATGTATTCTTAGTCCAGTCAATTAAACAAGTAACTATAAAAATGTGAACAGTAGTTCTATCAACCCCATACTTTGAAGCATTATTTGCACAGTATATTATTCAGACTCACTGTTCAACTACTGTAAAAGAACGTCATGCTTGGTGTCATAAAAATAGTCAGATAAATGCTGTAGTACTTCAGAGACCAAAGTTAAGCTGATGAGCAGTAGGAACAGGACAATCAGCACTGCATGGTTCAGTGGTCTCATCTATTATAGGAACTAACCCTTCTTCATATTGCAGTTCAAGTACTGATATGCAAGCACCTCACATTATAAAGTAGCTGGCCAGTTTTTACAAGGGAGCTTTTTTTTTTGCCTCTCTATATAGAACTGTATTAGCCTGAAAGTTCCTTTTTGTTGTTGAGCAAAAAACCTTTCCCATTGGAATCCCTTGTACAATACATTTTGAAGCTACTGAACAGCACAGATGAACATGGGGAAAATGCCCTGTCTGCATTCTTACTAATAACTTTACTCAGCTGGATAAAATAACACAGCCACTGTTAGACTTGTTTTCAGTTTTAACCCTTCTTTTGGATTTTAGTTTGGGCAACAGTATTTTACTTTATCAGTATCAAGATGGCATTTAGATAATTACATATGCATAAAAAACAGTATAGACAAAGAAAGAGTCAGCTGAAATGTATAGTAAATTACCCAGCTTATTACTCCTGCATTAGCAGTTTTCAGTTGTTAGAAGAGAACAGAAGCAATCCAACACTACTTTACTTGTATTCATTTCAGTACATGGACAAGAAGTCAAGGGCATTTTTTCTATGCAGAATTAAATTCTTTCCTCTGTTGCTTTAATAATCTAACCAGTGGCACAGTGATAAGAACTAACAGGTGGTATTTTTATTAAGAAAAGTACAATATTCAGATCCTAATTAGGCTTGGACAATAAATACTGATTAATGACAGAACAAAATAAAACATTGGAAAATGTTTGCTTTATGTAGACTAGCCATACAAAAACAAGCATACTGGACTTTAGAACGGCTGACTTTGGCAAAATGGATGAATACCTGAGGAATACACTAGCAAATGGCCAAAAAGGAGGGGTTGAAGAACAATGGAGAAAAATCAAAACTGCCATCACAGAGGCAACAAGCCTTTGTGTGAAACAGAGAAAGAAAACAAAGTGGAGTAAAAAAACACTATGATTCTCAAAAGAGGTGGCAGGGAAGGTTAAGGAGAAAAAGGCTGCATTCAAAAAGTATAAGGAATCACAGAAGGAGCATGACAGGGAACTGTATCAATTAAAGCAGAAAGAAGTGGGGAAGGCAGTCAGAATAGCAAAAGCCCAAACCGAGGAAAAAATAACCAATTCAGTTAAGAAGGGGGATAAAACCGTTTATAGGTACATTAGGGAGCATAAAAAGGTTAAGGGAGGAATAGTGATGATAAATAAGGGAGAGGGGAGGTGGGCAGAGGGAGACAGTGAAAAGGCAGAGATACTGAATGAATACTTTTGCTCAGTATTCACAAAAGAAGATGAGGAGAAGTTACCTAAACCAGACAATAGATGCACTCTGGGTAGGAGGCTGACACCAGTCCATTTACAGAAGAAAGAGTCCTGAAAGAACTCCTAAAACTCAAGGTGGACAAAGCAATGGCACCTGATGGGATTCACCCCAGAATCCTAAAAGAACTAAGGGAGGACCTAGTGACACCACCGACCACACTTTTTAACAAATCATGGGAGGATGGGGTGGTACCTGAGGACTGGAGCAGGGCAGATGTGATTCCCCTTCACAAAAGTGGGAGCAAGACAGAATCAGGAAACTACAGACCTGTAAGTTTGACCTCAGTGGTAGGGAAAATGATGGATTCACTTCTGAAAGAAAGAACTGTTGAGTACCTAGAGGCCAGCAGGGCACAGGACCCAAAGCAGCATGGATTTCCAGCAGGAAGGTCATGTCAGACAAATCTAATAGATTTCTTTGACTGGGTGACCAAAGTAATAGACCAGGAAGGAGCTGTGGATATGCCTACTGTAACACAAGGGGGGGGGGATTGTGTTACCCTGGGATCTTGTAGGTGGGGGATATAAACACACTTTGTACCACAGCCCAGGATGTGCAGCTTAACACAGCAGACTGACTGTGCATTTATTGGTAAGATTACTATGAGGTGCATTCAAACATAGCACAGGTTGAAAATAAAACAACTGAAAATAATACCTAGCTCTTTGTTGAGCGCTAACTACACAGTGAACTTTTGTTCCCTCTCTATAACCCAGGTAGATAAGCTGTTTCCTGGGACATACAAACAAAATCAGCACAGAGTCTCTAGTCCTATGTTTCAAAAGAAAATTATTTACCAGTCTCAGGTTTTCAGCCAGTCCAAAGTCAGAATTCAATTCATTCTTGCAGGCCAAACAAAAGGTTCCAAACCAGGCAGTCAGTTGATTCAGAGTTCTCTCTCTCCAAAGTAAAATCCTTCTACAAGTGTTCCCCAGCCAGGCCCAGGTCTGTTCCTAATCAGGTACTGAGACACAAGCAATTGTTTGAGCCTCTCTTTTATGCAGGCAATCACTCTCCTGCACCTGCTCTTAATCAAGCACTTAGCTCTGTGAAGTTGTGGTGCAATGCCTTCTGGGACTTGTAGTGTATGCACCATACTTTGTAGTCCTGGCAGAGAAAAAAATGGAACATACGTGCTGGGAGGTAACGCCTTTCCACAACTTTACCCAGTGCTGTGTTACACTACCTAGACTTTAGCAAGGCATTTGACACAGTCCCACACAAAAGATTAATAATCAAGTTAGCTAGCCTGGGAGTGGGTCCCAGGGTGGTAGCCTGGGTAGCAAACTGGCTGCACAACTGGACACAGTAGGTAATAATGAATAGAACACATTCTGAAGAAAGAGGGATCACTAGTAGAGTACCTCAAGGCTCAGTACTGGGTCCAGTCCTCTTTAACATCTTTATAGGTGACATTACAGAGGGTCTGGGGGGAAAGGTATGCGTCTTTGCAGATGGCACAAAGATCTGTAACAGAGTTGATACACAAGGGGGGGTTGAATGGATGAGAAGGGACTTGGCAAGGTTGGAGGAATGGTCAGACATATGGCAACTTAGATTCAATGCAAAGAAGTGCAAAGTAATGCAGCTGGGAAACAAAAACCCAGGAGAAGAGTACACAATAGCAGGGGAGGTACTAACAACAAACATGGAAAGGGACCTGAGAGTAGTCATATCAGATGATCTAAAGGTTGGTAAGCAATGTGAGAAGTCAGTAAGGAGAGCCAGGGGGATACTGGGATGCATAGGAAGGGGCATTACAAGTAGAAAAAGGGAAGTGGTTATCTCTCTGTACAGACAGTTGGTGAAACCCCATCTGGAGTACTGTGTACAGTTTTGGAGACCTCATCTACGCAAGGACATAGACCGGATGGAAGCAGTCCAGAGGAAGGCAACTAAAATGGTGCAGGGTCTGCATCAGAAACCATATGAAGAGAGACTGAGAGAGCTTAATATGTATACCCTTGATGAAAGGAGGGACAGGGGGACATGATAGAAACATTCAAGTACTTCAAGGGAATCAACAAAGTCCAGGAGGGTAGCATCTTTCAGAAAAAGAGATGCGTAAGAACAAGGGGCAATTTAAAGATAGAGGGGTGACGGCTCAGGGGTAATGTGAGGAAATTTTTTTTCATGGAGAGAGTGGTGGATGCATGGAACCGCCTTCCTGGGGAGGTTGTTGGGTCTAAAACAGTGGGGGAATTCAAACATGCAATGGACAGACATAAGGCAATTGTAGTGGGGGGTGGCAGGAAGCAGGCTGTTGGTTAACTAGAACCTGCAGCTTATCCAGTAGGTAGGGAAATGGGCAGACTGGGTGTGCCAAGTGGTACTTATCTGCCGTCAAAGTCTATGTTTCTATGTTATGTATTTTATTTTTAAATCTGCTAACGATATATTAGTAAAATCACCTAAATGCTCCAAATATCAGAAAAAGCTGAAACTTAGTTGAAGAAAGATGTAATTTATACTTTCAGTCCATTTTTTTATCATAGAAAATGTTATTGTGATTTTCTTTCCAGATACACACAAAGGACATTACAAAACAAGACATGTTGAAAAACAAGTAATAATAGTAATCAACAATTGCTTACGTAGCTTCTAATATTCCCAGACAATCTTAACTAAGTCAGACAGAAATATATGGGTTGATGTCACCCTGCCTGGAGACATCCTTCCATTCTGGTGACAGAATCTGGCTGGAAACAAACACCATGGGCTCTTACCGTACATACTGTAGCCCTCTTCCAGACTGCACATGTTATTAACCTGTAGTTTTACTACAACTGTACATCCACAGAGTGACACTTATACATTCTGTCCATAGAGGTACATTTCAGCTGTGCATTTCTCCACCATGCAAGTGGGAAAGGGGAAGGAAAATGTAAAATGGAGTGTGGTAGATGGGTGTAGATTGCTTATATAGGAGAGTTGCCAGGAAGTGGTGTGGGTGCTGAGTAAAGGTAGAAGTGTAAGTATAAATACCATTTTTTGTAATACATAGGCACCTTATTAACTTCTGAGAAAGAGTCTCTCAAACTTCAGTCCATTTTTACTACTTTTTTTCATTTCTGGGCAGCCTAGCCCAACTCAGTCAATGTACTGTATATGTGTAACTACAATGGCAATTAATGGCAAACATACACATGGGGTGGGGTCAAGCCAGCAATGAACATGGTTTTGAGGTGGGAGGTCTGCTGTGTAGTGGATCAATTTATTTTTTCCTATTTAATATATGAACCTGCTGAGGCATCAGTCTGCGGTGGGGGGGCCTCAGGATTCTGCTGAGTAGCTGTTATAGTTTAATGAAAAAATCTGTCAAATCAGCAGTCATATATGGTGGTGGTGGTGTGTGTATGTGTGTTTGGGATGGAGGGCTGCTGAGTCGCTCACATAAGTTTTTTCATAAACAACACTAGTCAGCAATTTTCTTTCTTTCTTCTTCTTCTTTCTTTCTTTCTTCTTCTTTCTTTCTTCTTTCTTTCCTAATTCCATTACTAAACAGTGATGTATGAGACTTTCAAAATCCATGTAGATGGGAATGGGAAGTAATACATTTCAGCCTCATAAGCCATCATTCTGGTTTTGTTTTGGTTATGTTCTAAGTCAGTAGATACCAAAACAAACTGATTCAAACTGCCACGTTGTCAAGCTGACACGACTTGATGCCTATACCTTGAAACAACATGGCAGTTCATTTGATTCATGGATTACTAGTCTGAAATGTACTACTTCCTACATCTTATACGGATTTTGAGAAAGGTATCGTACTTCACTGTTTACTGTGAATGGGGGGTTGGGTTATCAATATTCTCAGTGTTCAGCATCTTGAAGAAGCATGGCTTTGATTTAGAGTAAGCTGTAGCCAATGTCACTTGCCAGTTAATTAACCCTGAACTCCATGCATAGTACTTACTGTATCTTGCCATGCAGTTTTATCAGCAGGGGGAAAAATTGTGCAGACAGACATATGGCAAACACATTAATATAAGTTGCAGAACTGCCAATGGACCTGACCACGTAGAAATAAGGGGTTATACAGTACAACAAACAGCATGATGTGGATATGTGCTGTAGTGATGTGCATTAATGGATACTGCTGGTTTTACTTTTCACTGGTAGGAGACAAGTTTGTATAGCTCTTTAGTGTGTGTGTGTTTGTGTGAAACAGCAAGACAGCGAAAGACTTGGGGGGTATAGCATTTGCAGCTTGGAGCAGTGAGTCAGCCTATCACAGGCTGCAAGTCGCTCAGCTGTTTGCTGATGCTGCTTCTTGCACATCAAAGGACTGAAGTCCTCTCTGACTGGAGTGACTTTGGTCCTTTGACGTGCAAGAAATTGAAGCTTGAGTGATGTCAGAACCACTGTGTGTGGTTATTGGTGCAGACTGCTGAGCTCCTTGCAGTTGCAGCTGCAATGGGCTTAGCAGTGACACACCTCCCAAGTTCCATAGTACTCCTCCCAAGACATTTGGTCAGCAAGCGCAGCAAATGCAAACATTGGTGCTTGTGGTTAGGCTAATAGCATGTAATTAAGCTAAATGCTTGTACGCAATTTGCAGTTTATTTTTTCTAATTTGCCTGTAAATTTGGGGGTCTTGATGCAGCCAGCCGTTTCCACTATGGTGGTGTACCTTTATATTTTATCAAATAAAATAAAGCAGTTTCTAACTACAGCAGAGGAGTGCGGACGTTTGTGTGTGTATTGTTTTTCTGTAATTTTTATGTATTTTCTTTTTATAAATGCTTGGTCTAGGTAAATTTTCACTGAAACCTAGGTCAATGTTTATGTAGTCCCTACAACTGTTCAGACTGGGTTAATTCCAGTCAGACTCAGCTCATTGAAAAAAAGGATTCTCTGCTTTGTATTATTTACAAGTATGTCTTATTTGCTTTAAGGTCCTCTTGTAGGTGGTTTTGGCTGCAATACTTTAGCCTGGCTGAGAATATCTCATAGTCCAGTTTGTGAAAAATGATTCACTGGTATAAGTTCACTTTATTGTGAAAAGACGAATGTCTGTTGAGCAAGCTTATTTGCAAGGATGTCTCTTATACAACATACATGACAAGGCAACAAAATACACGGTAGCATAGAGAATAATTACAGTATGGCAGCAATACATGTAAGATCAAGAACAAGGAATACATCTATTCAGATAGACAGAGCATTACATTTGTAAATACACAATGAATCACACAAGGCAAAATTATAAGGTAGTAAAGTAGGTTGCATAGAGAAGCTGGTGTTAGGGTATAAGTGCTAGAGGTCAGATGGACCATCCCTGATGAGGGACAAAGAAGTGCAGGATATTGGAGGTGGCTCTGGGGTAGATAGAAGCAATGGCAGGATTAGGTGGTGATGTTATGAATGATCCTTTTGAATGCAGTTAGCGGTATTAAATTTTGAAGCTTAAAGAGGGATTGCAGCTTATTCCAGACAATGGGGAGAACATAGCTCATGGCCACCCTGCCATAGTGAGTGCACAGATTGGGAACTTCCAAGGAGATTTAAGAACAATTTCTAAGACCATAAGCTCTGTGTAGGTGATGGAGGACTGATGTAATATAAGGGGGCAATTTATTTAATAGAGCTTTTATACAGTATGTCCAGGGTGTAGATATGAGTTAGTCTCCTAGTCACCAGGGAAGTCCAATTTGCCTCCTTGTACAATGAGCAATGGTGAGTTCTGGCTGGAGCATTTGTAATAAAGTGTATGGTGTGGTGGAATATAGTATCCAGTATGCAGAAATCTGAGTTAGAACAACTATTATAAATAATATCGGCATAATCCAACAGGGGCATGAAGGTGGCCTGGACCAACCTAGTTCTAGAGTCCCACGAGAATAATGATTTTTTCTGGAAGAAGAAACCTAGTCTCATTTTTAGATTTCTTTAGTCAGTACTTCAATATGGGCAGAGAAGAATAAATGCAAGTCGAGAGTGAAGCCTAGATATTTGAACTTATCTACCACCTCGAGAATGTCTCCTAGGAGTGTGATAATAGGCTTAGGTGGAATATGTATGGAGCGAGTAGGAGAGTAAAAGAACAAGTTTTCATTTTTTTTTGGCATTCAGTAGTAGTTTAGACAAAAGTAGATTGCACTGAAGTTTTGTTGAAATCAGTTTGAAGTGCAGAGCAGACTTGTTCGAAAGATGGCTTAGAAGTATACAAAACTATTTTGTCTGCGAAGAGATGGATTTTGGAGCCAATAATGTTTTTTCTCAAGTTATTGACATAAATGAGGAACAACAGGGGGCCCAGGATGTAGCCCTGTGGAACTCCTCTTTAGAGAGGGAGTAATGAGGAAAGGATTCCATTGATCTTGGTTCCTTGTTGCCTATTTTCCAGGTAGCTGGAAAACCATCTCACAATGGTAACATCCAATCCCAGTTCTGTAAGGCAGTCAAGCAGAAGGGAGTGATCCACAGTATCGATGGCCTTGCTTAGATCCAGAAAGACTGCACTGGTGATTTGCCTTTTGTCCATAGTCTTGAGCCAGTTACAAGTAACTTTGGAGAGTGCGATGATCGTGCCATGGTGCAGTTGGAAGCCAGACTGCAGTGGGCTTATCAGTTGGTACATAACCAGGAATTCTGTGACTTGCAAGCTGACCAGTCTTTTGAGAATCTTTGAGAAGGTTGGCAAGATTGAAATCGGCCTATAGTTATTTAGGTCACTAGGGTCACCTGATTTCAAGAGTGGTATTAGGTGAGCCACCTTCCAATCCTGGGGTACTATGCCTTCTACTAATGATAGGTTAAATAAATGAGTAATAGGAGCAGTAAGGAAGTGACAGCCTAACTTTAGAAAGAATGGGGTCAATATTATCTGCCCCGTGCTCTGCTTCATGTCTAACTTCAGCAGCTGGCCTTCTACCTATTTATATGTGATGGTCATGAAGGAAAAGGGATCATAGCAGGGTTAGCAGTAGGCATAGGAGGCTGAAGAATAGAAGGGCATAAAGCAGCTGATTGTGAGAAACTGAATGTGAGGCCTGCTGTAGCAAAATGCTCATTGAGCTTGTCTGCTATCACATCTTTGTCAGATATAAGGGTACCCTGGTGCCTAATAATACTTGGAAGGGTCAGGGGTGCTGTGCTACCTTCCACAAGCTTAAAGATGTGCCATATTTTTGCGGGGTTTCCATGGACTGCTTCAATGATGTTTAGATAGTAGGTTTCTTTGTTTTTTCTGATCAGTTTAGTACAGGCATTGTGGCTGGCCAGAAAGGCTGACCAGTCCTCTGGGGATTTTGTGCATCTTGTGATAGCCCATAGATTATCTCTTTTCAGCATCATTTTCTTAATTTCTCCATTGAACCAAGGGCAGGAGGCTTTTTTACTCTGCAACTAATTAAGGGTGCGTGTTTGTTAATTATTCCACTAATGGTATCATTGAAGATGGTTAGCGCCTCATTTATTGTAGGGGCCAAGCCAGTTGACATCTCTTAGGTCCAGTAGGTAGTCATTTGAGTTGAATTTCTTGAAAGATCTTTTAAATATTTTCTTACTGGTATTCCTGATGTTAGGGAGATTTCTGATACAAACTACAGTGTTGTGATCGCTGAGGTTGTTGTGCTAGACAGTATGATGTGTAATTTTGCAGGGTCTGTTAGTCATAATTAAGTCTAATAATGTGCCTGTCTGAGGGTTTTTACAACAGTGCCTATTGATTTCTGCAATTTGTTTTGACAGTTCCATTTCATTACATAGATTTGTGAGGGGGACAAATTTAGCGCTGGATCAATCCAAATTCAGATCTCCTAGGATAATAGTTTCATTGGTATTCACATCTAGGAGGTGATGCAAATGGGGCAGAATATTCATGTGCCTGATTTAGTGCCAAGTCGAGGCATGTTACCAGGAAAACAATAACATCAACATTCATATTCCTTCCCCTTCCCGAATCAATATGGAGCTCTCAGTGGCAAAATTGTCATCTTCATTAGCATTTTTCATGAACTGATCTGCTCAATGAAGGCAACAACAGCACTGTGTCTAGTTGTTGGGTAATATACTAACCTCTTGGGGTGGCTAAAGGAGGTGTCCATTTACTCACATACACTGAAAACACCATGATTTGTTACATACAAACGCACACCCACACCCACATACTGCTGCATTCTACACTATCCCATTACAAACAGCACAGTACAAGTACTAACCCAAAATAAAGAATGCTAGTGCAATAATGAACTTGAATTGCTTTGTACTCATTTTTTTCTTTATGTAAGAGTACTTGAAGGTCAAGAAAACATTAGGTTGTAGTATAAATGCATGGACTTGTGCAAAGTAATTAAACAGATATGACCTGCAGTATTTTGTATATTTACTGTACATAATGCACACATAGATACCAATTGAAAGGACACCTAACACCATGGGAGTCAATGTCAGATTTTCTGTGTCTATGTCAGCAGTATATTGGTTACAGCTCTTTAGTTACGAGTAACACACATGAAGGCCCTTTCAATAAAAAATCATTCTTACAGTAAGTTATGCCATTGTCTTGTGCTTTCTTAGTAAAAAGAAAAAAAAGAACAGAAACATCATCCAAATTATAAACCATAAAAAAGCATCCTTATGCTTTTTAAGTTTATGACTTGCTCCTCAAAATCTGGCCCCCTCATTCAGCAACATCTAGGGCCGGATTTTCAAAGGGTGACACAGGGCTCACATCAAGTTCTGCATCAAATCAGTTTATTCCTGCAGCTGTGCCATTCCTGTTTGCCGTAACTGTACCTGATTTCACAATCTCAGGAAGAGTTGCAACAGTACACCTGTTTTATGGCAGCTTGCACCAAATCTCATGCACACATTTGGTTAAAATGGTCCCCATTATTGATGCAAGCTTGATCACAAAAAGATGGTCTAGCCAGTGTCAGTCACTGCAAGGGATAGAACATCCTTTAAGATTGCTGCAAGCCCAGTGTGCCATATCTTTGATGCACCCAGGGCATGTGGCAATCTCGAGCATATGAAATTCCAGCCCCTGGACTGAAACGTGCAGCACATTTTAAATACATATCTGAAGTACTTGCATGAAGCATTGCAGAACCTGTAATTATGAGAGGCTGCTATGGTAGATCTAAAGGCATGGGATAATGCTTGAGTGTTCTGATATCACAGATGTTTCAGTCACACATGTGTGAGCCTGGGCGCATCTTAATAATCTCAATCACAATGATAATGACTAGATTTCAGACTTAAATAACTGACCTTATAACATGAGTCTGTATTTTTCTGGGTCCTGATTGGCCCAGAGGTACCTTTACCCGTGTCCTTTTCAGAGCATATTCTGCCAACCGGCACCTCTTCAACCTGTCAGGACTTACCACAAAAGAAATCACTGTTCCACCACTGCAGGACTCCAAAGCCAAGCTGGAGCTCCGTACCCAAGCTGCAGCCCTCACCCCCCCATGCAACAAATATCTCTCACTATTGCCACCTTCTAACAGTGTACAGCTTCATACTGTTTGAATCACTTGCCAGTCATTTTAAATATTAAATTGCAGACATGGGAGGATAGATGGAGGCAGACACCCATAAAATAAACTCAAAATAGCTTTTATTCAGCAAACAGAACTCGAAGAAAATAAAGAATCAAACTGTACAGCGACCAAATAAAAATAAAGAGAGATAACTGAAATATGCAGTAACAGACAAAATTATAGCATTTGACCACTAGGAGGAGCTAGGGTCCGAGGAGGAGTCAGACCATCTGCTGAGCTATAAGATCTGCTCCCTACTGCTTCACTACCAAAGCTCATCGGAGCCCTATATATATATATATATATATATATATATATATGGATGGGTCAGGTGGTGTTATGAAGCTCCACCCCCTTTTGAAAAGTTAAACTTTATTTTGTTAAATACACTGTACTATTTACTACCAAGCATCCTATATGCAGTTGAATTTAAATATCTTTCATTTTTCAGTGCTAGAACCATATTTAAATCATTCTATGGCATAAAATGTTTGTTGAGGGTGGCTCCCTGCTGTCTTAGTTCCTCCCACATGTCTTCAACCCAATATAGATGGAAACACAGAGGCCAGCTGGCTCTATAGAAGGCTGGGCCAGGAGAGGATCAGGCAGCAACAGGGCCACTTCCCAAACTGCAACTACCAGGAAATGCCCAAGAGAAAAATACTAAAAACACCACAGGTACTTTATTTTAACATTCCTTTCTTTCTAAACATTAGTACCTTACTACATTTTCTCTCTAAGCATTTTAAATTCAGACATATTGTTTGTTTCTAAGTCAGATATACAGCAGGGTTAAGCTACAATGTTTAAAATGACCTATAACCTAAACACCAGCCCAAGGTAAATCTTTCCTGATAAAACATTTATGTTCTGAATTGCTTTCTTTGCTGGATGCAATTCTTAGTAACCAGAAAGCTATTCCTCCATTGGACTGCAAACAGTAGTAATTTATTCAGTATTTCACTGCCTGAATGCATTAGCTGCAATGTTGAACTTTTCTTTACTAAAAGCCCTGCCTAACCTGTGCTGCCCAAAACACAGAAAAGTCTTTCCTAGTCAGGCAGATAGTAACACTTTCCTCAGTTGTGTTTAAACAGCAGCCTGTTTGCTTATCGCAAGTTACCACAAGGGACATCTCATTTTTTTTTTACAAACTCTGCCTAACCTGTGTCACTAACACACAGAAAAACCTAAAGAGGCAGTCTAGAAGCTAAATCCCTTGCTTTTACCCTGTTTCTTAGCCCTTTTATTTTAGCGAGTGCGACTCGCTCGCTCTAATTCGCACATTCGCACGTTCCTGCAGGAATGCAAATTACTTAGGGAAAGGATTGCAATGGGGGATTCCTGGAATAGCTTAGAAAAGCAAAGGCAGTAAAGAGCAAGAGAGCCATCTGACAGGTGGCCTGCCTGTAAAATGGGGGAAAAACACAGAAAGAAGAAAAGGGATAGTAAAGGATAGGGACATGCTGCTGAGACAGACTTTTTAACTAACAGATAGGATGTTCCAGGAATACTCCCTACTATATAAATGAATCATCTTTTTCCTCCTTCTATTCACAAAGTCACCTCACATCCAGTGAGCACTGAGCACATGCCACCAAGATGCAGCTTTCAAATAATAGCTGAAAAAAAAACAACACTTTGTCATCTTCACCATCAGCTCTTCTGAATAAAACCATTTCAGATAAAATAAACTGGATTTGACATGTTCACTGGAAAGCAGCTGATGAAACAAAATAGCCATTTCCTACAATTCAGGAAAATGCAAACTCCTCACTATGGTGGCTTCTGAGCAACACGCTCGTTCCTGAAGAACCCGGCGCTCCACATAAAATCACAGGATGCTCTCAGTCTTTCACCATCAATAAAAAAAAAAAAAAAACAATAATACTAAATAACACAGCCTGTGCCTGTGTTCTTAGTTGTAGTGTTTGTGTGTGTGTGGGGGTGGGAGGAAGGGTGTGGCTCCACTATCCTCACAAAACTGTTCAGGCCACTTAGTTGCTTTGTGGCACAAATACCATTTAAAAAGCAAAAGCTACACAAACATACATAAATAAAAAGACAACCATAAAACTGTGTTTAACAGCTGGGCATAGACTTTCTTTGTAGCAGTGATAGGCACACAATGTGAACAATATATAGGAAGCCCACTACTAAAAATAATGGCAATACTTTTAAAGACGGACTATGTTTTTACTATTTCAGGTATTAAAACCTTTATTTTTTTTAAATATTTCTGACTTTTTTTTTTCTTTTTTTCTTTTAATGATTACTTGGGGACACATTTTATAAGTGCAATAAGACACTCTGAGGTGTGGGTTATGGCCTGATAAGAGCACTTCCCAGGTGCTAAAGGCACTCTGTGCAAGTAGGCTCATGCCTAATAACGCACCTGGGACATGTTCTTATCAGGCCATAACCCACACCTTGTTGTGTCTTATTGCTGGCATAACCTTAAACACATTATTAACTAAGGATATAAAGTCACAAGTAAAATCTTATTTGTCTTTCATCTGTAGTTCATTATACGAGTCTGATTAAAAAAAAATTGATACTTTAATACTGGGTTTTACTGGCTTGCATCAACCTGGTAAAGTGTTAATATTTCAGAAAAAAAAAACAAAAAAACAGTGATCTAGGTTGAAAGCCTGACAGCAGAGTTGAAGGCAACACCATTTATTTTTTTTCTGTCAGTATTTTATCTCCTTACTACCAAACTGGTCCCACTGAGGACCAGTCCTCCCAGCTTCGTCACCTGGCTTCCCTGGGGCTTAACTTCCTTGTTGCCCACTTGTTCTCAGCCAGAGGACATTGGGATAGCCTTGTCACTGATATGGGGCCTGCAAGGAACCAGTCTGCCATCCTGCCTCTGTGGAGGCAGCCCTTGGCATCCAATGGGTGGAACTTTTTCCCCTGAGGTTCCTTTGCACTGCCACCTAGAACCACTAGGTGGCAGCCAACAAACAAAAATGTTCTGTTCCCCCACCATGAGGAAGCAGAGCTGTCCTTGGGATGCCTAAGCCACTCACCCAGCTGGCACCCAAGTGACCTGCATCAATTTTCAAGCCTGGGTTACTGGCATGGCAGGAGGTGAGGAACCCAGTACCTTAGCCCTCCATGCTGGCTGACAGCACCTGTTATTTTCGTATATTTTTTTTTAGTTGTTTAACCAGGTATAGCACACTAAGCTGAAAGCTTTTTGACAGGAGCGACCTGGGAGCACAAGGAGGTTAAGTGACTTGCTCAGGGTCACACAGTATGCAAGTGGAAGCTGTGGGATTCAAACCCAGGTCTGGTCTGCTGGATGTCACCAAATTTGCAGCTCAGAGCCTTAGACCACTGCACTATACTGCCTCCTGATATTCAACACTAGTTTCCAAATATTAGATTACCAGTAATTGGAAAGGTCTAGTAATATGACTCATATCAAGGAAAAGTTAAAACAGTCATGAATCACAAGATGTGTGTATTATTCCAACTTAATGCAACTAATGCAGTAACTGTTCTACAGCACTACAAAATCCCACAAGCCCTGGCAATGATGTACAAAGGGCTAACTCAAATGTCAAAATAAGTCTAAAACAAATGGGCAGAGTAGATGGATCTAGCGGTCTCCTTCTGCCATCAACTTCCATGTTTCTATGTTTCTAAAATGGTAACATAGAAACATAGAATTTGATGGCAGATAAGGACCGCAAGACCCATCCAGTCTGCCCATTTCTTTCTGTACCTTATGAATGTGCCATCTGCATTTGCTCTGTCAATGGTCTATCTATTCATACTTACCTGTATTGCTCCCTTATGCCTATCCCGTGACTGTTTGAAGCCCTGCACCGTATTCATATCCACCACTTCCTGAGGTAGGCCATTCCATGCATCCACCACCCTTTCTGTGAAAAAGAACTTCCTCACATTACCACTTAATTGTCCTCTCTCTAATCTCATGCTATGTCCTCTTGTCCTGCTATTTTTCTTACATTGAAACATGTTAAACTCTTTCACTTTGTTAATGCCCTTAAGGTGTTCGAATGTTTCAATCATATCACCTCTCTCCCTCCTTTGCTCTAGGGTATACATATTGAGTTCCATTAATTTGTCCTCATATGTTTTCTGATGCAGTCCCTGCACCATTTTGGTTGCCCTTCTCTGAACTGCCTCAATTTGGTTAATGTCCTTGTGTAGGTGTGGCCTCCAGTACAGCACGCAGTACTCCAGACGGGCCTAACCAGTGTCTTGTAAAGAGGGGATTATTACCTCCCTCTTATGACTTGTGATACCCCTACTAATACACTCCAACATTCCCCTAGTCTTAAAACTGCTTTAGTAGTCTGCTTGGAGGATTTCAGGTCTTCTGTGATGATGATGCCCAAGTCTCTTTCTTCCCTTGTGCCTGTCAGCAACTCCCCTCCCAACCTATAGGCGGCTTCAGGTTTTCTCTTTCCTATGTGCATGATTTTGCACTTCTTTGCGTTAAACCCCAGTTGCCATTCTTCTGACCATTTTGCCAGTTTATCCAGATCTCTTCTCATTCTGCCCACCTCATCTGGATCATCTACTCTGTTTCAGATCTTGGAGTCATCTGCAAACAGATAAACCTTACCCTCCAATCCATTTGCAGTGCCACTGATGAAGATAATGAAGAGGACTGGCCCCAGGACTGATCCCTGAGGTACCCCATTTGTGACTTGCATCTCTTCTGACTGTATACCATTTACCACCACTCTCTGTTTTCTGCCCCTCAACCAGTTTGCCTCCCTGTTGACCAACTTCTGACCCACCCCAAGCATACCCAGTTATTAATTAATCTTCTATGTGGAACAGTATCGAAAGCTTTGCTGAAGTCAAGGTAGGCTACATCAACTGCTTCCCCTTGGTCCACCACTCTGGTTAACCAGTCAAAGAAATCTATGAGATTAGTTTGACAGGACCTTCCTGTTGTAAACCCATGCTGTCTTGGATCCTGTGCTCCTATGGATTCCAGGTGTTGCACTATCCTTTCCTTAAGGAGTGCCTTCATAATCTTGCCCACTACTGAGGTAAGACTGACTGGTCTGTAGTTCTCTGCATCCTCCCTGCTACCACTCTTGTAGAGTGGGGTTACATGAGCCCTTCTCCAGTCTTCTGGGACCTCTCCTATGCTCAGAGACTCACTAAACAGTTCTGATAATGGCTCTGCTAGTTCCACCGTTAGCTCCTTTAGTACCCTGGGATGTATGCCATCAGGTCCCATTACTTTGTCCACCCTGAGCTTATCGAGCTCTTTTAGGGCCCTTTCTTTTGTGAAGGGACCAGTGTGCACCTCCCTCCCCCCTTTGTCCATGGTGCTGAGCTGTGCATCCTGCCCTATCTTCTCCTCAGTAAATACTGAGCCGAAGTATCTATTTAGGAAAGATGCTTTTACATAATCCTCTTCCTCACACGCCCCGTTATCCCCTTTGATCTTAGCAATACCCCCTCTGGACTTTCTCCTTTCACTAATGTATCTATAGAAAGTCTTGTCACCTTCTTTTACTGTTCATGGTATTGTTTCCTTGGTTTGGGCCTTTGCCTGCCTTACTACATTCCCTGCTTCCTTTAGGGAAGTTTGGTATGCCTCTCTATGTTCATCCTGCTGCTTTCCCTTATATTTCCTGAATGCTAGCCTTTTGGCTTTGACCTTTTCTGCTACTGTTTTTGAGAACCAAAGTGGTTTCCTTCTCCTTTTGTACTTCCTTTTCTCTCTAACCCAATAGGATATTGCTTCAACAATTGCATCCTTAATACTTGCCCACTTTGCTTGCACCCACTCACCTGTATTTCTTCTTGCCAGGGCTAACTTAACTCTGTTGGCCATCTTATCAAAGTCAGCTTCTCTGAAGTCCCATAGTTTTGCCTTGGAATGAGATGATTTAGTTCTAGTGGCCAAATTGAACCATACCTTGTGATGGTCACTGGCACCCAGGTGACGTTCTACCTGAAGATCTGTGATCCTTTCCCTGTTAGTCAGTACTAGATCTAGGATAGCCCTGTCTCTTGTGGGTTGTTGTACCAGTTGTTTGAGGCCCTCCCCCTGCAGAGAATCCACCATGTGTCTAGATCTGGCAGATGTTCCTGCTGGTATTGACCAATCTGTATCTGGCATGTTGAAGTCTCCCATTATCAGAACCTCCCCCTTAGCTGTCATGTTTTGTATATCTTCTAACAGTAATGTGTCTATGTCCTCCCCCTAGTCTGGAGGCCTGTAGACAACTCCAGTTTGTATGGCTGTCCTGTTTCCAGAGTGACCTACAGTTCTTCTGGCTCCTTATGTGCATTCTGAATTTCTGTAGCTTTGATATTTTCATTGACATAAAGGGCCACTCCACCCCCCTTTTTGCACCTCGGTATCTTCTGAACAGTACATAGCCGGGTACCGAAGTCTCCCAAGTGTGGTTACTGGTGAACCATGTCTCGCTAATGGCTACTATGCCCAGTTTAGCCTCTGTTATTATTGCCTGCAGGTCTGGGATCTTGTTTCCCAGACTGCGAGCATTTGTGTACATGATTTTCCACTGGCCAGATTTTGGTGTGTTGGTTGTTGGGCAAGGTCTGGCATTTCCCATGTGCATCGTAATGGGAGCTGGACCTTTTTCCTTACCTGGTGATGCAAATGAACTACAAACATGCTGAATTCCTGTCTTGTATTGTAGATGTGCAGTATTTCTAAGATCAGTAAATGTGTAAATCTTAATTTTCACCACTTTGCAGTAGAAGTATGCAAACCCTTTATATTAATTCATAAATACCATGAATTACAGAGCACTCATATCTAAGAGCAGAGTATTTTCCCTGTTCTGAATTATACATGGAAAAATCCTCAAGTCACTTAAAAAGTAAAAAAGGATTTTAAAAAACTGTATTCCCACCCCAGGTATCAAGGACTGGTCCCACACCCATACCCACCCAGCTAAGTCATCACACACTCTCTACCACCTTCTTAATTCTGATGGAGATTTAAAAAAAAAAATTTGCAGACTCCAGGCACTATGATCCAACACCATAAGGTTAATCACACACCTCTCCCTGACCTGGACTCAATCCCCAGATATGCATTAGTATAATCTGCCTCCCTCCTAACCCCTAATCCATGATTTGGGACATGAACAGTAGCAGTAAGGCCAAGCTAGCCCAGTCAACCTCTCTTGCAGCACACCATCTCCCTTGTCTTTATTTTGTTTAGCAATTAATGAATGCCCAGTAAGCATGCAACTTGGGTTACGATGAAGCAGTGCACATCATTTATTATGCTAAGTAAAACTGACCGGTCTGTCTTCTTAGCATCATCAGTGATTCACATCACTCTGCCCCCTTTTGATCATACGGTTGTGTGCTTCTTGCTCGATCATTCATTGTTGACAGAATAAACAGAGGATCAGGCATGCTGTGGTAGGAGGTGATTAGGCTAGCTATGCCTTACTGCTTCATGGGTTTTTACCCAAATTGTACAATGGGGTCATCAAAGGGCAATGCAACTCCTTCACACATAGTAGCTGAGGTGTTTGGTATAGGGAGATGTGTGTGATGGCTCCTGTAAAATGTTATTTTATTTATTTAAAAGTTGGTAACTGGGAAAGGAACCATGAGCTGAGGCTCATTCCCAGGTGTGACCCAGGGGAAGAAGACAGTTATGTGGGAAGAGAATGGATGGTACAAAGCAATAAACAGTGTAGCCCTAAAATCAAGATACATGCAATAAAAGCAAAATCAAAGTAAGCAACAGAAGACAATATTAAATAAGTACGGTATATACACTAATAGGTCAAGGGATGCTAGAGACTGATAATATATACATGTGGGTCGGGTATATACAATAGTGTCGAAGGATGAGGGTGACAGCAACATTGTGCAGGGACCAGATGAGGTTAGGTGGGACTAAACCAGCCTATGGGGGGGGGGTACAAAAGAAGACAGGGAAGGAAGGGAGTTTAAGATCAGGTGGTTGAAGAAGGGTGTAGAGTGGGTGTGAGGGTAAGGTAGGAGTGTGTGAAGGAGAGTGAAGAGGTGAGGGAGAAGCAGGTGCATGGAGTTGTGGGGATGGCTTGAATCAGGAAATTAAGGAAAAGGAAGGTGGTTGCATGGCAAGTGTCCAAGGGGGAGTTGATTCCAGGGGTGAGAAAGATGGTAGAAGAAGGCAGCTTGGCCTGTGGAGGCTCGGTGATGTAGGATGGAGAAAATTCAATCTTTCCTGGAGTGAAGGGAGTAAATAAAGGAACAAATTGGGGATAGCTGGGAGTCAATGTAGTAGGGGAGGGTCCCAAACCAGAATTTGCCAATGGAGGTGAGGCAGTGAAGCTGGCACCTAGAGGGAAGTGGTAGGATAGCGAGAGATGAGTAGAGGGTGCAGTAGTGCGTTAGGAGGGGGCAAGAGGAGGCAATGCAGCAGAAAGCATTTAGTAGAGTGTCAAGTCTTGCTAGAGAGGTAACAGAAGCCAAGCCATATACAATATAGGCATAGTCTAATACTGGGAAGATTTTTTTTGATTAAGGCTAGGCGAGTAGAAGGTGAGAGGCAATCTTTATGCCCACAGAGGGCTCCGAGTTGCGGTGGAGTTTGGAGCAGATGGAGTCAATGTGGACTGTAAAGTCACACCTGCTGTCCAGCCAAACCCTGAGGTATTTGAAAGAGTTGACTGTCTGTAGAGGTGAACCATCAAGAGTTGTGAAAGTAGGGGGGTTGGGGGATTTGGACCTTCTTTGCCTGGAGCCATAGAAAATAGAGACTGTTTTGCTTTTTTATATTCAGTTTAAGATGGTTTAGCTGGAAACACTTCTGCACTTTGCTGAAGTTGCACTGAAGGGAGGAGGAGACATCAGTGGCAGAGTGACCAGAGAAGTATAGCACAGTGTTGTCTGCATACATATGGATACTTGACGGGGAGCAGACAAAGGGGAGGTCATTTATAAATAAGAAGAAGAGAATGGGGCCAAGAATAGAACCTTGGGGGACACCAGTAGAGATGGTGAGAGAGTGGAGCCTACAAGGACAGATTGCTGTCTGTGGTGGAGGTATGAGCAAAACCAGTTAGCAACAGATGGAGCCAGACCCTTGGAGAGAAGATTTTGGATGAGTAGGGTATGAGAGACAGAGTTAAATGCCTTTGCAAGAGCAATAAAAATGGCAGCAGTGGCAGAGCCATTTTCCATGGCTGACTGGATTGTGTCAGTGATGCGGAGAAGGGAGGAGACTGTGAAATGCTGTTTTCTGAAGTCTGACTGATGGGGAGAGAGAGAGAGAGAGAGTTGTTTACAGTTAGGTGTTCCTGGAGCTGTAAGTAGATTAGTGACTCCTGGAACTTGGAGAGAGCTGGTAAGAGGGTTATTGGTCTGTAATTCCTGGGAGAGGTGGGTATCCTTCCCCTATGAAGTGGGAGCACCTGGGCTAGTTTTCAAGCAGATGGGACAGAGCTGGTAGTTAGGGAGAGATTTAGGAGGTGGGTGAGGAATGCAGCTATGGCAAGTGCAGAAATATGCAGAATCTTAGGATGGAGGCTGTCAGGACTATTTTGAGTTGGGTTGACAGACATTAGCAGCTTATGAACCTCTTGGGTGGAAATGGGGTGAAAAGGAGGGGGACCACATGATGCAAGCTACCTGTTAGTCGCTCCTCTGTACAGCTCCTGCCTCCCGTCACATTCTAATTGTTATCTGGTGTATTTTCTTGATCTCTAAACCTACTAATTTGTGCTATTCTGGTTCCCTATAACTTCATGCCCTTGCAGGGCGATTTTGAGAGCGAATGGATGTCTACATGAAAAAGCAACAGCAGAAACACACCCCATCAGTTACACCAGAAAAGGCCCCCAAAAACTCTGGCCTCGAGTGCAGTAGAGAAGGCAGATGCTTTGAATTAAGGTGCGGATCAGGAGCTGCTTACATTGTCTAAATTTCTGGAAGAATTCAAACCATTTTGAGATGAGATTAAGGAGATGGCATCAGAAATGAAGTCGTTCACGAGAAAAATAGAAGAGATTACTCTTGCTACCTCAGACAACACGACCAGGATCTTCTCTTTAGAGAAGCAAGTGGAAAGGTTCAAGCCTGAGATGGCAGCTATGCGCCAGATATTGTCCAGATTTGAGGCTAAGCTTGAAGACCTCAAAGGTCGCAGCCGGAGAAATAATGTAGTGATCCTTGGGCTACCAGAGGGAGAGGAGGGCCAGAATACCATTGCTTTTGCCCAGAAGTTGATGGAGAAGAATGCTGGCCCTTCCCCATTTGGGGCCAAATATATTATAGAGACAGCCCACAGGTCATTAAGACCGAGGCCCCCTCCTGGAGCAACGCCCCAACCTATAATTTGTTGTTTCTTAAATTTTTTAGAGCAACAACATTTTCTGTACAAAGTAAGAGAACTCCAAGAAGTTCGTTGGGAGCAAGTTAAGCTTGGAATAGTGCAAGATATTCCTGGTTCAGTCCATTTGAAACATGTGGCATTTCATCCAGTTGTCTCAAAAGTCATTGCTGCTGGACTTAAATTTCGTATGGGATACCCGGCCAGCCTACAGGTACAGGTGGCTGGTTCCTGGGCTACCTATGAAGATCCAGAGGCAGCGCTTGCTGGCTTAAAATTATCCCTGCCAGATCTCTTTAGGGACACATGAAAGGCCTCTGGACTTTCCTGACAAGACGAGAATAGATCTGAGAAGGCTGGGCAATTATGTAAAGGAATCTTCCGGAAAGAACGCAGTTAAACATTCTTGGACTCTCATCTAAGCCCAATTAAGGGGCACAAGGGACTCTTCTGTTATCATAGCGATCCAATTATGGATGCATTTTCTTGTTTGTTTTGTCTGGGTCTGGGGTTTCATGTAATTAAGAGATTTCTCATTAGTTTTCGTGCTTGGAGGAAACAAAGCCAACCCAGTAATATTTAGTCTCCCCTCCCCCCCCCCCCCGTAAGAGTTTGGTAAGATTGGGCCTGGTAAAAGTTTATGGCTTTTGGGAGAATTTAATTACAAGGGCTGTGATGTCCTTTCCCTTGTAAAGTACCAGTGTGCCGTTACATGTTTGCAGCCCAGGAGGGAGCTTGCGTTTCATGCAGTATTAACGGTCACTAAGGCCGGAGAATAGTGGGGGTTTACTGGCGCAAGGGCACAACAATTTGAAGGAGAGATACGGGGGCCTGTCCCTATGGGGCTAGAGAACTTCAAGGCACATGCCCTAGCAAGCCACAATGCTTCTGGTGGTGACGCCTTACTGATGCTGGTTTGCTTTCAACGGCTTAGTTAGGATAGGATGATATAATGGCCTGTACTGAACAATGTTGAGTCCTCTCCTTCCATGTTCTTAATATTCCAAAAGAGGGATTGAATTATAAATAATGTAGGGTTTGGGGACCTGCTTTTCGGGGCTGGGGAGGAGTAGAAATGGAGTATTGCTGGAACGTTGTTAGCAATAAGAGGGAGGTTTGGGTGGGTGGTTTTGGACAATGTTCTGGGGTTACTGAAGTTGTGGATTATTCGAGGAATACTTGGGTGGGTGGGGAGGACAGGGCTTAATAAGGGAAGGGTTGGGGGCAGGAGATCGGCACAGCAGGTTCAGAGGAATAGAGTCACCTGGTTCATGGTTGCAATATACGATAGATGTCTTATCTGGATTTATACCTGACATTATAGATGGCTCAGAATATTAATATTGCTACGTGGAATGTGAAGGGGATTAGGAAAAACTGAAACAATACCAGGTACTTAAACACCTGAGTCTGCTGCGTGCCCAGATATCATTTTCACAGGAATCTCACTTAGTGGATTCCGAAGTACTACAACTTCAGAGACAACAGATAGGTCAGGTTTTTTTATGCTTCAAGGGAGACCAATAATTGTGGGTTCATGATACTGATTAATAGAGACATTCCATTTGTCCCTTCTCAGGTGTTTAAGGACGCAGATGGCAGATACATCTTAGTTCAGGGTACTATTTGGGCCATGCCATTAGTTCAAGGTAGCATTTATGGACCAAACACAGATGATCCCTCTTTTTTCATGAAACTGGTCTCTACGATCCTTCCTATACTCCCTATTACAATTATCTTAGGGGGGAGACTTTAACTTGGTCTCTGATCCTAATCTTGACAGATCAAGCATTGGTTCGAGGGGACTGTCCCCTGGGCATAGGGCCTTTAAGGAAATGATGGATCAGTGTGGGTTGTGCGATGTCTGGCGAGTTACACATACTAATATTAGGGAATAATATCAGGGAATATACTTATTGTTCTCCAGTACATGGCACTCAATCTCGCATTAACTACCCGTTAGTTTCTCATGAGCTCTTGCCAGGGGTATTGTCCATCTCGATCCAACCGGGTCCAATATCGGATCATTGCTTAGTGCTGGGTAATCTGGCTTTCCTTAACATTCCGAAAAGAGAGACCAAATGGAAATTAAATGAACAATTACTAAAAGATGAAAAGTATCGGGGATTGGTGAAAGAGCAGATAGACTTTTTCTTTTCCACCAACCCAATAGACAGTGCAAGGCCGGATATTTTATGGGGAGCCTTTAAGGCTTATATAAGGGGCATTCTCATTAGTCTAGCTATGAAGAGGAAGAGAGCACAGGAAATGGAGTTATTATCCTTATTGTCCCAGATATGGGCATTAGAAAATATACAGCCAGATAAAATTTCTCAAGAGGAGTCACAGAAGCTATTAATACATAAGGATAAATACTTGGGAATGTTAAGAGAAAAGGCAGAACTGGCTATTATCCGCTCAAAGGCCAGTTTTACAGATCAAGGAGAAAAAGCAGGGCACCTGCTGGCTTTACGTCTAAAGCAACAAGAGTCAGCAAGATTTATGCCCCCAATAAGGTCACAGTCAGATGGGACCCTGAAGGTATCTCCCTCAGAGATAGTTCAGGAGTTTGCTATTTTTTATGAGCAATTATATAGGGACATGGATAGTCCTCCACCCATTGAAAAACTGGAGGAGTATCTCAGGGAAGCACATCTTCCGTTACTATCTAACTCTCAAAAGAAATTTATATCTTCCCCTTTATCACAGGAAGAAATAGTGGCTGTTATAAAGGACTTGCCTGTGGGTAAAGTCCCGGGTCCAGATGGGTTTTCTGCGTTATTTTACAAAGTCTTCAGGGATCAATTACTACCTGTGCTGCATTGGCTCTATTTGCACATTTTTTCTGGAGAGATGGCAGATGCACATTTGTTTGAAGTATTGATAGTTTTGTTACCTAAACCAGACAAGGACCCAGAATTTGTTCAGAGCTACAGGCCAATATCTTTGCTGAATCAGGATGTCAAAATTCTCTCAAAGATATTGGCAGATAAACTAACCCTGGTCCTCCCAGATCTGGTGGGTATGTCTCAAGTGGGATTTATGAGAGGACATGCATCTTCAGACCACCTGCGTACCCTCTCGCATGTCTTCTTGGAGTCCAGGGATGCTATATATCCTGCGGGGTTGGTCTCCCTGGACGCTGAGAAGGCATTTGATTGGGTTAATTGGACTTTTCTATTTCAAGCCCTTAAGGCATTTGGATTCCCATCCATGTTCACAGATCGGTAAATTGCCCTGATCCTGTCTCCTACAGCGAGGATTTCAGGGAATGGGACCTTCTCCAAGTCTTTCACGTTGCGGTCAGGACCGAGGCAGGGATGCCCCCCTCTGTCCACTACATTTCAATCTTTATCTGGAACCCCTTATTCAACATATTCTCAACAATGAATGAATACAAGCTATTCCCATTAGGAATGAGGTAGTGAAAATAACAGCGTACGCTGCTGACCTCCTTTTACATCTGGCTTACCCAGTAATATCTATCCCGAACATGTTAAGGGAGGTTAGCAGATTTAGTAGTTTCTCGAATTACAAGTTAAATCCCAATAAGACATCCTTTTTCCCTCTTTTAAAGACTGACATTATCTCTCTGGGATTGTGCTGGTCACCCTGGGCTATTAAGTATTTAGGTATAAAACTAACACATAATCCTTCCTTGTGGTTTAAAGAAAATCTGGACCCTCTCTTGCAGGGGATCACTCAAGATCTAGAGATATGGGACAAACTCCTGCTATCTTTATGGGGTCGTATTAATATAAGCAAGATGAATGTATTTCCCCATTTATTTTATTCTCTGTCACATCTTAACTCATATGTCCCCTTAGTTTGGTTTCAGAAAATGCATAAACTTTTTCCCAAGTTTATATGGTCTAATAAGACCTCTAGGCTGGCATATCACAAGCTAGATGCACCCAAAAAAGAGGGGGGGGCCTGCAGATTCCTTACTTGCACATCTACTACTGGGCTAGTCATTTGGCTAAATACCTGAGATGGGTAAGACCAGGCCCGGATAACATGAACCCGGCTTGGCTCAAGATTGAATTAGACTTTATCCAATCTATGAACATGGACCCCTCAACCATGCTTTATCTAAAAATTTCTCATTTGCAGAATATTAACAAATGTCCTACCATCATGACTTCACTAAGAGTACACTCGCAATTGTGCTCTTTTCTGTGTTATAATCAAAGTAAAGATCTCGCTCAATCCATTTGGAACTCCCCAGCTTTCACCATAAACAAACAGAACATTTCCCGTTTATGGTTGCCTCATTTAGGAGAAGGGATAGAATCTTCATTTTTGGACGAGGCTGGAGATTGGCTCTCATTCCCTGAGTTCATTTACAAGTTCAAAATTCTGGAGTCTCAGGTCTTTAAAGTGTTTCAATTGAGACACTTGTTAACCTCAGTTCTTGAAGCCACTCCACCCCATCCAGCAGCCTTTGCATTGGTATCTGAACTCTCTCCTTTTCTCATCTCCTCAGGTGTGATCTCTAAGATTTATCAGGTGTTGTTCCGATGGCACTTTGGATGCGATAGTGGCCCCACTAACTTTTGGGTTTCATTTTTTCCCCGACATACTTTTAACTGACCCGTCCTCTGGACGTATTGCCATAAATATGTATCCCAAGATAGATTACGTCTCATGCAGTTTCACATCCTACATAATTTGTATTATACCCCAACTAAACTGGTGAAATGGGGCCGTCTCGATTTCAATAGGTGTAATAAGTGTTCCCAGGACACAGGGTCACTTTTTCATCTATTTTGGTCGTGTCTCCAGATAGCTTTGTTATGGGAGCTTATAAAAGCCAACCTGGATCCTTTATTGGGTTTACAGGACTATTTTATACTGGATATTTGCCTGCTAGGGGATTTGTCTTCCATAAAGGTTAAAATCTGGAGATTTCATATATCCATGGTTACGCTCTGGGCCAAAAAAATCATTCTTAGGCATTGGAAAGAAGGGACCTGTCCTACATATCAGGAGTGGATCAATGAGATTTTAGCAAATATACATACAGAGAAGGCTATTGCCAGCCTTCAAAACAGAGTACATAGGAATAAGGTTATCTGGGTTCCCCTTCACACTCTAATTATGATGGCTACAAAATAATGTGTGGTCGAGGTTACCAACCTATTTATCCTTGGTAAAGGTAGCTAGTGGGTGATAACAGTATTAGAATGGACTGCTGTGCCGGGGAGGGAAGGGTTGGGGGCAGTATGACTTGTCTTACGAATCTCATGTCAAAATGTTCATTACTGCCTCCTGTAATGTGGAAAAAGTGGTGAATAAACTTTGAATTGGAAATGGGGTGAAAATGAAACCCGTTTCAGCAGGGGTGGGGGAGAGCCGGGGGAGGATGGTCTGGAAGGGCACAGGTGGTAAAGAACTTGTTAAAAGTCTCGGTGATTGAGGCAGTGTTAGAGACTATCACCGCACCGACTTGTAGAATTAACAACATCCAACAGAAGCACCTCTACCGCAGAGGGTAGTTGGTCCAGGAGGTTGGCAGGTGGTTAGGAGGGGCAAATCGAGTGCCCCATCACTTGGTGCTCTCCAACATATCACCTCCACCAACCATATAAAAAATACAAACAGGTATCTGCCTCTATCTCTGAAATCAAACAAAGGGGAAGCAGACACTGCAAAGCAGGACATTGCAGCACAGGAGATACCACAACAAAACTCGCCCAAAACAGGAACCAAAACAAAAAAAGCAAATAGGAAATCCAAAAAATCTTTTGATCATAGGAGACCCCATGATTCAGGGAGTTGATATGTATCTCCAGCCAGGGGTAATGGTCAGATGTCTCCCAGGTACATCAGCGTGGAGAGACACTGACCGCATTGCTAAAATTGTTCAGGAAGCAGGAGAAAACATTGATGACCTGGTACACACAGGGACTAACGATCTCGCCAGCCGGTCAGTTGTGGAGACCAAGGAACACCTGACCAGGCTGGGTGACAAACTATCATCCATTTCATCTGGCATCTCCTTCTCTGAGATCCTGCCAGTCTGGGAGAGGGGACAGATGGACGGAAGGTCAGAGAAGGGGAGATAGGGGAGCTAAACATGTGGCTCAAGGGCTGGTGCCAGGAAAAAGGACACAAATTTGTAGGGAACTGGCAACAGTTTGGGGAGCGAAAGTTCTTTAAATTTGATGGACTGCATCTGACTAAGGAGGGAGTCAGTGCATTGGGGCAGAAGTTTGATGTCTTTGCAGAATATTTAAACTAGCAAATGGGGAGAGGGGTGCAGCACCCCATACATCGAATGGGAAGAACACCCTCCCCTCAGCTAGTGGTCAAACAGGAGTTCAGCATGTTTGTAGTTCATTTGCATCACCAGGTAAAGAAAAAGGTCCAGCTCCCCATACGATGCACAGGGGAAATGCCAGACCTCACCCAACAACTAACACACTGAAATCTGGCCAATGGAAAATCATGTACACAAATACTCGCAGTCTGGGAAACAAGATCCCAGACCTGCAGGCAATAATGACAGAGGCTAAACTGGACATAGTAGCAATTAGCGAGACATGGTTTACCAGTAACCACACTTGGGAGACTTCAGTACCTGGCTATGTACTGTTCAGAAGAGACCGAGGTGCAAAAGGGGGGGAGGGCCCTGTATGTCAATGAAAATATCAAAGCTAGCAGAAATTCAGAATACACATAAGGAGCCAGAAGAACTGTGGGTCACCTGGAATTCCCTGCAGGGAGGGCCTCAAACAACTGGTACAACAACCCACAAGAGACAGGACTATCCTAGATCTAGTACTGACTAACAGGGAAAGGATCACTGATCTCCAGATAGAAGGTCTCCTGGGGGCCAGTGACCATCACATGGTATGGTTCAATTTGGCCACTAGAACTAAATCATCCCATTCCAAGGCAAAACTATAGTACTTCAGAGGAGCTGACTTGATAAGATGGCCAACAGAGTTAAGCTAGCCCTGGCAAAAGAAATACAGGTGAAGGGGTACAGGCAAAGTGATCAAGCATTAAAGATGCAATACTTGAAGCAACATCCTATTGTGTTAGTGAGAAATGTAAGTGCAAAAGAAGAAGGAAACCACTTTGGTTCTCAAACACAACAGAAAATGTCAGAGCCAAAAGGCTGGCCTTCAGGAAATATAAGGGAAAGCAGCAGGATGAAGATAGGGAAGCATACCAAACTTACCTAAGGGAAGCAGGGAATGCAGTAAGGCAAGCAAAGGCCCAAACTGAAGAAACAATAGCATGAGCAGTAAAAGAAGGTAACAAGACTTTCTATAGATACATTAATGAAAGGAGAAAGTCCAGAGGGGGTATTGCTAAGATCAAAGGGGTTAAGGGGGCGTGTGAGGAGGAGGACCATGCAAAAGTATCTATCCTAAATAGATACTTCTGCTCAGTATTTACTGAAGAGAAAGTAGGACAGGGCCCACAGCTCAGCACCATGGACACTCTGGGGGGGGAGGGAGGTGTGCACTAGTACCTTCGCAAAAGAAAAGGTCCTACAAGAGCTCAATAAGCTCAGGGTGGACAAGGCAATGGGCCCTGATGGCATACATCCCAGGGTACTAAATGAGCTAAGGGTGGAACTAGCAGAGCCATTATCAGAACTGTTTAGTGAGTCTCTGAGCACAAGAGAGGTCCCAGAAGACTGGAGAAGGGCTCGAGTGATCCTGCTCCACAAGAGTGATAGCAGGGTGGAGGCAGGGAACTACAGACCAGTCAGTCTTACCTCAGTAGTGGGTAAGATTATGGAGACACTCCTTAAGGAAAGGATAGTGCAACACCTGGAATCCATAGGAGCACAGGATCCAAAACAGCATGGGTTTACAAAAGAAAGATCCTGTCAAACTAATCTCATAGATTTCTTTGACTGGGTAACCAGAGTGGTGGACCAAGGGGGAGCAGTTGATGTAGCCTACCTTGATGTCAGCAAAGCTTTCGATACTGTTCCACATAGAAGATTGATTAATAAGCTGGGTAGGCTCAGGGTCGGTCAGACATTAGTCAACTGGGTGGCAAACTGGTTGACGGGCAGAAAACAGAGAGTGGTGGTAAACGGTATACAGTCAGAAGAGATGCAAGTCACAAATGGGGTACCTCAGGGCTCAGTCCTGGGGCCAGTCATCTTCAATTACTTCATCAGTGACATTGCAGATGGACTGGAGGGTAATGTTTGCCTGTTTGCAGATGACACCAAGATCTGCAAATAGAGTAGATGATCCAGATGGGGTGGGCAGAATGAGAAGAGATCTGGATAAACTAGCAAAATGGTCAGAAGAGTCGCAACTGGAGTTTAACACAAAGAAGTTCAAGATCATGCACATAGGGAAGAGAAACCCTGAAGCCACCTATAGGTTGGGAGGGGAGTTGCTGACAGTCACACAGGAAGAAAGAGACTTGGGCGTCATCATCACCGATGACCTGAAATCATCCAAGCAGACCACTAAAGCAGTAGGTAAGTCTAGAGGGATGTTCAGGTGTATTAGAAGGGGTATCACAAGTTGGAAGAGGGAGGTAATAATCCCTCTTTTACAAGACACTGGTTAGACCCCATCTGGAGTACTGCATGCAGTACTGGAGGCCACACCTACACAAGGACATTAACCAAATTGAGACAGTCCAGAGAAGGGCAACCAAAATGGTGCAGGGACTGCATCAGAAAACATATGAGGACAGATTAACTGAGCTCAATATCTATATCCTAGAGCAGAGGGAGAGAGATGATATGATTGAAACATTCAAACACCTTAAGGGCACTAACAAGGTGAAATAGTCTAACATGTTTCAATATAAGAAAAATTGCAGGACAAGAGGACACAACATGAGATCAGAGGGAGGCCGATTAAGGGGTAATGTGAGGAAGTTCTTTTTCACAGAAGGGGTGGTGGTGGATGCATGGAATGGCCTACCTCAGGAAAAGGTGGATATAAATACAGTGCAGAGCTTCAAATAGGCATGGGACAGGCATAAGGGAGCATTCCAGATGAGTATGAATAGATAGGCCATTGACAGAGCAAAGGCCAATGGCACATTCATAAGGTAGAAAAAGAAATGAGCAGACTGGTTGTGCCTTGCCTTCCTTATCTGCTGTCAACTTCTATGTTTCTAATTAAGGGGGCTTGAGATGAGGGGGAGTTGAGGATGTTCTGGAGAGCTTTCCAGAAGTTGGCTGGAGACCTAGATGAAGAATTTAGCTGGGACTTGAAATAGTTGGATTTTGCTTTTCCAACAGCCTGGGTACAGCCATTCCTGTGGAAAATGTATGGATCTGACAAATTATTTTTGTAAATCATATCCTGTGAAGACAAAAGATGTGGTGGAGGTGGAAAATACCAGGAATGGATGTTGGGTGACCATAGTACCTGCCCTAGCTGCCTGGAGAGGTAGTTGAAGATTTTCATTATGCCCAGATACTGAATGATGAAAACTGAGTACCAGCAATCTAAAGGTTCTGAGTATAAATACTCCTCAAGTTTTAATGATTTCTTATGAAAACAAATGCCTTCAGGTCAATCCTTTTTGTTTGCAGTAACATCAATTTACTGTAGTTAGGAAACATAATTTAAAGTTGTAAAATGTAACCAAATTATCCAGGATTGTGTTTAAAAACAAGGGGCTTGATTTTCAAAACTAAATCTTTCATGAAGTATGCCTGAGCAAAATGAGTATGATGCAAGTGGCACCTTGTGTCAAAGTTTGAAGCAATCCTGATTTTCAAATGCAGGCTGTGTCGACATTGGGATGCTGATTGCCAAAGCAACCCTGAGCCACCCTTAAAGCTGAAATGCACATGTCTCAGGTCACAAGGGGGCTTACAACATGGTGGGGCTGCGCCACCCCCATTTTTGCTATTTTAGAAGCCCCGCTGTTGTCGCAACAAGGGGCTCAGGTTAAACCAGCCAGGAGGTGGTCTAAGGGTCCAGTGCCACTGCCTGGCAGAGTGGTGGGTGATTTGTGGAACTTGGAAGGTGGGGAATGGGGACCTCTGGGGCAGTGAGGGTGCCATAGGGTATGACAGGGGTATGGTGGTAGTGAAGAGGAGTGGAGGAGGCACCTGGCAGAGGTGCCATATGGAGTACCTGACAACCGAGTGGACTGGATGGGGGACTGGCATGGTGATACCATCAGGACGTGGCCCCAGGTGGAAGCAGCCCTGTCACCTGCCCCATAGGAGCCACAGTCCCCTACATGGGGCAGGTGGCAGTGGGTGCAGTTTGTGTAGTTCATGCAGTGGAAGGATACATGCCCCAGGCACCGTGACATTCCCTTGGTATACAACCCCCCCCAGCATGCCTACTGGACAATGATCGACTACACTGCCAGAGACTGTGGGGCAGGTGTCATGGCTGTTACCACCTGGGGATGTGTCATGATGGTATCACCATGCCAACCTCCCCACCTGGTCTGCTCGGCTGTCATTTACTCCATATGACACCACTGCCAGGTGCTTCCTCCACTTCCTCTGTGCACCCATTGTACCCTATGGCACCCTCACTGCCCCAGCAGCCTCTATTCCCCACATTCCAGCCAAAGTAATCCCCCCACCTCTGTGGTTCATCTAGGCTTGTGCAAGGGTGTTTTGACAGATCCCTCTGTCAAACCACGCAGGTGAGCCTAATGTTTGGTGCTGCAAAGCAGCTGCGGCAACTGCTGGGTTATTAGTGTAGGGACCCCTGTTTTTATAAAATAGGGGACAGGGTCCTTATCACACCCAGAGTTTGCCACAGCCATGGATCAGCGCAACTTGCATCGACCTACAGGCAGTTTGAAAGTCAAGCCCACAATCTTTATTGGCACAAGTCTTAACCCTTGCTGTGCCATGAACTTCTATGCATGTCCTAAATTCCTATCTGTTCTAAATCTAGTGGCAGCCTATTCTGTTTTTTTCTGCAGAATAACACCTAAGAGGGGAATGCCCGTGGCTCGATGATTTTCAAACCACAACATGACAATATCACCAACTTCATCGTCTATCCATCTGCTGCCATCTGGTTCTCCCATGGATGACCACAAGCAACCAACTGAAAAGGTACAGGATTGCCCCCAGGTTTGTTAACATTATTTACATCCATTTGCAGTTGTATTATAGGGGCTCAGTAGCACCCCTACAGTTACGGTTGAGTAGGGTATTCAATGTTAAACCCCTAATTTTGCACCTTAATTGCTTTGGCAGCGTTTGACAAAACCAGGTGAAATGTTGTGTGTGTTGTCTAGAAGGCAAGATCTAACTCTGTGGAAAGTTTTCTGATGGCAGTTAGTGCAGTTTCTGAGATCCATACACTGTATGTCATTTTTAGAAAATGGCAAGAATAGATTCTCACACCTGATTGGCTGAGACAGGTTCCAAGCTGGGCATTTATTTTTCAATAGATGCCCAGTTAAAAACAAGTACCAATTCAAGGTGCCCCATTACTTTTCATATTATTGGGCACCCAGATTTCCTAATTGACCAGTCGCCATTTTTTTTCCTCACTTAGCGAGAGTTGGTCAGCAAGTTGGTGGGTGGCCAAGTTCCCCCCCAACCCCCCTCCAATCTGTATAACTTTAAATTGAAAGACTAACCACACTTAAAAAAAAAAGAATATGAAAAAGGAAGCCAACAAACCAATTGGCTTTCCTTACATTACCGGCAGCCAGCAGCGAGACTTTCAAAACAGCAGCACGCGCCTCTCCCCGTCATAACAAAATTCATGTCTGCTGCTTGCTTTCGCTGCCATACACCATCTCTCATACGAAAATACCTCTCTTAGTAGCTTGCTATACTCAAGAGCCAGAAATCACCCCCACAACAGTAGCCTTCACATATTTAAACAAACTGCCTCATTTCTTTCTACAGAGCTCAGCAGTCGACATCTGTGTCCCCCGATCGTGTGAGACAGGACAACACATCATTCCTATTCCACAGGGCAACCACTCAGACAAAACCACCTCTCTTAAAGTACTCGCTATATCCGACTGCCAGCAATCGCCTTCACATTTCTAAACAAAGTGCACTTTTTTTCTGCAGTCCTGAGCAGTTGACTTCCACGTCTCCTGATCGCATGTGTCATTACCGCTCCATGGAGCAGCAACTCGCTCCCCACTCACACTCTTGCAACAGAAACAATTTTTGTCTCCATACCACGAATAGTAAACTCGGAGGGGGGGCATGTTAAAAAATGAAAACAATGTTCTGGGTAACTAACAAAGTCCTGGAAAGGTGACACTCCAAGCTTACACAAAAAAACTGATCTCAAAAACAGCAGCACCCTGTAGTGGCACTAAATTAGTAAAGGGATTATTTTACTGAACCCAACATTTCTGTTTTTTTTTTTAATATTATACACTTTTTGGTTTTTGTTAAATCATTGTTAAAAAAAAAAGACTAATATAAGCCCATTATCTAAGCGCAATAATACCCTCCAGGGTGGGCATTATTGGGAAATACCAGACCTTCCAGTGGTTACAAGGCCCTCTGCCTGCAGCGTCGGGCCTCATTAAGCCCCTGGGTGGTCCGGTATTTCCCAATAATGCCCACACTGTTGGGTATTATTGCTTACTTATGTACATGTCAATTTTTTTCCCCAATACTTCATATGGGATTTTTTGTTACTCTCACCTACAGTCTACACAGAATGGAATTTTTCCTCAAACTTTCAGGGTACAGACATGATAACCTATGGTAGTGCCTTTGAAAGGTTTTGTTGACAAATATTAAATAGTTCCAGAGTTATAAGGCTATAAAGTTTGGGATTTTCTGTTCTGAGCATGCTCAGTAGCATTCTTTAGATAACATTCTGATATGATACCAAAAATTCTGTGTTGCAGAGCTGTTTTTGGTTTCTCGTCCCTTGCTTCTTACAGCACAAAACATTTTTTTCTGCCATGAGAGCCGCCATCTTGTTTCTTTTCTCATTGAACTAATAAGCATGGAAAATACATACAAATGTAATCACTTTAAAAAACAAACACCAGAACCTAGCTAAACGGGACCCATTTAGCTAGATTCTGATGTTTGTTTCTTAAATTAATAGCCTGAAATCCCTTTTATGCGCACCTCAAAATCCTGGGTGCCCAGCTTAGTGAGAGGAGCCATTGACCTACATTCTCTGTCTGAGAATGAAGCAGCAGCTGGAACTCATGCTGCAGTCTGCTCTGAGAGCAGTCACTCACCATTTCCCTGATGTCTATTGGATCTCTCCACCCTCCCATTGTGGTCTCCTTATGTATCTAATGTTTCCCTGGTGTCCAGTGGTACTCCCCCGATTGCCATGCCCTTATGTATGTACTGTTTCCCTGGTGTCTAGTGGCACCCCCACCCTCGCATTGCTGCTTCTTAATCTAATATGTTTCCTTAGTGTCAAGTGGCATTTCCAATCTCTAATCACCATCCCCTTCCCCTTAAGTAATATAATGTTTCCCTGGTGTCTAGTGGGTCCCCCACCCTCCAATCAATGCCCCATATTGTATGTTGTTTCCCTTGTCTCTAGTGGCACTTCCCACCCTCTGATCATCATCCTGGAAATGTCAGCTATAATAAAGAAAACTGTCCCTCAATGTTTTTTTTGTTTTGTTAACCTGTAAAAAGAAAATGTTCCCTTGCTGATCTGACCTATCCACCATGACCTCCCACTCAGTACTCACCATCTGACACCCCCAGTACACTCCCAGACACCCTCACTCACCTGAACAGGTCCCACAGCATAGATCCACTCTTTGATTGAAGATATGTCTTGCTGCTGTACCCAGCGACTGCAATATGAGAAACTAAGGTAAGTGCAGTTCAATGTATTTCAATGGAGTTTAGAACTTTGATGCATAACTTTGCCATTTTTGCATATTTTCACCACAAATTTTCAGCATGGCTTTCTTGGGAGTCCACCACATGACCAATGGTGGTGGAAATATACCAATCAGGCCCAAAAGGTGATTTTTGTGGTCATTTGGCAAAATCACCTTTCAGATGGGATTTGAACATTTTTCCTGCCTTTGTTCTTGAGGTGGGGGTCACAAAAAGGTGATGCTGAAAATCTCAGGTAAACATATGTAAAAATAGCGATGTTATAAGTGTATGTTGAAATATGTCTATGCTCCCTCATAACTTCTATAATTTGAGCTATTTTGACCCCTGATTTTCAACATAGTTATTTTTACACACTACTGTACCTCATGAATGTGGTAGCTGTCATTTTTCAAATCTTGTCCAAAATGCATCTTTGCACCTGGGGCACTGAATTATGTTTTGGTGGCATGCAATCACATTTCAGTGGAGATTTGAACATTTTCACCTGCCGGGTCCATGACGTGGGGTAACAAAAAACACTAACTTGGCATTGTGGTGCATAATATGGTAAAATGCCTAGGTTATGACTGAACATTGCAGTATGACACGTTTACTGCTAATTTTCAATATTTTAACTCCAAAATTTCAACATAACCATTTTTTCACATAACCTCATAAATGTGACAGGAGTTATGTTTCAAAATCCTGGATGAGATGTCTTTCTGAACTTTTAGCATGGAATGACATTCTGTCCAATATTCTATAAATGCTACATATAAGGTTTATCAGGGTGGTGATAAAATTTCTGTCTTGAATATTTGAGGTCAAAACAAAAAAAAATAGAGTGAATATTTGAAGAGTGACTGTGTGGAGTGAATGTGTAAAGAGTGAAAGTGCCACACCCTGTATTTCTGTAGGCAGATGGATTCTTCCCATCATGCAGGAGCAAAAAGGGCCTACACATCTGCACCTGTTCATGTAGGTCCTTGAGGGACCTGCGTGAATGAGGATATGATTACACTATCTCAAAAAGAAAGGACATTTTTTGCAAAAAACTTTGCTAATGCACCAGTTAGGGTAACTTAATGCCACAAAAGCAAGGAAATGTGGCATTATGGTTTAACCCTAACTCCCTGCCCCAACCCCCCCAAGCAGCAAAAGGAAAAAAATCATTTAGTTTGGCAGTTCTGAGTCTTGGCAAATCTGGGATTGGGTGTTCCTTAGGGTTTTCAACCCTGATGCTCATCCAGTTCTATGAGCAAATTAGGTCAGATGTGATTTGTTTCCTTCAAGCAGAGCCCACAGATTGTTGGCAACATGTGGGGTGACATAGTTCTGGATGTTTAAACAGTATATCAGAATGGGATGAGAGTTAAGGTTGAAAACCCCAAGGAAGACCCCACCCCTGATTTGCCAAGACTCGGGACAGCCAAAACCAAAATTATTTTTTCTTTTTGCTTGCGGATGGGGCTGGGTGAGGAGTTAGGGTTAAGCCCTAATGCCATTTGTGCATTAATGAAGTTTTTTGCAAATAATCATAACATATATGCAAACAGATCCATTTCATTTGCATAACAAAAGCCAAGCCCCCAATAGCACATATAAAATAAGTATTTGCAATCACACTGTCCTATGAGTAGAGAAGTAATGAGCTATGGGTGTAGAGGTCACCCTTCCAAAACTACTCACTTTGGCTCTGATGTGAACCAGAGCACCCATAAAGGCTGAATCCCAATGTGAAATAGAAATTCTTTACCATGCCTCTATGCAAACCAAGGCTTAATGTTGCCTGGGCATAAACCACTTTTGGCCCATAGTCATCTGTACTGATTGAGCCTTCCTGAATTGGCTGCTGACCCTATGCTCAGGGCCACCTCTTTTCCCAGCTGGTCCCATGTTTTCCCTCACCTTCTAGGACAAGGCTCTTTTTTTTTCACTGATTCTGTCATGTAGGGATGGCAGCTTGGCTTAGGAGTTCATCTTTGAGGTGGCTGCTGCAACACAAAGGGCTTCCTCTAGCATTACAGCAGTCTATGAAGCTCACCTCTTCCTCCAACCCAAAGCCATCCTCAGAGAAACAGGAATTGTTGCTCCCTGGCTCCTCTCCCCCTCTTGTCAGTTAAGGGAGCATCATGTGGTGCTGGTGATCTCACATGCTAAGTCCACTACAGCACAAAGCTATCCCAGCAGCCCTAGCAGTTGTGGGAGGATCCCAGGCTTTCTGGGCTTCTTGGGCTTCCTTCCCTGGATCATGCTTCCTCTGATGGCCACCCATAGGCCCCGGCATGCCAGTGCAGCCGATGCATCAAGCTGCCCTCCTTTCATTGATGGTGCCCCAGTCAGAAGAGCTCTAGCTGTGTGGTGATGCAGCAAAGGGGTACAGGATGGGAGAACTGTCTGCTTCTGATTGTGAGAGGAGGCTGACAATATGGCCCAAGCTGAGCATCAACTGCCCATATAGACTGCTAAGCTAAGTGTTTTTGTTGCAATCCTTCCTTCTCTCATTGAGCAACAAATGTTCAGAGGGAATCCTCCTGTTGCCTCAGATTGCAAACAATGAATTTTATGTGGACATATTTAGAGGACAGTTTCGCTATGCCACTACATTTCCCAACTCATCATTGATGTTTAATCATTTTGTAGATGTCTAATGTGTTTCTCTTCCATGACTTAGTCACTATAACCAAAAGGAGCAGACAGGTTGTGCCTAAGAGTCTGGGCTAGAATTATACCACATTGGTGAATAGGCAATAACAAGTGCTAAAGAGAGAAAACTGATTACAGTGAGGTCCACAGCTGCTACTTATTAGAAACTGGAATTTTTAATAGCAATGTACATTATAAAGAGGGAGCACTGTACTCGCACACACCTACCTTGTACACTTGTGCCGATTGATTTGCTGCCTGTATCATCCAGGACTTTCTTGTGTAACTCCTCACCCCTGCCTTTTTAGCAAAATGACAGGTGGCATGCTGTTGAAGTGACAGCAGTACCTGGTGGGGACTGGGTTCAGGGGGGATGAGGTTACTCAGCACAGGGGACCTAGGTTTGGCTACTCTGCACAGGGACACCCAAGTAAATCAGAACACACGAAGCAATAACTGTAATGTCCAGAACCAGGAATGGGATTCTTCACTGTGGCTTTTATTCACATATGAGCTGAACAAACAAAGCATAGACGGACCCCCACGGGGCTATATTCCTGGTAATGCAGATTAGAGACAACTGAACACTTTAGCGCTATTTCTAGCCCTCAGGCTCTAAACCCACTAGGCACACAGCCCGGACTTGCACGCAGCTTTGGGTACACAGCCCGACTTGTACACTTTTTGGGTTTTCCCCACTGGCCTGGCTCCCCTTCTGGCCACTTGATCCGTGGTCCATTTGAGGAATGAACCAATTATCCTGTTGTGGCTCCCCAAATCACACTAGAGCCTTCAACTCCTAGAGAGAATTTTACTTCCAGTCCCACATCTGGGTACTTCCCTCATCACTGGCCAAGTGCCTGAGGTAAAGTAGAAATCCACAGAAGAAATCCGTAGAGGTGGACCTGGCCACTAAAGATGGGAGGCCACCCACCTCCAGCTCCCACAGCCCATACCCAGCCATTTCTCTGGAAACTGAACAATTCCTTTACTGAAAACTTTCAAATGTAGATTCTGGGTAGACGACCGTCACATCTCCTCTACATATCATTTTCATCCCAACAAGCTCTGGACTTGAACCTACTTTTACTTTGCTTAGCCCATTACTCTAGGCTTCCACTATTTTAGTAGTTCAATCTCCACATTGTCACACAAGTCCCAGGGTGAAAAACATAGGCCCTTTTAGCAAGAGCAGACACTCACCCTCACGTTGCAGGTGCCCCACTGGTGACTCACAAATCATCTTGTTCTCCCAAATAAACTCTGGAACACACAGGCAGCTTCTTCTTTACAAGCAGAACTAGGGGGTTGCCCCAGGAATCTGCAGGGAACCCTTTCCTGCATCCCCCCCGAAAGGAGGGGGCACTGAGACCTGAAAACAATGGTCTCCACCACTTCAATTATCTTCTGTGTCTCTCTTTAAGGTGGAGACACACACCCTTTTTACTTAAAAGTAGCCCTCTGTCAGGGCTGAGGCTCCTAGAGCCTAACTGAACTGCTGAGCTGCTTTCTCAGCAAGCTCCCAACTTCAACTCCATTCTACTCCAAATGCCCTTGCTGCAGATTCCATTGTGGCTCATGCAGCTGCAATAGTTCTATGGTGATGTCATCCGTCAGTCTCAGATGAGACTGAAAACAGAGTGAGACAGTATAAAACCCATTTAACTGGAGTTTCACAAGCTGCCTTCCCTTCCTACCACTAGGTCTTACTGGAATTCTAGTAACCCAGGGTAACAAGGGGGTTACACTTGTAAATGAGCTTTTAGTTCAAAGGAACTTTTCATAGTAAAAAAATCAACTGAATAGTTATAGTGTCAGTGCCCCCACCCCCCAAAGCTGTTTGAAAGGCTGCAAATAATTCAAGTCAATTCAATTTTCTTACTTGGTTTTCATTCTATCATTTAACATTTAGAGAGGGTTCTTGGACTTCTTGGGCTTCTGTACAGACAGTTGGAAAGACCACTCCTGGAGTACAGTACAGTTGGTAAGACCACTTCTGGAGTACTGTGTATAGTTCTGGAGACCCCATCTCCGCAAAGACATAGACAAGGTGGAGGCTGTCCAGAGGAGGGCAACCAAAATGATGCAGGGTCTGCATCAGAAGACATATGAAGAAAGACTAAAGGAACTAAAGATGTATAGCCTCGAGGAAAGGAGGGAGAGGGGACATGATAGAAACTTTCAAATACCTCAAGGGAATCAACAAAGTCCAAGAGGGTAACATCTTTCAGAAAAGAGATGAAAAACTAGGAGGCACAATTTGAAGATGAGAGGACAGCTCAGAGGTAATGTGAGGAAGTATTTCTTCACAGAGAGGGTTGTGGATACATGTAACTGCCTTCCTGAGGAGGTCATAGAGTCAAAAACAGTGGGGGAATTCAAGAATGCATGGGACAGACATAAGGCAATTCTAGTGGGGGGGTAGGAGGAAGGAGACTGTTGGTTAACTAGGATCTGCAGCTTATCCGTTAGGTAGGGAAATGGGCAGTCTGGGTGGGCCAAGCGGTCCTTATCTGCTGTCAAATTCTGTGTTTCTATGTTGGTCTCATTATTCTGCTGAATCAAGATCAGCCTGAAAACTGACTGGCAAGGTGACCCCCTCATTGGTCAGGAATCTACAATATAAATTTTAACAAACCAATATGAGCTGAGGTACCACTGTTTTCTCTCTTTCACGTGTGGAAACCATGCTCTAGTGTCATCTTTTGTGTAGTGCACTCTGACACATAAGAGGCTCACAGGTGACTGTTCGGTAGCTCATCAATTAGAAGGATATACCTCTCCTGTTTTTATTTTTTCATTTATTTAGTAAAATTTGTCAACTAGGTAGGCCCACTGAGACTAGTGTCTCTTTTTCAGGGGCAACCCAGAGTTAATTTACATACAGTACTGAAACAGGATAATATACATACATGAAATAGGTGCTCAGAAAACAAACTTTAAATTCAACACTACGCTACACAGATTTACAGTCACAATACAAAGAGGCATACCAGGTTAACTACATTTTTACATTTCATGCAGTACATGACATCAGAATAGTATTAACTGAGGATACAGCATAAGTACTATGTACAGGGTCACCATTTGCAGTTACAGTTACAGTGGCTACCATCAAGAAGGTGCACATTGAGAGAGGTTTTAAAAGTGCAAACAGTAAAGCATTTTAGGACCTCAGGAGGTCGACTATTCTGTATGATTGGTACACACATTGCAAAGAACCTGTGCCCTACCTCTTGTGCTTGACAGGTAGATGACCTAAACACCCTTTTATGGGATTTTCTACTTTGAAGACTTGAAGGGGCAGCAATTTTGAGAAGCTTAACTTAGCTCCAAGGAAGGGCCAGTTGAGGGCAGCTAACACATTGCAGTGGTGGGCTCTAGGCTGTACACCTGCTCCAAAAAGTGTTGTTTTGTGGTAAGGTACCTTGGGGTCTATTAAGCCATGAACCTCAAAGGAGTTGTAGGAGTGGGGCACCATAGAATAATTGTGGCAGCAGTATTCCATTGGCAATGGCCAGCCATGTATCATTGGTGAGGTACCTGCCAAACCTGTAAAGTACAGTAGGCTCATTTTTTGTAGAAAGGATTTTGTCACCACCTTAACATGTGGTTTAAATGTGAGTTCCTGGTCAAGAAGGAACCAAGATATTTCATGGAATTGGTAACTTTGATCTGAGAACCATCCAGAGGAGTTATATGTAGAAGATTTTGTTTCTTTTTGCCCAGGTGCCCAGAGCCAAACAGCATGGCTTTAGTTTTTTTTTCAATTTAAGTGAAAATTTATTGTCAATTAGCCAGCCTTTCAAGTGCCTAAAATCTGTACTCAGACCATTGCTGATCTGAGCCACATAAGTTGAGCTTCTGTACAATACTATGTCATCCGCATACAGTTGAATCATGTCCCCCACAATTGCTATCCATGTATTTGGTAAATAGAGAAATAATGGCCCCAGGATGGAATCGTGGGTACCCCTCAAGAAATTGATTAAAGGTCCAATTTACTGCCCCTCCATTTTACTCACTGCTTTCTGCTGGTGAGATAATGCCTGAACAATGTACACATGAGGTCATCAAAACCTATATTCCTAAGTTTAGACAGTAGAAGCTCATGGTTTATGAGGCTGAATGCATTGGTTAAGTCAATAAAGACTGCCTCAGTTATTTGCTCCCAGTCCATTGCCCCAAGTATATCAGAGGTGATACAGACAGGAGCAGTGTCCATACCATGGTTCTTTCTAAAACCATGCTGGGCATTCGATAGTATGTGATGTAACTCCAGGTAGTCCTGTAGTTGGGTGTATACCAATTTCTCTTGGATCTTATGAGTTAAGAAGAGGGAAAGGTATGTAGTTTTCTACAAGGTCTTGAGCTCTACCTTGATGTATGGGGACCACTAGGGCAGTTTCCACTTGTCAGGGAAGAAGCCTAGGAGTAGGGATTTTTTTAAGAGTTTTGAGGGGCGAGACTATGACTGGAGCTGCTTTTGTTAAAAATGCTGGTTCTAAATTGTCAAAGCCTGGTGAGCCCACTGCTATGTTCTTTCTTAGCTGGGTAAGTACTTCATGTCATGTAACCAGATGGAAGTGAAAATGAGAAAAGTGACTGTTGCTTTTATGGGGATTGCTCTGTGTCTTTGATAAGGGAGATAGATATCTATCCAGACTGGTGGAAAAGTAATTGAAAGCATTTGCCATAACTTCAGGTTCAGACAGAACATTCACATCGACGTTTAGGTCCTGAACAGTGTTCTCTGAATAGCCTTTCAGGAAGCAGTTTATTTGATTCCAGAGATGTTTGGTCCGGAGATTTCTACTATATCTCTTTTTGCTTGTAAGAATTTCTTAGAGAGCTGTACTTATTCCAGTCAGTAGCTTCCCCTGAGAGCTTATATTGACCCCAAGCCTCTACTCTGGATTTCAAATTCGTCCTTAGTTCATGTTCAAGCCATTTAGTGTAGTGACCATATATCCTATGCTGTTTAAGGGGGCATGTTTATTGAGGACACTGAGGAAGTTGTTGATGAAGAACTCTAGAGTGAATTCAATATTAGGCAGTGATGTTAGGCCACCCCACTTTATCTCTGAAAAGCTGTTATGGAAGGAATTTTCCTCAAACACTTTGTGGTCTCAAGCTATCAGGATTCTTGGAGGGGGTTTAGGTGAATTGTTTTTCCACATGCAGAACGCTGGAGAGTGGTCACTTAGGGCATCTGGGATTATTCCGGCAGCTTTTACTCTATCTGGCCTCTTAACCAATATCCAGTTGATATTGGAGTGGTTACCAGATTAAAGGTTCAGTCGGGTGAGTTCATTTATTAATTGAGTGAGGGGGACAACTGATAGTGCAGACTTATCCATATACTGATTCATCCAGCTAAGGTTAAAGTCACCTAATACAATTAGTTCAACCTGGGAATTGTTTGCCACATAGTTTGTTACTGAAGGAATGCCACATTTAGCAGTCTTGGAGGAACTGTATGCACAAACAATATTTAATGGTTTTGATCCCACAAGAAGCAATTTAACCAATACGAACTCTGTGGTGTCAGTTGTTTGCATAGGTAAACGTAGTTCTGTGGCTTTTTGGGAATTTTTAAGAAAGATCAGTACATACATAGATACATAGACAGTGTCGGCAGATAAGGGCCTATGGCCCACCCAGTCTGGCCATTTGAGCTTGTAAGTTCAGTTTGTTTTCCTAGAAGTCTGTTGCCCCTTACCCCTGACCTCCAGAATTCCTTTATGTCTATCCCATGCATTCTTAAATCCTGTGATTGTTTCAGCCCTCACCACTTCCTCTGGCAGGTTGTTCCACTTGTCCACCACCCGTTCTGTGAAGAAATTCTTTCTCATGTTTCCTTGAATCGTCCTCCTCCAACTTCATCCCATGCCTTCTAATCCTGGAACATCTTTTTCGCTTAAAAACAGTGTTTTCCTGCACCCTGTTCCTCCCTGTAAGATACTTGTATGTCTTTATCATATCCCTCTCCTCCTCTCCTCCAGGGAGCACATGTTCAGTTCCTTCAACCTGTCTTCATAGGACTTGTGATGCAATCCATGTACCATCTTTGTTGCCCTCCTCTGAACCTTCTCTACCCTGTCTATAGTCCTTACGTAGGTATGGTCTCCAGAACTGTACACTGTACCAGGTGGGGCCTCACTAGTGTCTTGTATAGGGAATTATGGACCTCCCTTTTCCTGCTGGTGATGCCCCTGCCTATACATCCCAGCATCCTATTTGCTTTACCGCTGCCTTGTCAGACTGTTTCCTACCTTGAGGTCATCGAGATGACAACCCCAAGATCCCTTTCCTGCTTGGTGCATGCTATATCCTCACCCCAACTGATATATTGTGCCAGGGTTTTTGTGCCCCATATGCATTATCTTGCGCTTCTTTGCATTGAATTTCAACTGCCAAACCCCTGACCATTCTTCAAGTTTCTGCAGGTCGCTTCTCATTCTGTCTACACCCTCTGGTGTGTCTACTCTGTTACAGAGCTTTGTGTCATCAACGAACAGTGAAATTCTGCCTTCTAGGTCCTGCGCAATGTCACTGATGAAGATGTTGAATAGGACCGGTCCTAGCGCTGATCCCTGTGGTACCCCACTGGTCACTCTTCCCTCTGTGGAGTGACAGCCATTTACTACCACCCTCTGTGTCCTGCCACCCAGCCAGTTACCTACCCACCACACTACTGTCCTGCCCACACCCATATTCCCCAGTTTGTGTAATAGTCTTCTATGTGGCACAGTGTCAAAGACCTTGCTGAAGTCCAGAAAGGCCATGTCCACTGCCCTCCCCTGATCCACCTCCCTAGTCACCCAGTCAAAAAATTCAACGAGGTTGGTCTGACATGACCTCCCCCTGGTGAAACCATGCTGCCTTGGGTCCTGTAGTCCATTGACAACTAGATGTTCCACCAATTCTCCTTCAGTAGTGCTTCCATGATCTTCCCCACCACCGAGGTGAGGCTGACTGGTCTGTAGTTCCTGCTTCCTCTTTGTTCTCACTTTTGTATAAGGGACTACATCTGCTGTCCTCCAGTCTTTGGGTACCTCCCCTGTTTCCAGTGATTGGCTAAACAGGATAGCCAGAGGTTCAGCTACCACCTCTTAGTTCTTTAAGGACCCTGGGATTGCACCCCATCTGGCCCATTGCTTTATCAACTCTTATTACTTCCAGTTCCTTCAGGACCCTTTCTCATGTAAAGGACTTGTGTCCATTTCTGCACCATTCTCACCCCTTGTACTCTCTTCAGACCCATTACCTTCTCTTTTCAGTAAAGACTGAACAGAAATACCTGTTCAATATGTCAGCTTTACTGTTGTCATCCTCCACGCGCCCCCATCCTCCCCTTTCAGTCTCACTATCCCTCCCTTTGTCTTTCTTTTTTCACTTATGTACCTGTAAAAGGTTTTGTCCCCTCTACCCACTGATTTTGCAATGTGTTCTTCTGTTTGAGCTTTGGCTTCCCTTACTGACCTCCCTGCCTCCCTTTGCTTCTCATGGTACTTCTCCCTATCCCCTTCTGCCTGTGTCTTTTTGTATTGCCTGAATGCAATCTTTTTGGCTTTCACTTTCTTTGCTACCTCTTTGGAAAACCATAATGGTCTCCTCTTCCTTTTCCTCTTGCTAACCTCCTTAATGCATAATTCTGTTGTTCTTGTAATCCCATTTTAAATACTGCCCACTGTTCCTCAACCCCTGATTCCTGTCCCATTCCCCTTAATGCCTCTTTCAAGTATCTCCCCATTTTCCCAAAGTCTGCCCCCCTAAAATCCAGGATACATGTTTTTGTGTGGTTTGGTTCTGCTCTTTCTGTGATTTCAAACCTCAATGACTGGTGGTCACTGTTTCCCAGGTGCTCCCCCACTGTTACCCCATCACACTGTCCCTGTTTGTGAGCACAAGCTCCAGTATTGCCTTCTGCCGAGTTGGTTCCATGACCAGTTGCTTGAGGAAGGCACTCTGAAGGGAGTCCAGGATAAATCTGCTCCTAGTTGATGCTGCTGCTGGGATGCTCCAGTCCACGTCTGGAATATTGAAGTCTCCAACCAGTACTACCTCACCTTCTTTCTGCCATCCTTTGGATGGCTAGCATCAACTCCTATCTGTTTCTTCCTCCTGGGCTGGTGGTCTATAGACCTCACCTGTGCGGATGGCTGTCCCCATTTTCCTTTCCAGCTTAACCCACAGTATCTCTCCCCCATTTTGTTCCTCCTGGATCTCTGTGGCCCTTATGTCATTTTTCACATACAGTGCCACTCCTCCTCCCTTCCTGCCTGCTCTGTCTCTTCTGAATATGTTGTAGCCAGGTATGGCCATCTCCCAGTCGTGGCCATCATTACACCAGCTTTCAGTGATGGCCACAATGTCCAGGTCTGACTGTACCATGACAGCCTCCAGATCTTCCATCTTGTTGCTAAGGCTCCTGGCATTTGCACACATGGCTTTCCATGATTTGACCTCCCTAGACTGTTTCACTGTTCTACTCCAGCCCCTTCCTTGGTTGTCATTTATCCCTGGTTCTCCTTGCTGTATGCCCTTTTGCTGAATCATCTCCACCTTTTTTGCTTAACCAGCCTTTCTGGAAGGAAGTATATCTAGGTAGGTCAATTTCAGGATTAAGGATTTTGGGTTTCATCCAGGTTTCCATGATCCATGTTCCTGAAGCAATGCTAAAGGTTTAGCAAGCTCAACCCTGGCTAACACATATACATTTTATCACCTTTCTTATGCATTTTTCTAAAATGTTTTAAATGTTTACAGGGGCTCACCTAGTGTGTGGTCAACATCAAAATCAAACAGTTATAGTACCAGTGCCCCCCCCCCCCCAAAAAAAAGAAACTGCTTGAAAGCCTGCAATTCATTCAAGTCAATTCAATTTTCTTGTTTGGTTTTCCTTCCATGTCTAAAACTTTTAAGGGGGATCTTGGGCTCATTTTTCAGCCAAATCATGATCAGCCAGACCGCTAACAGGAAGCTGACCCCCTCATTGGTCAGGAATCTATACTATAAATGTTATTATTCCAAAATGAGTTGAGGTTCCATTGAATCATAGAATCATAAACTTGTCAGCAGATAAGGACTGCCTGGCCCATCTAGTCTGCCTGTAAGACCTTGTACTGGATTACTGCTTCTGACCCACCTCCTGCTGTACCTCTATGGTTCCCCTATGCCTGTCCCAATCATGCTTGGATCCTTCCACAGTGCTCGCTCCCACCACCTCCTGAAGCAGACCTTTCCATGTGTACACCACCCTCTCTGTGAAGAAGAACTTCCTCGCATTCCCTCTTAACCTCCCACCTTCCAATTTCATGTTATGCCCCCTCAATCTTGTGCTCCTCCTGTACTGGAAAATGTCTCCCCCCTGAACCTTGTTTATACCCTTGAGGTACTTGACTGTTTCTATCATGTCATCTCTTTCCCTCCTTTCTTCCAGAGAGCACATATTGAGGTCCCTTAATCTCTCCTCATAAGTCTTGTGTTACAAGTCCTGTACCATCTTAGTCACCCTTCTGTGGATCGTCTCCAGCTTGTTAATGTCCTTTCAAAGGTACAGCCTCTAGAACTGCACACAGTAATCCATGTGAGGCCTGACCGTGGTTTTATACAGTGGCATCACTACCTCCCTCCTTCTGCTGGTGATACCTCTACTGATGCACCCCAGCATGTCACTGGCCCTCTCAACTGCCTTAGCGCTCTACTTTGACATTTTCAGGTCATCTGAAATAATAACCCCCAGGTGCCTTTCCTTATTTGTGACTGTCAGCAACTCCCCCCCCCCATCCCGTAGCTTTCTACAGGGTTTCTGTGTCCCAGGTGCACAATGTTTAATTTCTTTGAATTAAACTTCACTTGCCAGTCCTCAGACTATTTTTCAAGCTTCCCCAGTTCCCTCCTCATTTTCTCCACCTCCTCTGGGGTATCCACTCTGTTACAGATCTTGGTGTCATCTGCAAACAGGCAGACCTTTCCCTCCAGCCCTTTTGCAATGTCGCTAATGAAGACATTGAACAGGACTGGCACCAGGACCAATCCCTGAGGCACCCCACTGGTCACCCCCTCTCCCCAGACTGCACCCCATTTACCACCACCCTCTACTTCCTGTCTATTAGCCAGTTTTTAACCCAGTTTACCACCCTGTTACCCATGCCCAGCCTACCCAGCTTGTTTATCAACTTCCTGTGTGGGACGTTGTCAAAGACTTTGCTGAAATCAAGGTAAGCAACATCCACTGCCCCACTCTGATTTACTTCCTTTGTCACCCAGTCAAAGAAATCAACCAGATTTGTCTGGCATGACTTCCCCACTGTGAATCCTTGTTGCCTATGGTCCTGGGCTCTGATGACTTCTAGATGCCCTGCTATCCTTTCTTTAAGTAATGTCTGTATGATCTTTCCCACTACTAAGGAGAGGCTGACCAGCCTATAGTTCTTCACCTCCTCCCTGCTGCAGGATTAGTGCAGAGGGACCACTTGTGCCCTCTTCCAATCCTCTGGTACCACTCCTGTGTTTAATGACTCTGTGAACATGGCTGCTAGAGGTTCTGCTATCTCCCTTTACAGTTCTCTTCATATTCTTGGGTGTATGCCATCTGGTACCATCACTTTGTCTACCTTCAATTTAGTGACTTCCTGCAGGACTCTTTCTCCTGTGAATGAACTATTGTCCACCTGGTCACCCCCTTGGCAACTGCTATACTGTTGTGGCTTCTGTCCCTCCCCCTCTTCTGTGAATACTGAACAGAAATATTTAATCAGTACTTCTGCCTTTCCATGTTACCCTCCTTATAGTCCCATCCCTCTCCCCTGAGGATTGCAATCCCCCCTTGTTTTTCCTCCTTTCACTGATGTATCTGAAGAATGTCTTGTCCCCTTTCTTAACTGACTGTGCTAAACCTTCCTCAGTCTATGCCTTTGCTCTCCTTACTGCCTTTCCCACTTCCCTTAGACACTCTAGGCACTCCTCCCTTTGGATTTCCTTATATTTCCTGAGCCCTTCCTTTTTTGCTCTGACCATTACCACCTCTCTCTAGAACCACAGTGGCTTTCTTCTTCTCTTGCCTATGGACACCAATCTGATGCATTGGTTTCTTACTTCCAGTAAGGCTTCCTTTAGATGCTTCCACTGTTTTTCCACTCCTCCTCCTCCAGCCTCTGTCCTCTCCAGGTCTCTTTCGATACCCCTCCCCATTTCAGTGAAGTCAGCATCTTTGAAATCCAAAACCTTTGTACTAGTATGACTTAAGTGAGTCTCTGTCCCTATGTTGAACCATACAATTTTGTGATAGTTGGATCCCAGTTGCCCTTCTACCTGGACATCTGCGATTCAATCTCCATTGGTCATTACTAGATATGCTTTCTTTCTTTCTTTCTTGTATATAAACTTCTCTATGACTAACTTTTATATAATGTGCTCTGGTCCATAAGAGAATCACAGGTGACCATTTGGGGAACTCACCAGTTGGGAGAAGGCCACACCTTTCCTGCCTGTGATGAAATGTTAAATGTTCAGCTTGGTCAAACCTGGGTAATACACCGAGATTTTATCACATTTTGTGTGTGTGTGTGTGTGTGTGTGTGTGTGTGTGTGTGTATATATATATATATATATATATTTTTTTTTTTTATATTTTGCAAGAGTGGCAAACAAAAAAAAAAGAAAAATGCACAAGAAATATAACATTTTTCTGTATTAACCAGGGTTGAACTTACTAATCATTTAACACTGCAAACAATAAACAACAACTACAACATATTTGCCCTTTTTCCTTCATGAAAGGTTATAGTCCAGCAGAACAGTCTGATGCCATAGTTAGTATAGTACTTTGCTGCTGAATTACAATAGGCCCATCTCCAAATTTATCAGTGTATGTGTTCAGAACAGAGTTTCACTAGAAATCTTTGTGCTGAAAATGCAATGATCAATAAATACCATATAATAAAATAGAATGTAGTCTGAATTTATACATTCTGTGAAAAATCTCAAAATGATTTACAAAGCATGGAGTTAGATATTGGTAGTGTTGCTTTTTCTTTTTTCTTGGATACAGAGATTGAATCCATTATGTGAAATGCATTTTCCATAAACACTTCCATGGATAATTGCATTTTTAAATATTTTACAGTATCAAGAGAGGGAATGTTGACCAGGAGAAATGAAACATAGAAACATAGAATTTGACAGCAGATACGGACCGCTTGGCCCACCCAGTCTGCCCATTTCCCTACCTAATGGATAAGCTGCAGATCCTAGTTAACCAATAGCCTACTTCTTCCTACCCACGCCCCCTAGAATTGCCTTATGACTGTCCCATGCATTCTTGAATTCCACCACTGTTTTTGACTCCACAACCTCCTCCTGAAGGCTGTTCCATGCATCCACAACACTCTCTGTGAAAAAAATACTTCTTTACATTAACTCTGAGCTGCTTCCCCATCTTCAAATTGTGCCCCCTTGTTGTTGCACACCTCTTTTTCTGAAAGATGCTGCCTTCTTGGACTTTGTTGATTCCACTGAGGTACTTGAAAGTTTCTATCATGTCCCCCACTCTTCCTCCTTTCCTCAAGGCTATACATATTAAGCTCCTTAAGTCTCTCTTTATATGTCTTCTGGCACATACCCTGTACCATTTTAGTTGTCCTCCTCTGGACTGCCTCCATCCTGTTTGTCTTTGTGGAGATTGGGTCTCCACAATGGATATAATTAGAAATGAGTGGGTAATAAATTACCCATCACTATCCAGCACCTGCATGCACCTCCAAAATACTGTCATATTAACTCAGATTGTTTAACTGCATATGTTCATGTAGTGACACAATCATTTTATCATCACAGTACACTAAAAGGGAAATAGAAAAGGAGGATGGGAAGATATCATGAATAACATACATTTTTCCTCTTAGTACTATTCACAATATGAGACTAATTGCTAACATAACGCCTTCCTCTCTGATCTACAGCTTGTTACAGGAGCTGGACTATTGGACCAGAAGAACAATTCCAGAAAAATTAGAGCACATCTGAATTTGATGGGCTTGAGTTCTTGGAGTAGAACAATATTTTTTTGAGCAAATGTTTGCATTTTGCAAGTATCCAATAACTTATAGTATTTACTATTTAGGAACAAATCAGTTTCTGTGTAATTGGTGTTCTGTATTTAAGTCCCTCAATCTTTTTTATTGAGGACATTTAAATGAAAACAGGATCTCTGTCCATCAGACTTCATCTCATCCTCCTGCTCTCCCCTTTTCCATTTAAGTAATAATCTTCTGTCTGTGACATTATAAGCCATAACATCATTCTTAACCAATCAGGATTGTTGATTTCTAAATATTGCAGGTACTCTTAGGACTCTTAGAACCATAAGAGGGTGCTTCATGCACATGCAATAGTTATAAAAATTCTGAGTTCTCTGTTCAGTTGACATAGTCCATTGCCCACAAAGGGGATTTTCTAATATTTTGTGAATTTAAATATTTTGCACATTCCATTTTTCAAAAAAGGTTAACATGATTTACAAAATATTTATACATACAGTTCTTGTGTCTCTAATGGTTATAAGAGGTTCTTCTGAAATCCTTTGTGTGCCAGAACTGCTCGGTTTCCTTTCACAGTTCTTTCACCCAAAGAACTTAAGAATATACTTAAGCGATACAGTGGCAATACTGTTTGTATAAACAGATATCAGAGTAATTTCCACAGCAACAGATTGTGATGCCACAGACAGAATAATGACCTGAACTGGGGAATGAGGAAGATGAGATGACGTTTAGGGTACAAACACACTATTATCATTCAAATGTCCTTAGCAAATAAGAATATGGGGACATAAGTAATTAAAATTAATTCATTATAAGATGAATTGTTGTAATATAGTAGTTTTAACAACAGGAAAGCACACCTAGCTAAGGCTTGTTTCCAGGTATGTCCTGGGAAGGGAATTAAGAAAATACAAATCTCTCTCTCTCTCTCTCTCTCTCTTCTATATATATATATATATATATATATATATATATATATATATATATATATTTATTTATTTAGGTTGAGTAGGCACTTGAATGTTAAACTCAAAATTTTTCACTTAAATAACTTTGCAACCATTTATACACCTTCCTGTGGGGTAGATGTCTTTGTCTGAAATTTCATTCTGTTTGGATGTGCACTGTCCGAGTTATGGAGAGGTGAAAATACATGTTTTTATCTATTGACTTTGCTGGGATTTTTCTTTGAACTTGCCTACAGCCAAGAGAGTTTGGTTGTTTGGCATGACATTTGCAGGGTTGAAAGGGACTAACCCATAGATATGCCTTTTGCTAGTCTGATGTAAAAATAATAAGCAGTTTTAAAGTTATTGCAACTTAAAAATTTGAAAAAATAATTTCGGAGCATGCTTAGTAGGCACTTCAGTATAGCTGGTTGATATGAAAGACGCAACCTGCATTGTATGAGAAAATTCCTATTTCGTATTGCTGCCATCTTGTTTTCAGTTTTGCCCAAACAATTTTTTTAAACCTCCCAAAATGATATTATTGGGAGGAACCAACACATATAGCTTGCTTATTGGAACCCCTTTGGTGCATTCTGCACTTTACGGGACAAAATATGCTCATAAAATGTGTTTATTTAATCATTTAAATCCTACTTCATATCTGCATAATACTACCTAGGATCCTAGTTTGTATGCATGAAATAGAACTAGGATCCTAGGTTGTAAGCTGAAAATAGGATAATTGATTAAAACACACACTTTTGCCAACATGGGGTGCACAATCTCCACATCAGCACTACAGGCCCCCCTCACCAGTATGTGATCCTGGGGAGTAATGGTCTGACATTGGGATGCCCACTTCCAGTGTCAGATGATGCTCCTCTCTCCCCCCACCAAAGCCGTAATTTACAATTGCCAACACGGAGTACCCAATCCCCGTGTCAGGATGTATGCACCACCCCACACTAATATGGTACACAGTGAGCCCACCACAGTGTGCCCAAATACCTATTAAACCAAAAAATACATGTAAATAAAGAAAACCATTCCCGATGTCTTTAATTTGTTTTTAAAACCTGAAAAAAGAAAACAGTCCCTCGTCATCTCATAGGTCCCCTCCCTATCCCCACCCTCCCCAGAGCACCCACCTCTCCGCACCCCCTCTTACTCATACTTACTTCCTGATGTCAGGAGCAATAATCTTCTCAGGGCCAGGACATGTCTGCACTCTTCAAAGCTGAACTGCAAACTGAAGAATCAAAGGTAAGACATATAATGCCACTCTTTGCAGGGGGTTTCAACTTATGTTGCTATCTCAGCCATGTTTTGAGACTTTTGCACCAAATTTTCAACATGGGGTTTTTGGGACCCCACTTTATGAACAATTCATTGTCATCTCGTTACTTGGTGCTAAAAGGTGATAGTAGTACTAAAATTTTATTTATACAGGATATGAAGATAGCTTCCAACACCATTAGGGTTACAATAACCCTCTTTACAAGATGCACCTGTTTAGATGTCAGTACAAAGTTACAATAAAAAATATAGAAGCAACAAAAGCTGCACATAAAACAGTACAATAAATTACATAGTAGGGAACACCAATTTATATCATGGCGCTTAAAACATCTTCAGGCAGTACAGATCATCTGTTACATATACATTGAAAACATAGTTCTTGCTTCATAGCAGAATTAAATTTAGCTATTGTCAGGTCTTGAGTTCTCAACAGCAATGAAAGTTCATTCCAAGTAGTAGCAGCTCTATACTGGAAAGTCAAAGATACAAATCTATTATTTTTGTGGTCACTTTGCAGAATCACCTTTTAGGACCAATTAACAAAATGACAGTACCAGTGTTCATGAGGGGAGGACCCAAAATGCCCATGCTGAAAATTTGGTGCAAAACAATCCAAAAAATGGCCATGTTACAACAGTGCCTTGTGCAGTCTCTTTGCATGCTCATAACTTCACCAGTTTTTTTCTATTTTCACTTCAGATTGTCAACATTGCCACTTTGTCACACCTCCTCATGAACAGTACAACTGTCATTTCTCACGTCCTGCCTGAAATGTGTTTTCACACCAGTGGTGCAGAATAATAATAATAATCTTTATTTTTAATGTGCCTTTCAGAAATCAAGGTGCAGAACAAATTGTAGAACCACATCAGAATAAAACATTATAATAAAACCAATAAAATAAATAACATCAAACATCATGATAAAACAGTAAGATCAAACCAGGTCAGCATTGTCCCCAAAAGCCTTAATCCACAAAAAGGATTTTAATGCTTGTTTAAAACCCCCCATAGTCACACACTCTCTGATCCAATGGGGTAGAGAATTCCAGAGGTTCAGTGCCACGAACATAAAAGCCCAGGCACCAGAAGGTTTTAAAACTACCCTCAGAATCTCCAGCAATCCCTCATTGGATGAGCGGAGCAGTCGTTCCCAGAGGAAAGGAACCAGGAGCTCTTTCAGGAAGTCAGGGCCCAAACCGTGCAGGGCTTTATAAGTCAGCAAGCTGACTTTAAATGTGATGGCAGGATCACGCTGCATAATCAACTTTTGGGGTGGATTAACAAAATCACAGTACCAGTGTTCATGGGGGGATTTCCCAAAAATCCCATGTTGAAAGTTTTGTTAAAAAATTCCCATAAATGACCACATTACGAGCGTGCGTTGTGCAGTTTCTACGTGTACTCGTAACTTCGCCAATTTTTCATATTTCCACTCCTGATTTTCAACATTACCCTTTTTTACACATCCTCATGAACAGTATCCAGCTGTGATTTTTCACATCCTACCCAAAACATGATTTTGCACCTGGGAGCAAACTGGTACATTTACTGTGTGAACTCAGCTTTCAGGACAGATTAAGAAAATGACAGTAACATTGTTCCTGAGGTGGGACCCCCAAAATGCCATGTTGAAAATTGGGTGAAGAAAATCCTGAAAATGCCCAATTTACTAGTGTCCATTAAATTGTGGCACCCTTGGTGCCTTTCAGTGTCCGTATATCGAAAACAATTTGAGATGTAGATTTTTTGCTTTCCACAACTTAACCTACCTTTAGCACCCATTGGAGGTTTCAAAGTCATGATTGCAATTGCTGTGGAATTTTTTCCATAGTTGCTATGGTTATTGAGACATTGCCAAATTAGTGTTATAAGGGTTACTTTTCATGAATATAGGGCTGCTGTATGTCCGTACTTATGTGTAAGTAGGAGTGCAGGGCCCAGAAGGCCCATGCTCCCACAACCACATACCAGTTACATTACACTTTCTCAAAAAGAAGGGAAATTCATTGCAAAAAAACTACATTAATGCATCAGTTAGGGTTTTTATTAAAGCATAAAAAGCTGGGGAATTCAAAGTTAGGGTTACCAACCATACCACCCCACCCCCATCCTCCACACACCAACAGGCATTGGGGTGTGCCTTAGAGTCATTCAGCCTAACTCTTACCCCATTCTGCTATACTGTACCATCTCATCTTGTTTACACATGGAATGGGGTGAGAGTTGGGCCAATGACACCAAGGCACACCCCAATGCCTGTTGGTGTGTGGAGGGTGGGGTGATAGGGTCAGTAACCTAATGTTGAATTTCCCAGCTTTTTACACTTTAATAAAAACCTTAACTGATGCATTAATGTAGTTTTATGCAATGAATATATATATATATATATATATCTTGGAGGCAAAAAACTCCATTTAATGCATCAGTTAGGGTTTTTCCACAGTGACAAAAGTGAGGAAACTTGGTGTTAGAGTTGAAAGCCCCCCTTGGACCCCTCCAGCTCACCCCCCCAACCAGCATCAGGGTGTGCATTGGGGTGGTCGGCCCTTACTCTCACCCCATCACTTGTGAAAAGAAGCTGAGGAATAGGAGAATGGGGTGAGAGTTTGGACCGATGACCCCAATGCGCACCCCAATGCCAGTTGGGGAGGTGGGCTGGAGGGGTCCAAGGGGTCCAAGGGAGGCTTTCAATCCTCACACTGAATTTCCTCACTTTTGTTTATTTATTTATTTAGCTTTTGTTGACCGGGTAAGTGCACTAGACAAATCCTGCCTATTTTCAGGCATGACCCGGGGGAGGGGGGATACAGATGAATGCCAACTGACCTTGAACCAGATTAAGCTGTTGGTGGTATTTTTTTTTTTTAGTGAATGAGGGAAATTTGGCCAGGACACCGGAGAAATTCCCCTACTCTTTTCGATAAGTGCCATGGGATCTTTAACATCCACCTGAACTACCACCAATCCAGGCAGATGGGACCTTGGTTTAACATCTCATCCGAAGACGGCACCTCAGAAATGCAGCACCCTCTCATGCTGCATTACAGTGTCAGTACTGGGATATTAACCCTAGTGCCAGATGTGGAACTGAACCACAGCTCCCTCTGATCTCCGGCCTCAGAGGCGCAGGCAAAAGCACCCAGACTGAGCCACTGACACTGCCTTGTTGCTGTGGAACAACCCTAACTGATGCATTAAATGTAGTTTTTTGCCTCTAATTTCCCTTCTTTTTGAGAATGATGATGAGTAATATTGAATGTAATGTGGCAGCAGGAGCTCATGGCCCTTTAACAGCAATGCAAACAGAAGTGCCAACAATGGCACACATGGTAAAGCAAATGTAAATGGTAAAGGAAACGTTAATAGAAGTGCAAAGTGATGCCGAAGTGAACAGTGATGCAAACGGACATGGAAGCATGTACGAAAACACAACTGGTAACACGAACAGTGATGGGACTGGTATTTTAAATGGAAATGTTAAGTGTCACAGCAAAAAGAACATGAAAGGGAACCGAAACGGAAATGTGAAAGCAAGTGCACATGTAAACGCAAACCGTAATGCGCACAGGCATGGTACAGCAGTTGTAAATGCAAATAGTAAAGTTAACGTGAAGAGTAATGCCACAGAAAACAGAAACGGAAATGGGAACACAAGCACATATGGAAATGCAAACCGTAATGCGCATGGGCACAGTAAAGCAATTTCAAATGGTAACAGTAACAGCAAGGAAGACGAAAAACGAAAGAGAAACGGAAAAGCAAATGAAAGGGCTGCTGGAAATGCAAATGGCAATGCGCATGGTGAAGCAAACAAAAATGCAAACAGAAACAGTAGTGGAAACACAAATGGTAACAATAACGAAAACGCAAGCGCAAATGACAATGCAAAGGGTAACACACGGTGGCATACACGGGAACAGGAACACAAACGGGGATATAAATGCAAGTGGAAACAGTAACTGTAACTGTAACTGTAAGGAAGCGCACACCTGTTTTTCTGAACAGGCAAAGAGGTATAGTGTTAGCATGTATGCATTGTAATGCATCCAGTTGAGATGAGCATGAGTTTACTAATACCAGAACCGCCGACGTAGAAAAAACAATTTCATAGTCTGATGCTTGCTAGGTTTTTGCTCTCACATAGCCCAAAGGGTTATGTAACTCACAACATAAAATCTGTATCTTGCACCATTTCTGAAATACGAGCCCCAAAAGGTGTGGCGTATGCCACCATGTTAGTCTATGAGGAAAAACACCCAAATTCGGAGTACTGTAACTTGACATCCGTGCATAATTTTTTCTCCAAACCACCAAAAGGCACATCTGTGAGATGTTGGCTGCCTTCCCTCCAAATTTCTGCTCAAAAGACCAAACCGTTCTTTTGCAGCAGGGTGGCAAATAATTCCTGTCATTTTGGCAAAGTCTGAAAAAGTAGTGTTGCAATTTGTGTCAATTTTCACAAAAATTTGTGAAAGTGTCGCAGGTGTGACACTGTTTCCAGAAATTTGGAAAACATATTTCTGGGGTGTTTTACCCCAAAATAAATACATGGCTAGTATCCTTAGGGTCCGACTAGGTTAACTCAGAACGAATTGTGTCCCTAGAGGGTCCCAATTTTAAATGCCAAGCATTTTTCTGATCACCAACTGAAAACAAAATGGCAGATTTGCAACACTACTAGGGCCATTTGTGACACTAAAAAGTGCATTTGTGACACTGTCTAACTTTTTGCTAACTTTTACCATTGACTTATAATGGGAACTTGTTTTTTGAATAACTTTTGAACCATTTAATATTTTTTCATGAAATCTTCGGAAGGCACATCAGGGACCATGGCCACATGTTCCCTGAAGTTTTTGGGCCAGTCGCACAAACCGTGTGGCCTATAGGTGAGAGCAAAGAATTTGAAAAAAGCGTAATTGTACATTTCATCGTCACTTAACTCCGCAACTGTATATCCGACTGGTATGAAACTTGGCATATCCCAAATCTACCATGCCCAATTGTGCATGCCAAAGTTCAGGCAAATCTGTTGAATGTTGGCAAAGTTATTAAGGTGCAAAATTTTACCCTTTAACCTTTAAAGTGCTACTCAGCCCTAACTATGGTAGCACTACCATGCTATATCTATCTATTATCTATCTATCTATCTATCTATCTATCTATCTATCTATCTATCTATCTATCTATCTATATATATAATGGTAGCACAGTAGTGCTACCATAGTTAGGGTTGAGAAGCCCTTTTAAGGTTAAAGAGTCAAATTTGCACCTTAATAACTTTGCCACCGTTCAACGGACTTGCCTGAAATTTGGAATGCATGATCAAGAACCATACATCTTGGGATCTTCCAACTTTCATACCAGTCAGATATACAGCTATGGAATTATTAAGCATGATCTGTGCAGGCGTTTATGCTTTCTGGTGAGTTCTTTGCTCACGCGTATAGGTCGCACGGTTTGCACGACTGGTCCAAAAGCTTCAGGGAAAGTGCAGCCTGGTTCCCTGATGTGCCTTTCAAAGATTTTGTGAAAAAATATTAAACGGTTCAAAAGTTATTCAAAAAACAAGTTCCCATTATTAGTCAATGGGAAAAGTTAACAAAAAGTGCAACACTTTCACAAATGCACTTTTCAGTGTCACAAATGGCCCTAGTAGTGTTGCAAATCCACCATTTTTTTTCATTTAGCAATCAGAAAAATGCTTGCCATTTAAATTTGGGACCATCTAGCAGCACAATTATTTTTGTGTTTACCTAGTCTGACCCTGAGGCTGCTAGCCATGTCTTTATTTTGGGGTGAAAAAAACTAGAAATATGTTTTTCAAATTTCTGGAAAAAGTAGTGTCGCAAAGTAGTGTCGCACTCACGACACTTTCACAAATGCTTGTGAAAGCTTTCGCAAATCACACTACTTTTTCAGACTGTGGGCAAAATGACTGCAGTTCTTTGCCACCCTGCTGCAAAAGAAAGGTTTGGTCTTTTGAGCTGAAATTTGGAGAGAATGCAGCCAACATCTCACAGATGTGCCTTTTGGTGGTTTGGTGAAAAACTATTGCATGGCTGCCAAGTTACAGTACTCTGAAGTTGGTGTTTTTACCCATAGACTAACATGATGGCATACGCTGTGCCTTTCGGGGCTTGTATCTCGAAAATGATGCGAGATACATATTTTTTGTCACAAGTTGCATAGCCATAGAGCTATGTAATAACAAAAACCTAGCCAGGAAAATCATGATTTTTGTGAAATTTCAAAATTTTTCTACGTCATGCGGTTGCTGAGATATTAGCAATTAAGTACTTCCAATGCTCGTTTTAAGCATCAATGTCCATTACAATGCATACATTCTTTGTTTTTCTCTATGTAGCTGTTTGGCAAAAACAGGGTATGTGCTTCCATTACTGTTACAGTTACTGTTTCCACTTGCGTTTATCTCCCTGTTTACATTACCATTCCTCTGTACGCTACCGTGTCCATTATCCTTTGATTTCTCATTTGTGCTTGCATTTCTTTTTGCATTTCTGTTTCCTTTGCTGTTATTGTTGCTGTTACCGTTATCATTTGCATTTACAATTGCGGTACTGTGCCCGTGCGCGTTTCGGTTTGCATTTCCATACGCCCTTCTGTTCCTGTTTCCGTTTCTGTTTCCTTTGGCATTATTCTTCATGTTATCTTTACTATTTGCATCTACAATTGCCGTACCATGCCTGTGCACATTATGGTTTACGTTTACGTGTGTGCTTGCGTTTGCGTTTCTGTTTCTGTTCCCTTTCGTGTTCTTTTTGCTGTGACACTTAACATTTCCATTTAAAATACCGCTCCCATCATTGTTCATGTTACCAGTTGTGCTTTTGTACATGTTTCAATGTCTGTTTGCGTCACTGCTCACATCGGCGTCACTTTGCACTTGCATTTCTATAAACATTTCCTTTACCATTTACATTTGTGCTACCATGTGCGCCACTGTTGGCACTTCTGTGTGTATTGCTGTTCCTGTTACTATGTAACAAGACATCATGTGGTGGGAGCATGGGGCCCTACCACCGCCGCATTACATTCACTATTTCTCATCATCATTCTCAAAAAGAAGGAAATTAGAGGCAAAAAACTCCATTTAATGCATCAGTAAGGGTTGTTCCACAGCAACAAAAGTGAGGAAATTTGGTGTTAGGGTTGAAAGCCCCCCCCGGACCCCTCCAGCCCACCTCCTCAACTGGCATCGAGGTGCACATTGGGGTCATCAGTCCTAACTGTCACCCCATTCTTCTATTCCTCAGCTTCTTTACACATGTGATGGGGTGAGAGTTATGGCTGACAACCCCAACATGCACCCCGATGCCGGTTGGGGGGGTGGGCTGAAGGGGTCCAAGGGAGGCTTTCAACCCTAACACTGAATTTCCTCAGTTTTGTCACTGTGGAACAACCCTAACTAATGCATTGAATGGAGTTTTTTTGCCTCTAAGATAGATATATATATATCCAGGATATAACAAGCAATTTATTTATTTATATAAGAGTTTACCAAGAAGGCATACTGAGCAGAAATACTGCTCATTTCCAGATCTGTCCTGGGGGTGGGGTAAGTACAAGTACAACACTGAGTAGCAGGTCCAGAGTACATGTGGTACATAAGGCAAGCAACAACACATACAATACACAATATTGAAGTTCAGAGCAAAATTAATAATAATACATGCAGCAGTTGGAGGTTAAAGCAGGGTAACTGTAGATATTTAGCTAAGGAACCCTATGCACCTTAGTACTGATTGCCTGTGCTTATTTTGACAGATTGGAGGGTCTGGCCTCAGAGTGGGCCATAATATTAGTCGCATGTACAGGTGGAGGAGAAGTGTGCTTTGAGTAGTGAATTTAGGTGTTGATTGGGGGAGGCGTGCTGAATGCCCATGGGGAGTGAATTCCATAGTTTACGCATGGGATATTTGAAGGCTGCCTGCCCTGTTATGGTGGACATGTATGGCACAGATAGGATCCTGGCATCATTTTTTTTATTGCATAAGGTGAAAGGGCAGGGGTTGATAGTAAGGCAGTGAGGTAAGTGGGCAGTGACTGGGTCTAAAACTTGGTTGTGATCCAAGTGCAGTGTGACTGCCTAATGTCCTGGAGGAAGGTGAAGCCCAGCATCTGGTAGGGGGTACAATGATGGGTTGAGGGTGGACAGTCTAGGGTGAAACAACAGAAGGAGTGGAAGAGTGGGTCCAGTCTGGCTAGGGAGGACTTGGGTGTGGCAATGTAGATCACATTCCCATAGTCAAAGATATGGAGGATCATTTTCTGTACCGTGGCACAGCATGCCTCCAGCAGGATGCAACCATGATTTCGATAAAGAGCCCCCAACCTAGGGTGGAACTTTTTGTGGATGGCATCAATGTGTACAGCAAAATCATGGTGCTGGTCAAGGCAGACTCTGAGATATCTAAAGGAGTCACAATCCTCCAGTGTATGGAACTTGGGAGTGGTGTGGAGCCACAAAAGTCTCTGCCTAGTGCTGAACGTCATGGAGACTGTTTTCTTGGTGTTGAGGGAAAGTTGGTTTGAGCAAAACCAGAGCTGAACAATGTTGAAGTCATGCTGTAGTCTGGTCTCCACATCAGTAGTAGTGGGGCCAGATGTATACAGCACTGTGTCATCTGCATACATGTGGATGGATGTGTGGGGGCAGGCAGAGGACAGGTCATTTAAGAAGATAAAAAACAAGAGATGACAAAGGACAGAGCCCTGTGGCACTCCAGTAGATACAGGAAGAGGGGTAGAGATGGAGTTTCCAATATGGACTGACTGGGATCTACCAGCTAGGTATTAGTGGAATCAGTTGGTAGCAGCAACAGAGAGAGTCCAACACATGAGAGCTTGGACAGGAGGAGTGGGTGGGAGACATTGTCAAACACCTTTGCTAGATCAACAGAAATTGCTGAGGTAATGTGACCTTGGTCCATACCAGTATGGATGGCATTGGTGAGCCATAGCAGGGAAGTGGCAGTGGAGTGGATCTTCCTAAAACCAGAATGGTAAGGAGTGAAAAAGGATGAAGTGTCAAGGTAGGAGGAGCGTTTAGTGAGCACTAGGTGTTTCTGCAGCTTAGCCAGAATGGGGAGGAGGGATATAGGGTGGTAGTTTCCAGGGACAGATGGGTCACTGACTTTCAGAAGGGGGATGACTGTGGCTTGCTTCCATTCAGCTGGGATGGAGGTTAAAGAGAAAGAAAGGTTGAAAAGCACTGCCAGTGGGGAGGCAATGGCCTGGGCTGACAGGTATAACATTCTGGAGCCCAGACAAGTGGGGCATTTCCCTGTGGATGTTTAAGTTGAGCAGCATCTTTAATACTTCTTGTGGGGTAATCAGGTGGGAGGAGAAGGTGGAAATTGTGGGAGGGGTTTGAGTAGGAGTGGGAGAGGGGGATGAATGAGCAGAAGGTAGGGAGAACAATAGAGCCAAGGTGCATCTTGTGAAAAAGGAGTTAAACTCTGAGGCCACTACAAGGTGGTCAGTTTCAATGGATCCAACTGTGCTGAAAGCCAGAGCTGGGGGTTGGGAAGGGGAAGAGAAAAGTGATTTGACCACCTTCCAGAATTTGGCCGGGTGATAAAGAGTTAAGGTGAAGGTAGTATTGAAACAGTTTGCTTTCACTTGCTGGATTAACCTCATGCAGGCAGTACGTAGAGCTCGATATTGCAAGTGGTCCATGGTTAGGCTGGAGACTTTGAAGGATTTCCAAGCCTGATCTCTAAATCTGAGGTGGGCCATGATGTCAGCAGTGATCCAGAGCAATACATAAAGTACATCAAAATTAGTAAGACAGAAACACATGGTACAGTGGTTAGTGAAATGATGATATTACAGAGACTTAAAGTTGGAGTTTGCAGTTTGTGCCATTGGAATTAATTTTGCCAGTAGAACAAATACATTGGACAACAATAGAATGGGCAGATGTTACCTGTACAATAGAGGGGGTAGGTGATGGGATTGAGGAGGTGAGCCCTGTGGAGCAAGTGAGTAGGGGGACTTAGAAGCAGGTGCATAAGTGTCGAGAGTGATTGCAGAGGAGGCAGGAGAGAGCAGAGAAGGACAGGGCTTGACTTGAGGGATAGAGAGAGGGAGTTCCACAATTTGGTAACTGGTGGGAGAAGGAGGATTGGCCTTTAGAAGTGGATCACCAGGGAATGGTTAGAGAGAGAGGGTTGTAGCTATGGCGGGAGAGAGTGAGTGGGAGGATGGGGTGATAAGAGAGAGGAGAGATAAGAGGGGAGAAAGACAAAGCAACATTTAGCAGTGAAGGAGATACAGGGTGAGAATCTCCTATCCTCAAGAAAGAGGAAAGAGAGGGCATTATAGAAGTCACAGTGATGGGAGAGAGGGGGGGCATTGAGTGCAAAGTGGCAGAAAGGGTTGTAGATGGTGTCCAGTATAGCTAGTGAGGTTTTGGAAGTGGCACTGAAGACTATATCACTGTTATTAAAAAAAAACTGAAAAGATAATGTTCTGTATTACAGTGCAGCAGGCAGGCAGTGGGATGCAACTGTGGTTTCAATAGAGAGCTCCAAGCTTGGGGTGCAATTTTGTTTGTCCCCGGCACCCCCACTCCCTGAAGGGAGCTCAGCCCCCACCTGCTCACTGCCCCCCATGTCCAGGCTTACACCACTGGGCAGGGCCACCAGACAGGTGCCCCCTCCACACAGTCCATGGTAACATCCGCTGGCTTACCCCCAGGGTGGGCCATGGGAGCAGGACTCCACCTGGTGGACACTATTAGCATGAGGGCAGTGGTGGTGGCAGAATGGTGTTTCAAACTCAGGCCCTGGATTTTGTGTGTGGCTTAACCTGGGGGTAGGGATGTGCAATGATAACCCATGGCTGCCACACCCTGAACAGGTTATGGCATCAGCACCAGGGGTCCATGATGTGCCAGACACACTACCCCCCTCACCCACAGAGAAGGAGAGCAGTCCCTAGGATACTCAATCCTTCTCCCTTGGCTGGCTCTCTGACATCCCAAGTCAGTTTCCAAACCCAGGTCATCAGTGTTGCAGATGGATGCACTGCCTGTGCACCAGTGGGCCAGCTTGGGGTGGAGTCTTTTGGCAATCACATCCATGTGCATAGAAAAGTCAATGTGCCAGTCAAGTCAGGCACCAAGATATTTAACTGAGGGAGCATCTTCCTGTTTTGTCCCATCAAGGGTGTGGAAGGAGGGCAGGGAGGGGGGAAGTGAGACAATCTCTGACTAGTGCCAAAGATCATAGAGATTATTTTTTGGTGTTGAGGAAAAACTGATGATAAACTAACCATTGCTGGATCCTATTGAAGTCCAGTTGTAGACTGGTAGCAACACTTGCGGGGGATGGGCCAGATGTGTACAGACCAGTGTTGTCTGCATACATATGGATGCTAGAAGAGAAACAACCAGAGAGGAGGTCATTGAGAAAAATGGAAAAGAGTAGGGGGCCATGAAATGAGCCCTGTTGAACTCCTGTCTGAATGGGGGGGTACAGAATATGTAATCCTAACTGATTGAGTTTTGCCAACCAGGTAGGACCTGAACAAGTTGACAGCTGAGGAAGAGAGTCCAGCTGAGGAGAGTTTGGATTAAAGGATGGGGTGAGAGACAGTGTTGAAAGCCTTGGTAAGGTCAATGAAAATGGCGGAGGTGATGGGACCACTGTCCATACTGATGAGAATGGAGTCAGTGAGCCTAAGGAGGGATGTCATCATGGAGCTATTCTTCCTGAAGCCAGACTGGAAAGGGGTGAAAAAGCAGGTGGGTTCAACATAGGAGAAAAGTTAAGATAAGACAAGGTGTTCTTGGAGCTTAGACAGGATTGGGAGGATGGAAATTGGCCATTAGTTGTCAGGAGGGGAGGAGTCACCCCCTTTAGGAAGCTGGAGGACTGTGGGCTGTGGCATGTTTCCAGGCCACTGGGACTGAGGAGATAGAAATTGGCCATTAGATGCCAGAAGAGGATGGGTCACCTCCTTTAAGAAAGGGGAGGACTGTGGCCTGTTTCCAGGCCACTGGGACTGAGGAAAAGGAAAATGAGAGGTTTAGGAGAGAAGTAAGAGGGATGGCAATGGCACAGGCTAACAGGAAGAGGAGTTTTGAGTTGAGACTATCAAGGGTTCAAGGCAAGGAGGACCTTGAGGGTTGTGGAGGGGGATAAGGTAGAGAACAAGAAGGAGGGGTCAGGAGAAAGGGGTTCTTAGGGTTGTGTTAATGGGTGGGGGAGAGATCAGAGAAGGTCAGCAGCACACGATGTAAAGTAGAAGTTGAATTTGGTGGCAACCACTAGGGAGTCAGATATAACAGTGTCAGAGTCATGGAAGACAGGGATCAAAGGTTCATTGGGGGAGAAAAAAAGGGCTTGAACCATTTTATAAAATTTGGATGAGTGCTTCAGGTTGGTATGGAATGTACTATGGAAATATTCTGCTAGTGCAAGTCTTACAGCATGGGTGAATGAGTTGTGGAGGGGTGCGATAATGCTGGAAATCAGTTGCAGAGCAAGAGGATTTATGAGATTTCCAGGCTAGATTATGAGTATGAATACAAGCTGGAAGTTTAGTGGTAACCCACGGGAGGTTATTTCCCCACACTCTGACCCACCTGAGGGGGGCACATTTATTCCAGATAGTAAGGAATTAAGTGCAGAAGAATTCCCACACTAGGTCAATATTGGAAGCAGATGTGATGAGAGACAAGTTTATTTATTTATTTAGTTTTTGATGACCGGGTAAGTGCACTAGACAAATTCTGCCTATTTTCAAGCACGACTTGGGGGGGGGGATACAGATGACTTTGAACCATATTAAGCTGTTGGTAGTAATTTAGTGAAGTTGGCAGATGATAGATCAGTAAGTACAGGGTTAAGGTCAAGTGATTTGGAGGAGTTAGTCACAATGTACTTTGGTGGCACTTTAGGGTGATGAATCATCCATATGAGGTAAATTAGGTGGTGGTCACTTTTGGTGTCAGGATATAAACCGACAGCAATGACTCAGTGGGGGTGCAAGGTGAGGCCCAATCAATAAGTGAGTGGTTGAAAGTTATATTGTTAAGGCAGATAGATTCAGTGATGAGCTGGTCAGGTTGAGGCAGGAAATTTCATCATGAGTTTTGGTGTACTGTGGAGATATCCAGTTGAGATTAAAATCAACTAGGACATAGAGTTTGTCTGAGGTGATATGGGTCAAGATGGTGGGCAAGAGGGAAGAGATGGATGGGGGGGTTGACAGGGCAACAGTAAACCCCTGCTATTAATAGAGGAAGGGAGAAAATGAGAGAGATTTTACTGATTAGAAGTTTATAATCATTGGTGGAGCAGGATGCGAGTAAATTGGTGAATTGCAAGGAGGAAGCAATGTACATGGCCACCCCGCCACCACGAGTAGCACAGTATTGGTGGATAAGAAAGCAGCCCAGGAAGGAGATGGCACAGTCAGGTATGTTGACGTTTAACCAAGTTTCAGATATAACAAAAACATTGGGGGTCAGAGTAACAATGAGAAGTTGCAACATGGGGGTCAGAGTAACAATGAGAAGTTGCAACAACGGGATTTTATGTTGCAAACTTCTAGTGTTTAGAAGAGCAGTTTTGAGACCCCAAGGGATTTAAGATGGGCAGAAGGATGAAGGGCCAGGGTTAGGTTTGATATATCTGGTTATTACGAGTAATAGAGCAAGAAGTAACTTAATAGATACCGAAGGTCACTTTAGAGAGGCTGGGAGTCAGGAACAGCAACGCAGGGGTGAGAAGAGTAGTTTAAGAGCATATATTTGGGGAACATTGATATACAGTAGCAGGGAAGTGTTAATGGGGAGAACAGAAGGCCCAATATACCAGTATTATGGGACAATGAGGGGATAAAGGAGGTGGCCTTAGACTGAGAATACAGATTTATAGGAGGAAGAAGAGAAGCAGGGGGAAAGGATGAGGTTTGGGAAAGCAGGGAGTAGAGAAAAGTGAAAAGGGAAGTGGCAGAGAAGTGAAGGAGGAGGATAAAAGTTGTTAGTAGGTATATAGCGATAGTGCAGGGAAAGGATGTGAGTAGGACAGAGTGGAGAATTGTAATTGAGTTAAGACAAGGGACAGCTGGAGTGGATACAGGGCAATGTAGAGCAGGAAGGGTGAGGGCAAGTGTAATGCAGGCAGGGATTGTAGCACAAGCGTTAATATGGTGTGCAGAGCAACATCAGAATTGGGGGGCACGAGGTGATTAAAGAAAGCAATGCAGTGGTGGTAGGAGGGATGGTTTGTGGATGGTGATTGAAGGAGACAAGGGGGAAGCTTAGAGAGGAACCACTGAGAATGGAAAAGGTGGGTAAAACTTAGACGAGGAGAAGGGAGTCATCAGTGGAAGCCATGTGTATGTAGAAGTAGGATGTTTGTTTATTTTGGTATTGTTAAAGGGAGACTCACCTCTGGGTAGGAGGGTGTGTGGGGAGGGTGGTCGGCACCAACAAAGCATTTCCACGAGTAGCGCAGCTCTGCATGCCACTGAGGAGAGGAGCAGTACCTCAGGGAGTGAGAAGATGCAGTTGGTGTCGCGGGGTAGTGCAGACAGGGAGGGCTCTGGTAGAACAATCCCCCTCAGTGACCCTGCATGGAGTTCAGCAGCGCATTGTGTTCAGGAAGTTGCTAGGGAGGAAACATAAAGCAGAAGTAAATATGGGGCTTTGTTCAGTAACCTGAGCACCTTGGGGGGGCACACTCTGGGCTAAAGCAAGGTGGAAGAGAGCTTAGGTACAGTGGTGGGGGGAGAGGACAGCAAGCAGGAGTGAACAACTAAACAGATCAGCTAAATTGTAGCAAAACAGGAGTGTCCATTACTTATTAAAGTAAGTTTATTCTACTACATGCATTGAGAGAGAACAAACTTGCAGCTGTAAGGAAATGACCAGATAGGTGTCACGAGAAGAGTGACTAATAATGTAGGACTGCTAGTTTTCCCTAAACCCAGCAATATTCTCAAAGCAGTATCAATATTATACAGCAGACTGAAGCTGAATTGCTAGTGCACCCCTTACAAACACACAGAGCAAGATAAGAGAACTGCAGGATAAACAGGCACATATTCAATACTGCTAAATTAAATAAGGACTGTAAAAATCAGCTTGATGGGTAGCGAGCCATTGCTAATGACCCATTAGCCAGGCTATAATGCTAACATGCTAGATAACTTAAGACTGTAAGAATCAAATTGATCGGTAGTGAACCATTAGGCCAAATAGGGAAAATTAAAGTACTGTAGTAGGTGAATAAAACTACAGTCCTGGTGAAATTAAAGTAAAGCCCAAAAACAATCAGTAGATGCTGACTGACTCAAAAGGGCCATGTGGTCGGAGAGATCACAGATGGCATCTGCATGCAACAGAGGAGAGGAGCAGTATCTGGGGGAGCAAGGAGATGCAGCAGGTGTCTGGGTTTCATGCAGGCAGGGAGAGCTTCTCTAGAACAATCGCCCACAGTGACCCCACGAGTACTCCATCAGCACGTTAATACTGGGAAAATGTCTCAAGTTTTGGGGACATTTATGCCTTCTCATCAATAAAAAGATAAATTAAAAATAATTTAGACACCCTAGTGCAACTAAGTGGTCCACTTTCCCTCTCGCTACCTCCATTTGGTTGCTATACCACATTTGCATTTGATTCCCTTCCAGTCTCCAAAATATATTTTTACCATGACTGTTCTGTAAGGTTTTCCTGATTTTCATTGGTTCAGTGAAATCAATCCTCTTATGTAAAGGACTGAGGGTCCTGTATTCAAAAAACAGCAAAGTGCCAAGCAAAGTCTGCTAACTGTAAAGTAGCATAATGTTGTGAGGGGCTATATTAAAACATACACAACACAATGAATGTATGTGCAATTACAGTTCAGATATACCCTTGTGAGCAGCACTGCACACAGTACAAACTCTAGCACAGGCACAATTCATAACCAAGCAAAATATAAGGGCTGCTATGTGGTAGAAGCTGGGGACACTGATGCACACTCCATCTGTCCATGAGGCCCTAAAATCTTAGCACACAAGGGTAGATTTGCTATATTAGAAATGTAAAATATAAATGCACCTACTCTGTATGCATGAAACTAACACCTCCTTTCTATCTTTTAACCTCTATTTGCATATTATTGACAAGGTACATTGCTCCTAACAGTAGTTGGAGCATGAGGGCTGTGAAATACAACAGAACAATCAAGAGCACTGAGACAAAAGTGATACATGAGGATGAAGCACATCTTTTGTATACTGTAAAATACTCCATGGTAGAAATCACTTAATTTAATTGTGTGGAAATTAAAGAGGGTCTAGCTACTACAGGTTGCAGAATCATTCTTGTTTACCATCCACCAATGCACAGAAGTGAGTTCTTGCAGGCACTGGCAAGCTACATGGCTGACCTGGTAGTGAACTCATGTAACTTGTTAATGCCGGGTGATTTCAACACCTGGGTCAACAATGAAGATTCACAGTTTAGACAACAGTTCCTCCAGTTTATGTCTGCACTGGGCCTAGTACAGGTGGTTGACATGGGACTCATAAAATAAAAAACAAGCCACAGATTTGGTTTTCAAATTGATTCTTAACATTAGTAGCATAAGGATTGATCCAGTTGCATAGTCCTATCAGCATGCCTTACAATCTCTTTGTAGGGCTCCCCATTTTCAAACCCCTCCTGTGTTGATGGTCAGATCAAGTCCTGTTAGAAATTTGGAGTCAAATAACCTCCTGGTAATTCTGAACATCCTGAGCATGGTATCAGCATGTTATGGGGAAAAAGAAGGTTGTGGATGACTATAACAAAGTTCTAACAGTGGCCTTTTACTCTCTAGCACCCTATCATGTTCACCCGTTTACGTCCCACCTTAGGTTTCCCTGGTTTGATGATGACCTTAGACAGTTGAAGACTAAGGGGCAGAGGCTGGAAAATTCCTGGAAGACATACAGGTCAGATGAGGATAAATTGATGCTGAATAGCCACTACATTAAATAATTCTTCAGCAGCACAGACAGACTGTTAAATACTTTCCGTCTTCATTTAGAAGTCTTTACAGCAGAAAAAAATGATGAGTTCAATTAATTATTCCTTTTCAAGGTGTGCTCCATCACAGCCTTTAGCTCTTCAGACGGTTGGTTGTAGGTGAGCAATATTCAGGAGGTGGGTGTCTTATGCACTCTGTTTCTGTGGGTGGAATTTGAGCCAGACTTGATAGAGGAGGTCTCCTGAGTGTTCTTCAGGCTGCACGCGATGTGCTGTATGTTAGACCCAAGGTCTACCAGCTTTATCTCCAGTTGTTGGCCGACTCTGGTTTAAGAATCACTGAGATAATCAGGTGTTCACTTTGAGAGGTGTTTTCCCCACTAGAAACGAACACACGGCAAGCATTCCTGCTGTATCAGTGCACACACTTTATTATAAATGTACTGTAAATATTGTGACATAAAAAAATAATAAATAAATAATACTGTGAAAACCATCAACATTTTCTCCACTGAACTGAAAAGGACAGTGGTGAAACCTCTGCTGAAAAAGCCGTCATTGGATAATAAGGATCTAGCAAATTACAAACCTGTCTTAAACCTCCCATTCTTAGGGAAGATAATTGGGAAGGTTGTAGAAGTGCAGCTGGGGAACTGCTTGGAATGTTACGAGAACTTTTAGCCATTTCAGTCTGGGGTTTGACCTCAGTATAGCACAGAGAGTCAGGGTGTTCAATAATCTTCTCCTGACTAGAGATAGCGGTCAGTATTCTGTCTTGTTACTGCTGGATCATTCATTTTCATTTGATACACTGGATCATAGGTTGCTGTTAATCCACTTGCATTACTATGTAAGACTCACTGGTATAGTGATGTGGTGGTTCTAGTCCTGTTTGTCCAGTAGAGTAAAGCAGGTGACATTAGGTGGTAGTATCTGTAAGGATGCTGCCCTCTACTGTGGAGCACCTCAGGGGATGATCTTAGCACCCATGTTATTTGCTGTGTACATGTAGCCATTGGGGGAGGTCATCAGGTGTTATTATCTGAGTTTACACTTCCATGCAGATAATATCCAGCTCCACCTGTCATGTGCACCTGATGGGGTGAAGGCTGTTGTTGTGTTAGGTAAGTGTCTGGCTGAAGTCCAAGACTGGTTGGTTTCAAGCTAGCTCAGAATAAACTCATCAAAGACAAAGTTGTTATTGCTGAAACTAGGCCATATGGCAGCAGGAATAACATGTGATGGGGCCCTGTTTCCATCATTAAATAGCACTACAATATAAGCAGCTGATTAGATAAGAAATCTGGTGTCATTGTGGACAGTAGATTGACTCTAGAACATTGAGTGCCATCTGACATCCACAGCAGTATTTACCAGCAAGGGCATCACTAGAAGTGAGGATTCAGGGCCAGAGCTCCAAACTTTTATTCATTAGCCCTGAAACTAAATCTAACCCTGTCCTAATTGTTTTTTTTCACTAAGTGGCAGGTGTGGGAGCTTTAGTCTCTAGTCTTTTCAGACTCTAGAAATGTCCATTTGACATCTGCATTTTACAACCCCTGTTCAAACCTTTCTGGAGACCTCTGACCTGAAAATGGTAGTGCACGCATTTGTCACCTCCTGACTGCATTACTGAAATGGTCTTTGCCTAGGGCTACACACACAGACACATGCACAAATCTTATCATGCAGCAATTTTTTTTAATTTATTTTATAAAGGAGACACAAGTGGGTACTAGCAACATGTCTCCAGTGCCACAGAGAGCTAATCAGGGAAGTAAATCATCAGAGAGGCCGGAGGACAGGCCTCTCTGCTCAGTTAAAGGGACACAGGATAAACAGGAACTGAGATAACTAGGTCAGAGTGTGTGCTTTGTTTTTATTCCATCTGCAGACAGAACGGCACACACAACACAGCTATGTTCATGTGGGCTAGTAGATTGAAGTGAGACCTAGTCAAGTGCGAAGGATGTGGTGTTGCTGTGTTCCAGAATCTGCTCTGGGTTTATGGAGGGTGCCCAGTGTGTAGAATGATTATGGTCCTTGACAAAGAAGTTGTTGCTGCTAGGGCTGAAACAGGGTTCATAAGAAATAGCTCAGAGCATGATTCTAAAATGGCTGCATCTCCACTACCACAGTGGTTCAGCACAGGTGGTTGACTATGTTGGGGAAGGGAGATGGGAGGGGTGAGAGGTGCACTGTGGGGGGGGAGTGACTCCTGGGGAGAAAAAACAGGATCTGGTGTGTGCCTCTGGCAAAATCAATTCAGCTCACAGACCACAAGGGGGAAGACACACCCAGAAGGCAGGTTGATGTGACTACTGCTAGTAAAAAAATATCAAAGGTGGTGGGGCATGGTAGAAAAAGATGAGGATAACAGTGCTGGGTGACTCCATAGTAAAAGGAACATGAAAGTTTCATAGTTTTTTACAAGTTCAGGAGGCATAGCCTATTATTGAACTTGCCACCCGAGGGTGGTTTTAATTATCTATGTATTCAAATTTTATATTACCCATGAATTTGCCTAGTGTGCTCTTGAACATATCCATAGTTTTGCTCTCTACAATTGAAGCTGGCAATGTATTCCATGAGTTAACTATTCTCTGCGTGAACCATTGGTGTCTTTTTTTTGTTCGACAATGTACTGCTTTTAATTTCGTGTTATGAGATCTTGTATGTGATGTACATTGTTTCCTTTCAATACCTAGATTTTCTAGGAGTCCTGGTTCATTAACAGCTTTATAGAGCAAACAAAGGTCTCCCTTAAGTTGTCTATATTGCATAGAAAATAGGCCAAGTGATCTCAATCTGTCCCCACAGGGTTTATTAGTCATACCATGATTTTTTTTGGTCATTCTCCTTTGAGCCCCTTCTAGTTGTTTTTTACCTTGAATTGTTAAGGGTGCACAGAATGGGGCACAGTAATCCAGGTGAGATCTTACCAGACTAGTGTATAGTGGAAGAATAACCTGAGGTTGTCTGCTTTTGATATTTTTCCAGATGCAGCCCATGATTCTCTGACATTTCTTCACTTTGAAAGTAATATTATTCTAAAAATTTAGCTTATTATCTGTATTTATCCCTAGATCTTTTTCATTTTCTGTTACTTGAATTTTTACTCTATTTAGTGTATAGTCATTTTTTAAACTGTTATAGCCCAAGTGCATTACTTTGCACTTTTGCTCATTACATTTCATTTTATTGTTTCTTGCCCAGGTTTCTAAATTTTCTAATTCTTCTTGCAGTAAGCTGGTTGACTCGATAGTGTTGACAGTGCAGCCTATTTTGCAGTCATCTGCATATTTTGATATCCAGATATTATCTGCTGTCTGCATTGAGGATATCAAAATGTTGAATAGAACAGGGTCCAACACAGAGCCCTGGGGTTCCCCACTTGTAACGTTCGCCCATGAGGACATGGATCCTTTAAGTGATGTTCGTTGTCTACGATTTTGTAACCATGAATCAATCCATTTGATTAGTATGTATGGAAATTTTAGTTTGGCTAAGTGTTTGAGCAAAATTCTATGAGAAACCCGATCAAATGCTTTGGCCAGGTCCAAGTGTACTACATCCACAGGTAGTCCCTTGTCCAATGCCGCACTAACATTTTCAAAGAAATTAAGTTGGCTCGTTAAGCATGACCTTCCCTTTTTAAAACCATGCTGTGTACTGTCTTGTAGATTATTATGAATGATATGTTCTTCCATTCTACATAGAATTAATCTTTCTAGGATTTTCCCAATGACAGAGGTCAAGCTTATAGGCTGATAGACACTGCAGATTTAACACCTGCTTTATAGATGGGTATTACCATGGCTTCTTTCCATGCTAGGATGCTTTCTCCTGACTCAAGGGATAATTAAAAGAATTTTCTAAGTGGCCCTGACATTTGCAAAGCAATTTCTTTTAAGAAGTTGGGGTGTATTCCATCTGGTCCTGCTGATGAGGTGACTTTTAAATTCTGTAATTCTTTTAGGGTTTCTTCATCCGTGATAGGTTCGACTGTAACTTGGTTAGAGTTTATGATTGAATTGTTAAAATGTTCCTTGTTAGAAAATATGTTGTGGAAATAATTATTAAATTCTTCTGCTATTTGAGTTTCATTTTCTATAATACCTGAATCTGTTAGTAATGGGCCTATTGTTACTTTAGATCCTCTTAAAGAGCCAAAATAGTTATATAACTTTTTCCTGTTATCTAATGTCTCAGTTGCCAATTTATTTTCCATGTTTTTTTTTGCTTTCCCTATTTCCAATTTTACTTTATTTGCAAATTTTTTTGTACTGTTGCCATTTTTCTTTCGATGGTTGAGTTTTATATTTCTTATAACTTCTTCTTCTTTATTTTGGCAATCAATCTCTTAATTTTATTGTTCCACCATACTGGGTTTCTGTATCCCTTGTTGTATTTTGTTCTGTTTGGTACCCAGGTATCTAAGCAGTGATTACATTTGGACAGTATACAGCTCCAAACTTGGTGTACGTTAAGGCCCTCCCATTCTGAGTTCCAGTCCCATGAATTCAAATATTGTTTTATTTTAATATAATTAGCTCATGTGTAGTCCTTGGTTATGGTATTCCCTTTAGTCTCTATAACCTAGTCTGCATATGGAATAGGATCATATTGTGATCACTATTTCCAAGTGGTTCTAATATTCTAGAATCATGTACTAAAGTCCCCATGTTGGTCAGTACAATATTAATGATGTTGGTGTGCACATCCATCTGAGAGGAGACGTCTGTATGATATATGCTGGGAGCAACAGTGAATAGGGTCCTGCACTGGCTAGAGAAACTTGTCCAAGCCATGAATGGAAAGCCAGACATAGTGATTCATCTAGGAACCAATAAGTTGGTGTGGTACAATACAGAGAAACAGAATAACAAGGAAAGCTTTAGAGAATTTAGGAAGCTGATGGTAGTTGCAAAGACAGTAACTTTCTCCGAGGTCCTACCAGTGCTACTGTATGTGTGGGTAATGGTAGACTGGATAAAATAACCAATTTCAACACATTTCTGAAGAGCATAGGTTATGAAGATGGTTTTATCTTTTTGAGGTACTGAGGAACCTTTTAGAAAAAGCACTGATTGTTTGCCAAGAATAACCAGCACCTGAGCAATGATGGCACCAGTGCATTACGGCAGACATTTTATGTGGGGATTAGTAAGAATTTAAACTAGGAAGGGGGAGACTGTGCTAGGGTACATGAGACTAACACATTTGAAGTCTTAAGGAATCTCCACCACCACCACATGGTAAATGTGGGGTGGGCACTGGACATGATAAAAACAGCACAGGGGAGAGGAAGGTACTGGATCCAAAGGAATAAGGAGCAAGAAGAAAAGAACCCCGGATTATAGGAATAGTAAACAGACCACAAATGGGTCTAAAACAGAAGCAGCAACAGAAATGCAGAGAGAAAGTAAGTCAACCAAAAGGGCCAAGGGGCCAGATAGGAGAAAGGCAGAGGGAGAGCAAAAAGTAGGAATTTGGAAGGCAGTCAATGAATTCAAGGAGAACCAAGAATGTGGTGTGCACAAAGGACAACTCAAATACAAAAGGTGCAAATAAAAATGAAAGATTTACTGTTTCATTCTGTACAATCTGAGTACAATCAATACTGCTTCCTGGACAAGCACAATCCCCTAGTGCCTCGAATCAAAGGAGCCTTTAGTGGGGGTGAGGCAAGTAAGGAGCACTAGTGTATTTATAATACAATTAATTAAACAATTAAACAATTTGTCAATTCATCAATCATCTTATGTAAAGCTTCTTTCACATTGTTTCAGACTTATTTAAACAAAATAGCATTTATGTTGCTCACTACCTAAGGAGCAATCTAACATTTTATGAAAAAAAAATCCATAGATATATGGTTACTGTTAAGATACCTGCAGAGGATACTGACACTTAGCTCTAAAAAATACTGAAAGTTTATATTTCTAGCTTATAACATTATATTTTAAACTGTTATTCATTTCTTAGAGGTCTACATTAACAGTCTATCAAGCTGTAATCAAAACATTTGAGCTTTAAAATGAATAAAAATTAACATTAATAGACATTAATAAATACAAGAAGGATATTTTTAACCTGGACCAAAATCATAGCATCACCAGTTATAAAATCCTTGGATATTATCCAAACCTGGGTAGGAAGGAGTAGCCGGCCAGTCGAAAATGGTCTAAAGAGAAAAAAAGGGAAAACAGGCTAATTTACAGAGATCAAAATTACATGCAAGTTTACATTCTTACCATTTTTATTTAATTTTTCTTTCAAAATGGTTTAATATCCCAGTTCTCATTAAGGCCCATGAACTTGACACTATTCTTTTTAAATATCAATTTGCTTTCTTTTTGCAATAGAGTGTTAGGTCTGTCACCACCTATTATTTGCAGTGGGACCCATTCCAAACCCATGAACTTCAAATTCTCTAGAGAAGAACTGTGATTCAAAGAAAAACAAGCATTTGTCAATGCCGAATGTTTGCTTGCTGGCATTGGCATTGGTAGTGTAGAAGTTACAGAGCTGCAAATTGGAATGGCAGTGTAGTGAACTGAAGCCAACCCCACCACCACCCTGCAGAGAGTGACAGGTATTGGGGTGTGCCTTTGGGTCATAAGGCATAACGGCCATGCCATTTCACCACCCTACCCTGCAGACACTGACAAGTGGCACGGTGTGCCTTGGGGTCTTTGGCCCTTATGCACACCTCATTCCATCAGGAAATACGGTGAGATGGGTGTGGTATAGGAGAATGGGGTGAACTTTGGGGCCGAAGAGTCCAACGCATACCTCAATGCCTCTCACTGGCTGCAGGGTGTGGAATGGTATGAGCATTACAGGCAAGAATCCCAAGTCACACCCCTGATGCCTGTCATCCTCTACAGGGTGGGGCGTTATGGTTGGAAACCCTAACACCTCAGGCATTCGTTGGTATTTTCACTCCAAATTTTCAACATGTTTTTGTGACCCCACCTCATGAACAGTGGCAATATCAGTTTGTTAGCGAGCTGCTTATGCACAGTGACTATGGCATTTAGCACCACAGGTGCAAAACACATTCGAACAGGATGTGAAAATGACAGCTGTACTGTTCATGGGGAGGTGTAAAACGGCAATGTTGCAAATCTGCAGTAAAATATTAAAAAACTGGTGAAGTCACGAGCATGCATAGAAACTGTACAATGCACACCCGTATTATAATTAGTTTGAGGATTTTTACAGCAGATTGTCACACAGGCATTTTGGGACCTCAATCATGAACAGCGTCACTGTGATTTTCTTTATCTGTCCCGAACAATGATTTCCCACAGCGAACACGCATCTCTGCGCTGAAAGTGTGAAAACACATTTTGGCCATGTTGTGAAAAATGACAGCTGTACTGTTCATAAGGAAGTGTGGAAAAATGTCACTGGTGAAAATCTGGACTGAAAATATTACAAAGTCATGAACTTACAAGGGTTCTTGGAAACTGCACAATGCTCACTCATAACACAGTCATTTTATGGACTTTTGACACCAAATTTTCAACATAGCCATTTTAAGACCTCTGCTCATGAATAGTGTAACTGTGATTTTCTTAATCTGTCCCAAACATTGCTTTCTTACACCAACTGCACCATTGTACGCTACATGTGCAGAAACACATTTTGGGCGACATGTGAAAAATGGCAGCTGTACTGTTCATAAGGAAGTGCAATAAAATGGCAATGTTGAAAATCTGGAGTGAAAATATTGAAAATTCGCAAACTTACAAGCGTCCGTAGGAACTGCGCAATGCACACTTGTAAAGCAGTCATTTTTAGGAATGTTTTCACCAAATTTTCAACATAGCCATTTTAAGACCTCTGCTCATGAACAATGTCACTGTGATTTTCTTAATGTGTCCCATACATTGATTTCGCACACCGACTGCGCCATTGTGCGCTACATGGGCAGAAACACGTTTTGGACAAGATGTAAAAAATGACAGCTGTACTGCTCATAAGGAGGTGTGGTAAAATGGCAATGTTGAAAATCTGGAGTGAAAATATTGAAAATTCGTGAACTTACGAGTGTGCGAAGGAACTGCGCAATGCATGATCGTAAAACAGTCATTTTAAGGAATTTTTCCCCCAAATTTTCAACATAGGCTTTTTGAGAGCCCACCTTATGAACAGTGGCAGTGTTGTTTCATTACTCTGTCTTGAAAGGTGATTTCACGCTGTGACTGTGAAATCACCCTTCGGGCCCAATTAATGCCATGACAGTGACAGCATTCATGAGAAGGGGCCCCCAAAACCCCATGTTGAAAATTTGGTGCAAAAATTCCCAAAAATGCCTGAGATATGCAGCAAAGTTGAAAAAACCCTATCTATCCCATTATACTGCTTACTGGCATTTCCTCAGTTCTCAGTCAGCTTTGAAGAGTGCAGACGTATTCTAGGTTCACCGAAGATCATTGTGCCGGAGTCTGGAGGTAAGTATAGGGTGTGGGGAGGCAGGGTACGAAGTGGGTGGGCATGGGTGGGCTGGGTGAACACCGAGGGAACATTTTCTTGTTTACATAGGTTTATTTTTAACAGGAAGATGACGTGGGCCATTTGCCATGCTGGGGTGGGCTCCCAGCGTGGCAGCTAGAAGGCTGTTTAGGGGGTTGGAGCTGATGGGGGATTGGGCACCCCCATTGGCCATATGGACTTGTGCCACACTGGGGTGGGCTCCCAGCGTAGCAGCTATAAGGCTGTTTGGGAGGGGCTGGAGCCGACGGGGGACTGGGCACCCCCGTCGGCCGTACGGACTTGTGCCATGCTGGGGTGGGCTCCTAGCATGGCAGCTGTAAGGCTGTTTGGGGGGTCTGGAGCCAACAGAGTTGAGCACCCCGTCACTCACTCTGGATGTGTTGCCATGCTGGGGTGGGCACCCAGTGTGGCATCTGGGAATCTGTTTGGGGAAGTGCAGCACAGCTGATGGGGGATTGGGCACCTCCATCAGCTATACAGTGGAATGCGTGGGGCGAGCACACGGTATGCGTGCGGGCATGCATGGGGGGAGCACGCATGAGCAGGCGCATATCTGCTGCTCACTGAAGCGTAGCTCCCTCTTTCAACTGTATGCCACTGCATTTTCAACAGCTGCAGCAGTGATTGGAGAACTGCGACCGTGCCTGCAAACACACAGACTGAATTGGAAGACACTGACACACCTCCGAAAAACTCGGATGATGGCACTATGTTTCTTGCACATGCGTGCAAGCAAACATAATGAGTACCTACAGGGGTGTCTTGCAGGTTGTTGATAATAGATCTGATGTGCTCTTGAGTCCATTGTTTCAATGGTCTAAGTATTTTGCCTATGTATGACAAATTACATGAGCACCAGAGCACATATACCACAAACTGTGTCACAGGAAATAAATTCATTAATCTTGATCTGAAATTCTTTAAATTTTGGATAGTTGAAGGTATTTCCTGTGCAAGCAAACTTACAAATGTTGCATCTTTTTCATGTAAAAAAGCATTTTGGCTTCTTTGGTAACCACGCGTGTGTGTTAGTTACATCCTTTTTCATCCTGCTATGTACTAGTTTATCCTTTAGGTTGTTTGCATGGCAGACACTGACTCTTGGTTTGATCCCTCCTGTGCATCCCACTGTTTCATCACTAATTAAAATGGGCCAGTTTTTGACAATTATATTACAAATTTTCCCTGCCACTTGGTTGCATTCCGTGATGAAAGTACAAGGGCCTGACTCATAATTGTCAGTGTGTTCCGATTTATGCAGTAAGATCTTTCTGTCAATTTTATCAATTCTTTGTTTTGATGTGTTTAGTAGATTCAAATCATATTCTCTAATTTGGAGTCTATCTATTTGTTCCTGAGCTTGTGTTTCATAATGAAAAACAGACAAGCATTTTCTCCTTAGTCTCAATAATTGACTATATGGAATGGATTTTTTAAGGCTGGTGGATGTGCGCTATCTGAGTGAAGGACAGAGTTAGTGGCTGTTGATTTTCTGTAGGTTTTTGTAATGATCCTATATCTCTGATTCTCATTTTCCATAACAGTGATGGTTAGGTCCAAGAAATTAATTGAAATGGGATCACATGTATATGTGAATGAGAGGTTCAAGTTATTGTTGTTTAACCGTTTCATAAATTCATGGATCTCACCACAGTATCCTTGCCAAAATGCATATTATATCATCAATAAAGAGATGCCAGATTTTTATCTTGCTGAAAAATGGATTCAAGTTCTGATTAAAAACCTATTTGTCTTCCCAGTGGCCCAGGAACAGGTTAGCATAGCTAGGGTCCATGGCTGCCCCCATAGCTGTGCCACAAACCTGTCTGTAATGATTACCTTCAAATTCAAAGTTATTATGTCTAAGAATAAAATCTAATGCTTTAAGGATGAAATCCTTTGGTACAGTCACATTCCCCCTTCCTTGGAGAAGGAACTATTGAGTTGCTTTAATCCCTTCTTCATGTTAAATTAAAGTGTACAAATATTCTATGTCTATTCCTAGCCAGTAACAGTCATCTTCCCATTTTACTTCTGGTAATATACTCAATAAATGTGTTGTATCTCTGATATAAGATCTTAACCCCTCTACATGTAGTTGTAGGAAAAAATCAACACATTTGTCAAGATTTTGTGTTAGGGAGCCAACCACTGAGACAATTGGTCTCCCTGGAGGCCTTTCTCTGTTTTTATGCACCTTAGGTAAAATATAAAAAAACAGGTGTGACTAGAAAATCTTGCCAAATAAAGCCATACTCTGCCTCTGATATTTCCCTTTTAGAAAGTGCTTCTAATAAGAGTTTACTTAGTTCTTTTTTATACTGAGAAGTAGGATTCACCTGTAGAGATTTATAGTTGCTTTCATCCTGTAACAAACCTTTGACAATAACTCTATAGCGTTCTTTTCCTAAAATCACAATATTACCACCTTTATCTGCCTGCTTGATTACCACAAAACTTATTTTCAGATAACTGTTTTAAGGCTAACTTTTCTCCAAAAGACAGGTTATGATTTGTTATTATTCCCTTGTTCTTTAACAGTTCCTGTACTTCTTTGGTAAATGTTTTTTCATAAGCATCAATAACATTATTATATGTTTTGGGACAAAATGTGGAACAAGGTTTAAACAACATCTTATGTTGCTTTTTAATATCTACATTAACTGATAAAATTCAAGGAGCCTGGGAAATAAAATAGGGATGCTCCCAGTTCTTGCAGCAGAGACAAAATTAGATTTGTTGACAGTTATAGGAACATAGGGGTTATCTGACAGACCTGATATCACAGGGAAGTCTACTGCATACTCTGTCAAGGTGGCAAAGTCCAGGTGCCTCCATATCCCATGCTGCACCAGTGCAGCTAGAAAAATCTGCCTTTTGCTACATGATCCCTTCCCTATGGGACTCATTTCTCTGAACATAAAAATTCCAGCTCCACTGTCACCTTTAAAAAACTTCTGTGTCTGCATGTATTACAGATTTCCAGTTTTATTGATCAATCATTGGTCATTTGAAAACACACAAAAAATATATAAATAATAGCTAGATCACAAAGTAACAGATGTTTGTGCAAAAGTAATATTAAAGTGTAATGTATGATAGTTACACAGTTTCTTTCTATGTCTTGGTATTGCACTTAGATAGTTTGTCAAGAAGTTAGGATTCAGAACATCTAGTTCTAGAGCATTTAGAAATACGTATCGACAATCGAATGGAGCATTCTTATAGATTGCAATGTATTTTAAGGGAAACTTGTCTCTCCACTTCTTGCATAGTGGACATATAAATATTATATGAAACATACATTCCAAATGGCCTTTGTTACTAAAACATTCTAGAGAAAGTGTAGGGTTATGAAGTCTCTGTTGCCTAAGTTCAAGATGTTTAAGTGGCAAAATGTCAGAATGAGAGTGAGTTATCAGATGCCTTTCGTTAGGAAAAAGAGCTAATATTAAAAAAGATTCACAGTTATGAAAAATGTTATTTTCTGCAATCCAATGTGACAATTTAAAGGCCTTTATAGAAGCCAATTTTTTCTCCTTGTAAATTAAAAATAATCTTTAAAAAATGCCTTTTTACAAGTTGTTAATGATTACATTGCCTAGAGCATCCTTCCATAATTTTAGCAACCTAATCTCTTGGAAAGAATTTTGCACAGATAACCAACATGATATTATTTCTCTGTCTGTTCATTTGATTTTTTCGTTAAGACATCTTAGTAGCCATGGACTTGATATAGTATTAATAATACAAAGCCAAGGATTTGCAATTTTTGGAATACTTCAGTAGGCAGACATTTATAAGACTTGGATGAGGATTTTGGGACTTAAAGAATGGACCTGTAAAAATTGGAGAGAGTTACCTCCAAATAATATGGTGAGTAGTAGCCACAGGTTTTAGCCCTGTAAAGGGTCAGTGAATCTAGTTTGGCTTCAACTGCGAAAAGGACAGAGCACACGGTAGATCCACCATTTTGAGCACTAAATTTAAGCAGAGCTGTAGAATTTTGTTTGACTTTATCAGGCTGTGATTTTGCATGAGAAAACCATTGCTTGAGGAAAATATGACACCCACATATGTATACATTTTAACAATTTCAAGATTAACATATTGACAGTAAAAATATATTTTTTGGCACCAAAGTAACCACTTTCATTTTGTCATGGTTTAACTCTAATTTGAGTGCAGTGCATAATGTGAAGAAATGGTCATATACAGTGGTATACCTACCAGCCACCATAGATGTTGGTTTCACTTTGCTATTGTTTCCTGACATGAACTCAATCAGATCTACTGTACTGTCATTTATTATGCATACAGTGTATGCTTTAAACTGCACAGTACCATTTTTACTACACAATATTATTTTCTACGTGTACCTGCCTAATTTGTATCCTTGCAATGTACAATAACTGAATGTTGTTTGATTGGACTCTTATGGTCATACTTAATCTTGTATGATATGACTTGTATACATTATGTAATTATTGTTCTGTTCCACCTCCCCTACTGTTACCTACTCCACACAAGATGCAGCTGGAAATGAGTCATTGGCTCAGTGTACCTTCCAGGCCAAAACGTTTAAATCAATAAAATGCCCCTCCATGCCAGGCTGTGTGTGTGGGGGGGGAGGGGGCAGATTAACCTGTTACCTTAAAGAATTCACACTTGTAAAAAAAAAAAGCAAAAGAAAGACCAGCATCAGCATATACTATAAGCTGCACTTAGAACATAGAAGTACTAATGGCTAAATAATTGATTGTTCTTTTCCCTGCTGCTGTAGCTGAGCATACATTTAAGGTAATTGTTAGGGCCAATACTGTACAGTTTCCTCAGGAAAAAAATGATAAAATTCAAAATCTGTCTGTCTGCACACTGGTAAAAAGTAACAGAATTTCTCAGAAGCAGGAATTTGAAAACAACCCAGAGAATCTACATGGGATGTACAGACTCTTGCTCTAAATTACTATATGTTGTTAAGATTTAAGAGAAATTGAAGTTAAAATTTACAAAAAATATGTTGCTGTAAGTTTTTTTTTTTGCCTGCTAGATTTATGTCCCTTGTGGATCTTCATGTTTGCACTTTTTATGGTTCTTCTCTTTCCTACAATATCTCTTGTCCCATTTGAAGGTGGTGTATCCAGTGCCATTCATTTAACAAAAGCTGTTTTTATTCCAAGTTTACAGCAGTAGAGCTGTGATGTTAGGTCACTATCATTGTCTAGGGAGCTCAGGAGTTGCTGGACAGTTTGATACATTTTATTGGACCAACATACTGTTCGTCTTGTACAAAAATGGTATAGTACACAAAGTATGGGAGCTCTACAGGTCCCTTCTCCAGGGAGGTTTAATGAAGATTAAATTTGCATATGACAAACACCTGAAGGATAATTGAATAGGTTTATCTATTAGAAAACAACTGGAGCCTTCACTAATTATAGCATCAGTGACCTTGGATGATTTGTGTACTTTTTTATGGTTGTGTGTAGCTTAAAATCTTTAAAAACAAAACCTTCACTCCTGCTGGCTAAACCTAGATGCATGCTTAAAAAAACAGAACATTTGGATTGGAAAGATTTATTCAGCAGAAGCCAGAGCATCAGGCTCCTAACAAGAGACTGCTGCTGCAGCAGTTATTACTCTCTAAATCAATGGTCCTGGATGCATCACTGTCGCATGGGTCAGGAGGCATTGTAGGAAGAAGAGACAAAAAAATGCAAATGGGGAGATCCCCAGGGGCCATAAAACTAGCGGGCAAATTCAAAAGAAGGAAATAAAATCTTTACCGCAAACAAGGGAAAGTACTCATTAGAATTTCACCTATAAATCAAAATGCTCTGAACAATGGGTTGTTTTTTTTTTTGTAAATTTTAAGTTTAATTCTCCTTTAATTTTGTATTATTTAATGTGCTGTATATTTTTTATCTTTCTTTTATTCTACCTATTTTTAAATATACACAAAAATAATTAGATAGTAGATTTCTGGAAAAATTCTAGAAAGTGGAATAATACTCACCAGTGCCATCTTAGAATTTTAAATCTTGACAAATGGTTGAGATGACTTCATGTACTATAATTTATCTGTGGTCCTGATTATAGTTTTGCATTTGTGTCACTGTAGTAGCTGCCTCCTCAAGAGCTCTGCTGCTGTGGTTAAAATAGAGTGTGACCTTAGATGTTATACCGTTGTAACTGACTTACAGTAGATGACACACTATACGAGACAATTTGTAGGTCAGGATAACTGGAAGAAGCAGCAGTATTTTACCTGTAGTATTCTACCTGTCTGTCTCACTCTCTCTCTAGATGGGACTGACACTTATCCCAGATGACTATTAACATTTGATAGCCAATTGGCACAGTAGCAGGGATGCCACTTATAATTTAGTGCAAGTGACTTTGGTTGAGAAATAACCCTGCCTCAATGGAAGGCTGAAAGGTGGGATGATTGGTTGTCCTAGAGGCTACTCTCCTCCTCCAGGGAGAGAGTGTGATTAACTCCTCTATGGTACTGCTACATGGGTGCCCATAAATAGTAATTCAAGCTGAAGCACCTATAAGGCAGAATGCCAGCTGCCTCTGCATGGCACCATTGTTTGTGCATGTGGTCCTTTCTTCTGTCATCTGTAAGTTTGATGGAAAAAAGCAGAAAAAGTTAATGCCCTGTGAATGTTGGCACAGCACAGTACTCTCTGGAACCACACATCCAGCTGCTACCAAGAACATCAAATTCAGATTTTCCAGAGAGAGTTTTGATGGCCTTAATGACCCCACCATAGAAACATGCATAGAAACATAGAATGTGATGACAGATAAGAACCACTTAACCCACCCAGTCTACCCAAGTTATTGCTGTAGAGCTCACTTGATGTATGGCACCATCTCTTCCCCTTTCTACCTTACTCCTACAATTCCCTTTTGCCCTTCCCAGTCATTTTTGAACCCCTCCACTGTTTTTACCTCCATATCCTCCATTCCCCCACTGAAAAGCTATTCCGGGGGTCCTCCACCATTTCCGTGAAGAAGTACTTCCTCACATCTCTCCTGAATTTACTCCCTCAAGCTTCATAGCATGCCCCCTTGTTCTAGAGTATATTTTCTCTGAAAAATACTCCCTTCCTATACCTTAATTACCCCTGTTAAATATTTAAAGGTCTCTGTCAAATCCCCTCTCTTTCTCCTCTCCTCCAGGGTGTACATGAATAGCTCCGTTAGCATCTCCTAATAGGGCTTTTGATGCAGATGCTGCACTATTTTGGTAGCCCTTCTCTGGACTGCCTCCCCTCTGTCTATGTCCATTCTCAGATGTGGTCTCCAGAACTGAATGCAGTACTCAAGGCGAAGTCTTACAAATGATCTATATAGGGGCAGCACCACCTCCCTCATCCTACTGATGATACCCCTTCCTATGCACCCCGGCATCCCATTCACCCTTCTTCCTGCCTTGTTACATTGCCTTGCCAATCTTTAGGTCATCTGATATGATTATTACTAGGTGTCCTTCCTGCTTGATCTTTGTCAGTACCACTCCTCCCATTTTGTAGTCCACTTCTGGGTTTCTATGGCCCAAGTACATCATTTTGCACTTTTTTGCATTAATCCTGTTGTGTTATCCTATTATTACAGTACTATATCTTTGAATATCAAACCATGAGTGGCTGGTAGCGGGGAAGCTAGAACGAGTGATTGGGGTAATGGGGTTGGAAGGTCATCAAAGAGCTGCATGGGTAAAGGATTTCTGAGTGATAGTAGTAGTTTAATAAAAATGCTGTCATTTAATGGCCAATTCATGAACTTTTGGTATTCATGAGCACTGATTATTTCATCAGTGGCCAGGCTGATCTCCAAATCAACATACTGTAGTCTGAAAATATTATTCCTGTGCTGTGGCAACTGCACTGGCTTCCTGCCAAGTGAGACACCACTTTAAAGATCCTGTTGTTAACATTCAAGGTCCTACTCAGTTTTGGGCCACACTACCTAAAAAACCTTCTTGTCTGATATGCTGCAGTGCATCCCTTCCAACCCACCAGGGGTGTGTTTCTAGTTATCCCTAGGGTGTGCTTGAAACTTTCTGGGGAAAGGTCTTTCTTGGAAGCTGCTTCATTGTTATAGAACTCTCCCCCTCTCAGCTGAAGACTGCCTCATTGGTGGAGGGGTTCAAAATGAGGCTACAAACCCATCATTACCCAAGCTTACAACTAGAGACCAGATATTCAAAATGTTTCTACATGGCACTGAACTTCGGCTCTTGTGCTGCACTCAAATCGTATTCATTTCCCATATTCAGAAAATAGCACAGTGCTTGTCATTAGCACTGGTGGTTGAGCACAAAATTAAGATATGCAGCACTCAAATAGGGGGACAGTGATGTGCATACATGCACAGTTCAGTATTCAAAGAAATAGCACTGTGCTAATGGAATAGTGCAGCAGGATAGTGCAGTGCAAATACCAACCATAAAAAGCAGGTTTTAATTTGTGTCAAACCCCAGAAGGGGGGAGAAGTATAACAGAATATACACACACATAACTGAAAACAAAATGATCCACATCGTGTACTTGATACAGCTGTTCATGCAAGATGAGAAGAGGGCTAATGCCCCCTTAGGGCCCAGGTGTAGGCCTGGGGGGTGATATGCTACAAACAAACAATACCATTCATGAGTTACATTTGAAGTCCTCAGTGAGAAACAAATTGTGGGCTAGCACAGGCTCAACAGGCACATGAGCGTGAAGCTGTGTGAACTACTGCATTACCAACTCTGGATGATCAGCTCTGAACAGACATCCAGAACAGCCCTACAATGTCTATAGAGCTCAAGGTGATAGTTGGACTGTGCTTTCTAGTCACCAGAACCTTCCAGACACCACCGGGGGACACCAACAGTGTCTCAACCTCATGTCTGTTGGGCCATTTCCTCGATACCCTGCAAGCCTATGCTGAGGAGTTTATCATATTTCCTACCAGACCAGCAGAGTGAACAGTAACCATGCAGCAATTCTATCACATTACACACTTATCAGCTGTACTTGGTGCCACTGACTGCACCCATAATGTGGGGGGTGGTGCAATGCAGTGGCTGCGGGGCAGTCATATTCAGGCAGACCTTCTGGATGCTGAGGTGCTGCCCTATCTGCATACATCTCTCTGGACTGTGGGATGAGGTAGCCAGACTCAGAGTAGAAGTAAACTGGGTCAGGAGTACCATCATCCCTTTCCAGAGACCACCCAGTCCAATGCCACTGCATCAAAGGATGCTGAGAACGAGGAGCACTTGGATGACAGTGGGCCTGGGTAGGGTTAGGGTGGTCAGGCAGAGACACATCCCAGATCCTATTCCACTCCAGAACTCATATGCCACACTGGCAAATGTGGACAACCAAATAGAGGTACACAGAGAAGTGGAAGGGAAGGATGTGAAGGTCAGCCAAGAAGGTAACCTCAGTGGGGAGAGCAGTGGACCCCAGAGGAGGAGGAAGTAAATCCTGGTGGGGCACTCCATTATAAGAGGGATCCAGCTAGGAACACAGTAGGGGAGGACAGGGAGGTGAGGTGCCTACCAGGTGCCACGGCATGAAGGGATGGGAGAAAGATCCTGGAGATCACTGGGAAGGCAAGATGGGAGGGCGAGCTGGATGTCATTATCCACCTAGGTACTAATGACCTGGCAAATGGGGAGCCAAAGGAAGTTCAGGAAGAGTTTAGGAAATTGGGAAGGGGTCTCAAGCAAGTAGCTACTTCTGTCACCTTCTCAGAAGTACTACCTGCGAGAGGCATGGGAGAGCATAGGGGCACATGCACCAGGAACTTTAACTCATGACTGAAGAACTGGTGCTGTGAGGAAGGGTTTGGATTCATTAATGACTGAGGATCCACCTGGAAGGATGGAGGCTTGTTCAAGTCTGACGACCTGCATCCATGCTGGAGGGGAATCCAAGCACTCAATGATAAGTTTAAATGTTACATGGACAAGCATTTAAACTAGCCAAGGGGGGTGGCAGACCAGAAAGGAGGGTAACTAATTGCCCACACCCCACAGCTAGCAGTGGAACCAGTGAACAGGAGGAGTGGATCTCTTTACAAAGCAGTGTGCAAAAAATGGAGATAAGCATACAAGAGGTGGATAGGCAGAAATGGGGCAAAATTCAACAGAAGGGCAGACAGCAGGGAGAACCAGGGATAAAGGACAACCAGGGAAGGGGCTGGAGTAGAGCAGCTAAACAGTCTAGAGAGTTCAAATCATGGAAAGCCATGAGTGCCAATGCCAGGAGCCTTAGCAACAAGATGGAGGATCTGGAGGCTATCATGGTGCAGATGGACCTGGACATTGTGGCCATCACAGAAACCTGGTGTAATGATAACCACGACTGGGAGATGGCCATACCAGGCTACAACATATTCAGAAGAGACAGAGCAGATAGGAAGGGAGGAGGAGTGGCACTCTATGTGAAAGAAGACATAAAGGCCACAGAGATCCAGGAGGAACAAAATGGGGAAGAGATACTGTGGGTTAATCTGGAAAGGAAAATGGGGCCAGCCATCAGCACAGGTGTGGTCTATAGACCACCAGCCCAGGAGGAAGAAACAGATAGGGAGCTGATGCTAGCCATCCAAAGGATGGCAGACAATGGTGAGGTAGTGGTGGTTGGAGACCTCAATATTCTCGATGTGGACAGGAGTATCCCAGCAGCAGCATCAACCAGGAGCAGATTTATCCTGGACTGCCTTCAAGGTGCCTTCCCCAAGCAACTGGTCATGGAACTAACTCGGCTGAAGGCAATACTGGACCTCATGCTCACAAACAGGGACAGTGTGATGGGGGTAACAGTGGGGGAGCACCTGGGGAACAGTGACCACCAGTCATTGAGGTTTGAAATCACAGAAGGAGCAGAACCAAACCACACAAAAACACGTATCCTGGATTTTAGGGGGACAGACTTTGGGAAAATGGGGAGATGCTTGAAAGAGGCATTAAGGGGAACGGGGTGGGAATCTATGGTTGAGGAACAGTGGGCAGTATTTAAAATTGTGATTACAAGAGCAACAGAATTATGCATTAAGCAGGTTAGCAAAGGGAAAAGGAAGAGGAGGCCATTATGGTTTTCCAAGGAGGTAGCAGAGAAAGTGTTAAATTAAAAAAGAATGCATTCAGGCAATACAAAAAGACACAGGCAGAAGGGGATAGGGAGAAGTACCAGGAGAAGCAAAGGGAGGCAGTGAGGTCAATAAGGGAAGCCAAAGCTCAGACAGAAGAGCACATTGCAAAATCAGTGGATAGAGGGAACAAAACCTTTTACAGGTACATAAGTGAAAAAAGAAAGGCAAAGGGAGGGATAGTGAGACTGAAGGGGGAGGATGGGGGCCGCGTGGAGGATGACAGCAGTAAAGCTGACATATTGAACAAGTATTTCTGCTCAGTCTTTACTGAGGAAGAGGAGGGTAATGGGCCTGAAGGAAGTACAAGGGGTGGGAATTATGCAGAAATGGACACAAGTCCCTTTGCACAAGAAAGGGTCCTGAAAGAACTGGAAGGAATAAGAGCTGATAAAGCAATGGGGCCAGATGGGGTGCACCCCAGGGTCCTTAAAGAATTAAGAGATGTGGTAGTTGAACCTCTGCCAATTCTGTTTAGCTGATCACTGGAAACAGGGGAGGTACAAAGACTGGAGGGCAGCAGATATAGTCCCCTCATACAAAAGTGGGAACAAAGAGGAAGCAGGGAACTACAGATCAGTCAGCCTCACCTCAGTAGTGGGGAAGATCATGGAAGCACTACTGAAGGAGAGATTGGTGGAACATCTAGTTGTCAACAGACTACAGGACCCAAGGTAGCATGGTTTCACCAGGGGGTGGTCGTGTCAGACCAACCTCGTTGAATTTTTCTACTAGGTGACTAGGGAGATGGATCAGGGGAGGGCAGTGGACATGGACTATCTGGACTTCAGCAAGGCCTTTGACACTGTGCAACATAGATGGCTATTACACAAACTGGGGAATATGGGTGTGGGCAGGACAGAAGTGCGGTGGGTAGGTACGGTAACTGGCTGGGCGGCAGGACAGAGAGGGTGGTGGTAAATGGCTGTCACTCCACAGAGGGAAGAGTGACCAGTGGGGTACCACAGGGATCAGTGCTGGGACCAGTCCTATTCAACATCTTCATCAGTGACATTGCACAGGACTCAGAAGGCAGAATTTCCCTGTTCACTGATGACACAAAGCTCTGTAACAGAGTGGACACACCAGAGGGTGTAGACAGAATGAGAAGGGACCTGCAGAAACTTGAAGAATAGTCAGGGGTTTGGCACTTGAAATTCAATGCAAAGAAGTGCAAAATAATGCATATGGGGCACAAAAATCCTGGCACAATATTTCAGTTAGTGGCATGAGGATATAGCATGCACCAAGCAGGAAAGGGATCTTGGGGTTATCATCTCTGATGACCTCAAGGTAGGGGAAACAGTGTGAAAAGGAAGCAGGTAAAGCAAATAGGATGCTGGGATGCATAAGTTGGGGCATCACCAGCAGGAAAAGGGAGGTCATAATTCCACTATACAAGACACTAGTGAGGCCACACCTGGAGTACAGTGTACAGTTCTGGAGACCTTACCTATGTAAGGACATAGACAGGATAGAGAAGGTTCAGAGGAGGGCAACAAAGATGGTACATGGATTGCATCACAAGTTCTATGAGGACAGGTTGAAGGACTTGAATATCCACTCCCTGGAGGAGAGGAGGGAGAAAGGGGATATGATAGAGACATACACGTGTCTTACAGGGAGGAACAGGGTGCAGGAATACATTATTTTTAAGCAAAAAAGATATTCCAGGACTAAAGGGCATGGGATGAAGTTGGAGGGAGGACGATTCAGAGGAAACATGAGGAAGAATTTCTTCACTGAACCGGTGGTGAACAAGTGGAACACCCTGCCAGAGGAAGTGATGGGAGCTGAAACAATCACAGGATTTACGAATGCATGGGTTAGACATGAAAGAATCCTGGAGGTCAGGAGTGAGGGGCAACAGACTTCTAGGAAAACATGAAGTGAACTTACAAGCTCAAATGGGCAGACTGGGTGGGCCATAGGCCCTTATCTGAAGACATTATGTATCTATGTATATTGCCATACAGGAACCCACCAGTGATGGAGTTGATGCTTATAAGAGAAGGAAGGGGTACCCTTTAATCAACTGCAAGGTGGTGTGTGATGCAACAGGGTGCATCATCAGTGTCCTGGCATGTTTCCCCTGCAGTGCCTCAATGCCTCTGTCTGGCACAACACTATCCTTTGCCAGAAAGTGGGGACATCCCTACTAGGCACCCTGTCAGTGATTCTACCCCAAAGACATCTCTCCACCCCTCCCATTGCGGATGAGGTCACTAACCCTTGATCCTTACCTACACTGGAGACAGTGAATTTCCCCCTGCATCCCTGGTTCCTCACACATGTCCTTAAACCCACATCCATTACATAGGACAGGTATAATGAGGCACACATTGCTATATGTAGTATCACTGAGTGGGTTTTTGGCATGATCAAGATGTGGTTCAGGTGCCTTGATCATTCCAGTGGTTCCCTAGGATACACCCCACAGAAGGTCTGTTCCATATCCCTTGCCTCTTGTATACTATGCAACATGGCAATCAGCCATGGGATATACCTGCCAGCCCCAGATGAACACCCTATAGCAGATGCCAAGCAAGAGTATAAGGGGATGCAGGAGCAGCTCGACAGGCATGACACCAAGATAGCCAGGAGGGTACAGGAGTACATATCCCACCTCATTATAGTCCACTTTGGACCTAGATGCTGAGTACTGACCACACAGGAGACTGACATGTATTCAGCAAATGTATTGTGTAAATAATAATAATGATGATGTGCATGAAAAAAAACAAGCTATAAAATTGGGGGGCATTAAATGGAGCTGAAACAAAATGCAGTGCCATCCTGATGACAGGGAGTTGGGGGAGGGGGGTTAAAGGAGACTGAAAAGAAATACAGTGCCATCCCAGCAGCTGGAAGGGCTGAGCAGAAATAGTAGTTCATCCAGACAGGGAGTGGCTAAACATCGGTAATGTGAAGGGCTGGTGAGAGATAACCTATGTGGGATGGGACTTGGGGTAATATGAACCAAAGGTGCATCCCATACAACCTCCCCTGCTACAGATGCTGCAAGGGCATTGTACTGGGGAGGGTAGTGGGAGGTCAAATGCATTGGTTAAGTCAATAAACACTGCCCCAATCATTTGGCCACAGTCCATTGCCCCAAGTATATCAGAGGTAATACAGACGAGCAGTATCCATACCATGGTTCTTTTTAAACCATGCTGGGCATTCAGTAGTATGTGAGGTAGCTCCAGGTAGTCCTGGAATTTATTTATTTAGTTTTTGTTTCCTGGGTAAGTGCACTAGCTACTAGCCATAGCATGACTATTTTCAGGCATGACCCGGGACAGTACAAACAGTATAACATACAGAACATTTTATAAGTGCAGGAAAATAATACATAGGGTAGGTCAAAAACAGTATCAATGATCAGCACACAAGCAATCAAAAAATAACACTACATGGAAAACAGCTTACAGAAATAACTTCATATAGAGTAGAAAAGAACAGATTGTAAGTAGAAATAGCATAAAACAAGAGGTAGACTCAAAGATGCAGCAGTGTAGGGGGGTCAATGTAGGAAGAAATAGAGGAGGGCAAAAAGCTTACTAGGATGAGAGGAAGTGGGCCTTAGTTTGAGGGAGAAAAGGGAAATGGGCAAAGGGGCAGCAGGACTAGGGTTAATGGGAGTAGAGTGGAGGTATAGTAATGTGGTTTTTGTGGCTAAGGTGTTTGAAGGTGACATAAGTGGGACTGATAGTGAAAGGGCCTAGTGCCATCAAGTGGGGTCAAAACAGGTGCATGAGTAGGCCAGAGATAGATAACGGCACAGCTTTCTTTTAAAGCAAAGATGGGATTTTGACTGCCTTAGGACAAATGGAAGTGCGTTCCATAGCTGGGGTGGCATATGTTGCAAGGCACCAGTACCTTTGGATGTGCAACACCTAGATACGTTGAGTAGATATTTTTCAGCTGATTGCAAGCCATGGGAGGAAGTTTAGAGAACCAGCAACACTGCAAGTGAGGATGTGGTTTGAAACCTGATAATAGAATCGGTGAGAGAGCTAAGATAGTATTGCCTGGTAGCAGAGGGTGAGAGCCATCCCAAGTCCCTGTAGAGTTAAAATGGTGCCTGAGACGAGGAGGCGTATTGACAAATGTTATTATAAGTAATGTTCCACTTATGGAGTGAGGTTTTATGAGAAACAGCAATAATAGGAACACAATATGTGTGGGTGGGGAACAGGATATCTCTGGCAATAGCCAGCTTAGCAGAGGACGTTAACATATAGCTGGTCTTGTAAGCAACACCCAGTTTAGCATTGACAGCTTTGCAGGTGGACTGTAAGTAAAGATTGAAACCCAGGGATTGGGCAAGCATGACACCAAGATAGTTAAAGGATGTGACAAACTCTAATTGAGTGCCCTCTAAGTCATAAACCATCAGGGCTGTGGGAAAAGCCCTGAGCTTAGGGGCATAGCCTAGAAGCATGGCTTTTGTCTTCTTAACATTTAGTATCAGCTTATGGGCATAAAGCCAGCTTTGAAAATGTTGAAGTCTAAGGAAAGAGATGAGTTAATGCTCTCTGACCTGTTGGGTGCATACCAATTTCTCTTGTATCTTATAAGCTAAGAAGAAGGATAGGTCTGTAGTTTTCTGTAAGATCTTTTGCACCACCTTTATGTATGGGGACCACTAGAGCAGTTTCCACTTGTCAGGGAAGAAGCCTAGGAGTAGGGATTTATTAAAAAGAGTTTTGACGGGCGTGGCTGTGACAGCAGCGGCTTTTGTTAAAAATGCTGGTTCTAAATTGTCAAAGCCTGGTGAGCCCACTGCTAAGATCTTTCTTTACTGGGTAAGTACTTCCTGTCTTGTAATCAGATGGAAGTGAAAATGAGGAACGTGATTGTTGCCATTAGGGGAACTGCTGTGTGTCTTTGATAAGGGAGATAGCTATCTATCCAGACTGGTGAAGTTGTAATTGAATGCATTTGCCAAATCTACAGGTTCAGACAGCACATTCACTTCTACTTTTAAGTCCTGAACAATGTTCCCTGAATAGCCTTTCAGGAGGCAGTTTATCAGATTCCAGAAATTCTTAGAGTCAAAGATTTTTGGTCTGGAGATTTCTATTATGTCTCCTTTTGCAATTTTTTAGATCCTGCTTGTAAGAATTTCTTGGACACCTGTACTTATTCCAGTCAGTATCTCCCACTGAGAGTGTATATTGACCCAAGGTCTTATCTCTGAGTTTCAGATTCTTCCTTATTTCACGATCAAGCCATTTAGTGCAGTGACCATTTATCCTATGCTGTTTAAGGAGGCATATTTATTGAGGATACTGAGGAAGTAGTTGATGAAGAAATCTAGAGTGAAGTCAATATTAGGCAGTGATGTTAGGCTGCCACACTGTATCTCTGAAAAGCTGCTATGGAAGGCATTTTCATCAAACACTTTGAGGTCTCAAGCTATCAGAATTCTTAGTTTAATTTTTTTTCCATGTGCAGAACACTGGAGAGTGGGTACTTATGGCATTTGGGATTATTCCTGTGGCTTTTAATCCATCTGGCCTATTAACCAATACCCAGTCAATAGTGGAGTGGTTACCAGATTTAAGATTCAGTCAGGTGAGTTCATTTATTTGTTGAGTGAGAGGGACAGCTGATAGTGCAGACTTATCCATATACTAATTCATCCAGTTCAGGTTAAAGTCACCTAATACAATTGGTTCAACTGGGGAGTTGTTTATCACAGTTTGTTACTGAGGCAAGACCACTTTTGTCAGTCTTGGAGGAACAGTATGCACAAACACTATTTAATGGTTTTGTCCCTCCAAGAAGCAATTTAACCAATATGAACTCTGTGGTGTCAGTTGTTTGTACTGTATACTGTAGGTAAAAGTAGTTCTGTGACTTTTAGGGAATTTTTAAGAAAGATCAGTACCACTCCACCTTTTTTGCTTAACCTGTCTTTCTGGAAGGAACTGTGTCTAGATAGGTCAATTTCAGGATTAAGGATTTTGGGTTTCAGCCAGGTTTCCGTGATCCATGTTTCTGAAGCAATGCTAAAGGTTTAGCAAGCTCGACCCTGGCAAATACATATACATTTTATCACCTTTCTTATACATTTTTCTAAAATGTTTTAATTGTTTACAGGGGTTTACCAAGTGTGTGGCCAAAATCAAAATCAAGCAGTTATAGTACCAGTGCCCCCCTCCCCCCCAAAAAAAGAAACTGTTTGAAAGTCTGCAATACATTCAAGTCAATTCAATTTTCTTATTTGGTTTTCATTCCATCTTTTAGGCATTTAAGGGGGATTGTGGGCTCATTATTCAGCCAAATCATGATCAGCCAGACCACTAACAGGAAGCTGACCCCATCATTGGTCAGGAATCTATACTATAAATGTTATTATGCCGATATGAGCTGAGGTTCCACTGCTTTCTCTTTTTTCTTGTATGGAAACTACTCTATGACTTTACCTTTAATATAGTGTGCTCTGGTCCATAAGAGGCTCACAGGGGACCATTGGGGAACTCACCATTTAGGAGAAGGCCATGCCTCTCCTGTCTGTGATGCAATGTTAAATGTTCACCTAGCTGAAACCTAGGTAATACACAGAGATTTTATCACATTTCTTATATTTTTTTTGTTTGTTTATTTTTAATGTTTTGCAAAAGTGCCCAACAAAAAAAAAATACATAAGAGATATGATAAAATGTGTGTGTATTAGCCAGGGCTGAATTTGCTAATCATTTCACACTGCAAACAATAAACAACAAATACAACATATTTGTCCTATTTCCTCAGTGAAAGGTTATAGTTCAGCAGAACAGTCTGATGCCATAGTTAGTACTTTGCCACTGAATTACAATTGGCCGATCTCCAAATTTATCAGTGTGTGTGTTCAGATCAGAGTTTCACTAGAAATCTTTGTGCTGAAAATGCAATGATCAATAAATAGTATATAATAAAATAGAATGTAGTCTGAATTTATATGCTGCCTTTATACTATCTGTGAAAAATCTCAAACTGCTTTACAAAGCATGGAGTTAGATATTGGTAATGTTGCTTTTTCTTTTTCTTTTTTTTCTTTTTTTTTTGCAGACAGAGATAAAAGCCACTATATGAGGGGTATTTTCCATAAAAACTCCCATGGATAATTGCATTTTTAAATATTTTACAGCATCAAGAGAGGGAATGTTGACCAGGGGAAATGAAAATGGATATCATTAGAGATGAGTGGGTGATTAATTACCCATCAATATCCAGTGCCTGCTTGTACCTCCAAAACACTGTAATATTAACTCAAATTGTTTAATTGCATATGTTCATGTAGTGACAAAATCATTTTATCATCACAGTACACTAAAAGGGAAATAGAAAAGGAGGATGGAAGATATCATGAATAACATATATCGGTCCCTTTAAGACTAGTCATAATATGAGACTAACTGCTAACATGACCCCTTCCTCCCTGATCTACAGTATGATTACTGGAGCTGGATTATTGGATTGGAAGAATAATTCCAGAAAAATTAGAGCACATCTGAATTTGATGGGTTTGAGTTCTTGGAGTAGAACCAGAACTTCTTGAGCAAATGTTTGCATTTTGCAAGTATCCAGTAACTTATACTATTGTAATATTTAGGAACAAATCAGTTTCTATGTAATTGGTGTTCTGTATATAAGTCACCTCGATCCTTTTCATTGAGGACATTTACATGAAAACAGGGTCTCTATCCATTAGGCTTCATCTCATCCTCCTGCTCTCCTCTTTTCCACTTAAGTCATAATACTCTGTCTATGACATCATAAGCCATAACATCATTCTTAACCAATCTGTGTTGTAGATTTCTAAACATCACATGTACTCTTAGAACCATAAGAGTGTGTTTCATGCACATACTACAGTTACAACATTCTGAAGTTCTCTGTTCAGTTGACATAGTCCATTGTCCACAAAGTGGATTTTCTAATATTTTGTGAATTAAAATATATTGCAAAGTCCATTTTTTTTTTAAAAAAAAGGTTAAAATGATTTACAAAATGTTTATACGTACAGTTGCTGTGTCTCTAATAGTTATTATTGGTTCTTCTCAAATCCTTTGTGTGCCAGAACTGCCCAGATTCCTTTCACAGTTCCTTCACCCAAATAACTTGAGAATGCACTTAAGAGACACAGTGACAATACTGTACATATAAACATATATCAGAGTAATTTCCACAGCAACAGATTGTGATGCCACAGACAAAATAATGACCTGAACTGGGGAATGAGGAGGATGAGATGACGTTTATGGTACAAACATACTATTATTCAATTTTCCTTAGTAATTAAGAATATGGGGACATAAGTAATTAAAATTAATTAATTATACGCTGACTTGGTTGTAAGATAGTAGTTTATTAAAAGTTTCACAAGGAAAGCACACTGAGCCAAGGCTCATTTCCAGGTCTGTCCTGGGGGAAGGGGAAATTAGAAAATATAATAATAAATATGTACCATATATATAGGCTATAACAAGCATTACATAACAAAGTATAGCAACATTAATAAGATAGAAACACATGGTACAGTGAATAGTGAAATGATGAGATTACAGTGACACAAAGCTGTAGTTAGCAGTTCGTGCTGTAGGGATTAATTTAGCCAGTAGAACAAATACATTAGACAGTCCTGGAATGGGCAGATGTTATTGGTACAATGGAGGGGTAGGTAATAGGATTGAGGGGGTGAGCCCTGCAAAGCAGGTGTGTAGGGGGAATTAGAATCCGGTGCATAAGGGTCAAGAGAGATTGTGGAGGATAGGAGAGAGCAGAACTGCACATGGCTTGACTGAAGGACAGACAGCGGGAGTTCCACAATTTAGATAAGTGGTGGGAGAAAGTGGATTGGCCTTTCAGAGTTGATTGCCAGGGAATGGTTAGAGAGAGCAAGGGTTGTAGCGATGGAGTGAGTGAGTGGGGGGTGGAAGAGGGGATAAGAAAGAGGACAGATAAGAAGGGGGAGAGCTAAACCAATATTTGGCAGTGAAGGAGATACAGTGTGAGCATCTTCTAACCTCAAGAAAGAGGAATGAGAAGGAGTTATAGAGGTCACAGTGATGGAGAGAGGGGGAGCATCAAGTGCAAAGTGCAGAAGGAGTTGTAGATGGTGTCCAGTCTGGCTAGCCAGGTTTTGGAAGCAGCACCGAAGACTACATCACTGTAATCAAAAACTGAGAGGATAATTTTCTGTACTATTGTATGGTGGGCAAGCCGTGGGATGCAATTGAGGTTTCAATAGAGAGCTCCAAGCTTAAGGTGGAGTTTTTTTTTCTGCCCAGCACCCCCACTCTCTGAAGGGAGCTCAGTCCCCACCTGCTCGCCATCCCCCCATTCCCAGGCTTACTCCCCTCAGTGGGGCCACTGGGTCGGTGCCCCCTCCCTGTGATCCATGGTAATGTGCCCTGGCTTACCCCCCAGGGTGAGGACACAGGAGAGTCCTGGTGGACACTATTGGCACTGGAGTGTTGCTTCATGCTCGGGGCAAGTATTTTGTGTGCAACTGTACCTGGGAACAGGGACATGCAATGATGACCCACATCTGCCCCACCCCCCCACAGGTTATGGAGCTGGCACAATGGATCCCCCTAAGCATCCACCAGGGGTCAATGACATGTTGGACCCACTACCCCACTTCCCTCCAGAGGAGGAGATCAGTCCCTAGGATTCTCAGTCCATCTCCCCATGGCCAGCCCTCTGACATCCTGAATCTGTTTCTGAATCCCAGCTGTCAGCATTGCAGACAGACGTACTGCCTGTGCTCCAGCAGGCCAGGTTAGGGTGGAGTTTTTTGGCAATCACATCAACGTGTACAGAAAAGTCAAGGTGTTGGTCATTCCAGACACCAAGATACTTAACTGAGGGAGCACCCTCCAGTTTTGTCCCTTCAAGGGTGTGGAAGGAGGGTAGGGAGAGGAAGTGAGACAATATCTGAATAGTGCCAAAGGTTATAGAGATTGCTTTTTGGGGCTGAGGAATAACTGATGAGAAACTAACCATTGCTGTATCTTATTGAAGTCTAGCTGTAGACTGGTAGTAACGCTTGAGAGGGATAGGCCACATGTGTACAGAACAGTGTTGTCTGCATACATATGGATGCTAGACAAGGAACAGACAGAAGGGAGGTCACTGAGCAAAATAGAAGAGAGTAGCTGCCAAGAACAGAACCCTGTTGAACTCCTGTCTGAATGGGGGGGTACAGAGTCTGTAATCCTAACTGACTGAGTTCTGCCAGCCAGGTAGGACCTGAATCAGTTGACAGCTGAGGAAGAGATCCCAGCTGAGGAGAGTTTGGATAAAAGGATGCAGTGAGAGACCGTGTTGAAAGCCTTGGCAAGGTCAACGAAAATGGTGTCGGTAATGAGGCCACTGTCCATACTGGTGAGAATGGAATCAGTGATCCTGAGGAGGGATCTCATGGTGGAGTTATTTTTCCTGAAGCCAGACTGAAAATGGTTGAAAAAGGAGGTGGAGTAACGGTAGAACGACAGTTGAGATAAGACAAGGTGTTCTTGGAGCTTAGACAAGATTGGGAGAAAGGAAATTGGCTGGTAGTTGCCAGGAGATGGGATCACCCCATTTAAGATGGGGGGGACTGTGGTGTGTTTCCAGGCCACTGGGACTGATGAAAGGGAAAAGGGGAGGTTTAGGAGAGAGGGAAGAGGGATGGCAATGGCAGAGGCTGACAGGAAGAGGAGTTTTGAGTTGAGACCATCAGGAGAGGTACCAGAAGATAAAGTCAAGGCAATTAGGACCTTGAGGGTTTTGGAGGGGGTATGGCAGTGAAGGAGAAGGAGGGGTGAGGAGAAAGGGATGTGTGAATAGGGGGATGCGGGGAGAGATCAGAGAAGGTCAGCAGCACACGATGTAAAGTAGAAGTTGAATTTGGTGGCAGCTACTAGGAAGTCTGATATAACAGTGTGAGAGACATGGAAGACAGGGACCAGAGGTTGGGCGGGGGTGGAGAAAAGGGCTTGAACCACTTTCCAGAATTTGGATGGGTGGTTAAGATTGGTATGGAAGGTGGTATGGAAATATTCTGCTCATCCAAGTCTTATAGCATGGTTGCATGAGTTGTGGAGGGTGCGATAATACTGGAAATCAGTTGGAGAGCCAGAGGATTATGAGATTTCTATGCTAGATTATGAGCACAAACAAGCTAGAAGTTCAGGGGTGACCCACAGGAGGTTATTTCCCTGCATTCTGACCCACCTGAGGTGAGGCACATTTATTCCAGATAGTAAGGAATTTGGTGCAGAAGATTCCCAGACTAGATCAATGGAGGAAGCAGATGTGATGGGAGATCAGTCAACAGAGGATAGGTCAGTGAGTACAGGGTTGAGGTCAAGTGATTTGTAGGAGTGAGTCACAATGTACCTTAGTGGCACTTTAGAGTGATGAATCTTCCATATGAGGTAAATTAGGTGGTGGTCACTTATGGCATCAGGATATAAACTAGCAGCAATGACTCGGTGGAGGTGCGAGAGGAGGGCCCAATCAGTAAGTGAGTGGTTCAGAGTTATATTTTAAGGCTGGTGGGTTCAGTGATGAATTGGGTCAGATTGAGGGAGAATATGTCATTACGAGTTTTGGTGGGCTGTGGGGATATCCAGTTGAGATTAAAATCAGCTAGGACATAGAGTTTGCCTGAGGTGGTATGGGTCAAAATGGTGGACAAGAGGGAAGAGATGGACAAGGGGGAGGTGTCAGGATGACAGTAAACCCCTGCTATAAATAGAGGAAGGGAGTAAGGGAGAGAGATTTTAATGATTAGAAATTCATAAGCGTTGTGGAGGAGGATGTAAGTAATGTGGTGAATAGGAAGGAGGAAGTGAGGTAGATGGCCACCCTGCCACCATGACTAGCGCAGTCTTGGCGGATGAAAGAATAGAGTGGTAGAGAGATGGAGCAGCTGGGTGTGTTGGAGTTTAACCAAGTTTCAGATATAACAAAAACATTGGGGGTCAGAGTAACAGTGAGAAGTTCCAAGAAGGGGGTTTTATGTTGCAAACGTCTAGTGTTTAGAAGAGTAGTTTTGAGACCCCGGGGGTGTTAAGATGGGCAGAAGGATGATGGGCCAGGGTTAGGTTTGACATCTCCAGTTATTACTAGTAACAGAGCAAGATGTAGCTTAATAGATACTGAAGGTCACTTTAGAGAGACTAGGGGGAGGAGCAACAGAAGAGGGGGTCAGAGGAGTAGTTTGAGAGCATATATTTGGGGAACATGGACATAGCTTGGAGGTATTAATGTGGGAGGACAGAAGGCCCAATATATCAAGTATTATGGGACCATGAGGGGACAAAGGAGGTGGTCTTAGGCTTTGACTTCAGATTTATAGGAGGTTGAAGAGAAGCAGGAGGTGCGGATGAGGTTTGGGGAAGCAGGGGGTAGAAGAATGTGGGAAGGGAGTTGACAGAGAAGAGGGAGCATAAAAGTTGCTAGCAGGTACATAGTGAGAGTGCAGAGAAAGGATGCGAGTAGGATAGAGTGGAGAATTGTAATTATGACAAGTGACAGCTGGAGTGGAAGAGGGCAGTCTAGAGTGGAGGGTGAGGGCAAGCATAATGCAGGCAGAGATTATACTGCAAGCTTTCATATGGTGAGCAGAGAAACATCAGAATGGGTGGACACGAGGTGAATAAAAAAATCTATACAGTGGTGGTAGGAGGGACAGTTTATTGATGGTGATTGAAAGAGACAAGGGGGAGCTTGGGTAGGAACCACTGAGAATGGAAAAGGTGAGTAAAACTGAGACGAGGAGGAGGGAACCAAAAGTGAAAGCCGTGGGTGTGTAGAAGTAGGATGATTGCTTATTTTGGTATCGTTAAATGGAGACACACTTCCAGGTGGGAGGGTGACTGGGGAGTGTGAGCAGCACCAACAAAGTGGCGCTTTGAGTAGTGTGGCTCTGTGTGTCACTGAGGAGAGGGGCAGTATCTGAGGGAGTGAGGAGATGCAGCAGGAGTCCAGGTGTAGTGCAGGCAGGGAGGGCTCCTGTAGAACAATTGCCCTCAGTGATCCTGCACAAAGCCCAGCAGCACATTATGTTTTCTCCACAGCAACTTCCTGAACACAAAGGAGAAGGAAGTAGGGGGCATTGCTCAGTAACCTGAGCACTTGGGGAGAGGAGGGAGACTCAGGACTGGAGCAAGGTAGAAGAGAGCTTAGTAACAGTGGGGGGCAGAGCACAGCAACCAAATGGATTAGCTAAAATGTAGCAAAACAGTAGCAGCTATTACTTATTTAAGTCAGCTTATTCTACTACATACATTGATCGAGAACAAACTAGTAACTGTAAGGAAATGGCGAGACTGGTAGTGTGAGGAGGGTGTCAGGAGGAATTGTCAGGAGGTCTAAGCCTCACTTTCAGGTTCTTGGCAATAATGGGAATGCAAGGAATCACAGACATGTTGCATAAGAGTGATGAAGCTTGTTTGTTACTACTAAAGGAAAATCACAGGTGCCCTAACTAGTTCCTACCATTAGGAACTGGGAGCCACTGCTAAGCATTCCCAATACCTCAAGGAATTTCCTGGGGTCTTTGAGGTAGAAGACATAATGTCTGACATTATATACCTAAGATAATTACCATGGTTACTGTAAGATAGCAACATTTCTAGTTACAGAGATAAGCCCTACTGGCTAAACTAGAGGTGGCTCCTCAGTCCTAGAGAACATTATACAATTTTGTTACAGTCATCACTTTGTGGAAACAAAAATACAGTTTCTACATAGCCATGTAGTAATACAAATCATCAGAAGATGGCAATGCCTACTCCTATATCGTAACAATACAGGGACACAGGTGTTCTAGCATCTTGTAAGCAAGAAATACATGTGTATATTAGAAAGTAAAGCATATAGCAATCATATGCATACATATCCTGACATCTACTCTTGTATGGTAGATGTCCTTAGCCCTATATGTTAGTATAACATATACATAAATGCTAGTTGCCTGTGGTGCACCTCTGGGGGGTACCAATCAGGGTGAAGGGACCTCATGTAACATTCCTCCCCCTTGTTGCCTCATAAGGGGCAGCACAAGCAAGAGTAGGGAATTGGAGCGAGAGTAGGTGTCATTTACAGACCCGATGCATGAGCCTTGTAAAGGAATTCCAGCTGCTCACGGTGTAGGTGGAGCATGTGCTAAAGTAAGCAAAGCATAATGATAAGGAAAAAGATCAAAAATGCTTGTATAATAACAAAACCTTTAAAGGTAATCTCTAACCAAGTATTAGTAAGTGCACTATTAAAATCACCATAATTAATAAGGTCAAATATGGCCTCATTTGCTTTGGAAATATTATTACTAATGTGGATGAGATGGGTGTCTTTCCTGTCTAAAAGTGACTTCAGAGTTAAAGTCAAGGGATCAATGTGTACATTAAAGTAAGGTAAGTACTCTGAAAGAGTAAGCAGATAATCAGGGTTACCATCAGTGAATTCAGGTTCCACAAGGGGAACAGGGGTAAGAACTGTGTGCCCAATAATAGTTGTCTGGTGAGGAACAAAGCAGAAGTTTGAATCATTAATAAAACACGTCTTGTCACCATATGTAATTTGCTTAAAATTAGTTACCACACAAAATTTATCATCCAAATTATATTGCATTTTCACAGCGGGTAATCTCCATTTTTGTAATTGTATTGGGCAAGTGTAAGTCTGTTTGGAAATCCGTGTTGACAGGTGATGAACCTCCTTTCAGTAAGACTGGTTTAATTGAGAAGCCTCTGGAGAAGATGTTGAATGCTGATATTCTGTGCCACTGGTGGTAATGTCATCGTCCATGGAAAAGGACCAATCAATACTGTCTGGGGAATATCCACATACAGGTTTAATAACATCAAATATGTCACATCAACACAAATAAATATACCCTTTCTTCGCACAGCAGTCTGTGTGCAGTGAGACACACTCATCCAGAAGAGGATGAAAAACAGAAGAGGAGGCAAGTTGAGGCGTTCTCAGTAGATGTCTTCATCAAAGTGCCCCATGGAGTGCACGGATGCTAGTTTATCAAATATAGCTGTATTGGGATCAAAACATGGTAAAGAAACAGTAAAAGACACAAACATAATTTCCTTAATGGAACATTTCTTAGAAGTAAAGCAAGGACCAGTATTAGGGTGCCTGGTCACAAATCCCAAATTCCTTGCATAGATAGAGGAATAGAAACAGATTGGAACATACACATGGTAACACAGTTAGGGGATTTGCTGCAAGAGCAATCAATACCATTTAGAGATGCATCTGTCAGGAATGATATCAGGGATTCTTCCGGACTCCAGATCATGGAAGAGATTGTTGATGGTAGTGATAATATGTGATCCATATGCAGAACATAATATTTCATGAGCAATGTATTGCTTAACTGCTTCCTTATTATTTTGGGCAATAAGGGTGTTAATCTTCTCTTTAGAATCTGTAAATGCCTTAGCATTATCATGCATATTATATATGGCATATCTTTCTTCATGATGAAGGCCTTCCACACCATGCAATAATGGGGGTATGATGTCATTGATCATACCAGTTTCAAACTTCTGTGAATGTGCTTTGATAGTAGCAATGTCCACTTTATTCCAGATAGACATTGTAGTACCAAAGAGACCAGTAAATGTCCCCTTGGCCCTAGTGACAACAGATGTGCCACGTACGTTTCTTTTATGACTTTGATCATGTGTCTGCGAAATAGGTTTTCTCCTAAAATTGTGTCTATGTTCGGTGGTGTGTACCCCGGCAATAGGGTCTTGGTTATGAATCTGAAAAGCTGCTAAGCTATCAAGTAACAAAGTACTATAAAACAATGATGTGTTAGTAGTATGACACATACCAAATTCTTTCATAGTCCAGTAAGTCAAGTTAAAATAGGTATATGCATATATTGTAAATTGTTAATCAGTGAGCCAGGTAAAGCAGTGGCTGTGAGACCACTATGAGGAGCAGGGTTCTGTTTTGGACATTCCAAAAATTGTTTGTCAGTAGGGGTTAAAAAAAAAGATAGATACATGGCAGCTGAGCCCATGTTGTGTACAGCACAAAATTTCCTGGCAGAGTCTTCAGAAAGTGAATGACAATATGAGGGGTCAATTAAGCAGTAATGTATAAACCAGAATGTCTAAGAGAGGTTTGGTGTAAGGACAACGTACCATTAGGGGATCATTTTGCCTTGGGCCATCCATGGAAAGTTCCCTTGGAGTGTTTGGCCACAGGGAGTATTTGTCCTTGAGGCTTGGTTTACCATTCAATTTGTAGGGTTTATTTATCAGAAGCAACAACCAAGGCAGTGAGGTAGGCATCTGAACCTTCCTGAATGGTAATCAAATTGTCTGGGACATTGATGGAGACTCCCTCTGGGGTAGTTGCAGGTGGATCAAGATGAGAAAGGATGCGCTTTACCATGCCTTGGATGCAGGGGATAACTCCTGAGAGGAAGAGAAAATAGAACAAGATAGCCATCTTGCCAGTGTATCTGGAAAGGAAAATCAAACATTAGCAAATTAGCACTATTCTGCCCAATGGGGTGAGGAAAAGTAATTATACTCCTTTATATAGTTTCAACTAGTTTGCATGTAACCATTTGTCAGTCAGTTTGTTGTTTTGCATGAGTCTAACTTGATAGACTGCTGGACTGAGGCTGTTGACAATTAGGTAAGGTCCTTGTTGGAGAAAGAATATGTTGGATGTGCAAATCTGAGAACCATTACCTGATCTCCAACTTGCCAATCCACTTCTTGTGCATGTTTGTCAAACTGAATCTTGGACTGCTACTTGGCTTTGCCCATGCAATTTGTAGCTCACAAATGAGTGTGTATTAGGTGTTTTCTCAACTTTTCCAGATATTGGACAACAGAAATACAGTTTGTGGTTGGAGTGTGCAGGTCAAACAACAGGTGTTCAGGTAATCTCCTACTTCTGCCAGTCATCACCTCAAAAGGTGTTGACTGGATGGTGTCTGAGGGTGTGCCCCTAACTGCCATAAGAAGTGATGGCAGTAGGGAATCCCAATCCTTGGGATTGGCCTCAATGAATTTGGAAAGCATTTGCTTGATCCGTCTGTTGGCCCACTCTACCTGACCTAATGATTGTGGGTGGTATGGTATGTGGAACTTCTGATGAACTCCAAGGAGTTCAAGGGCTTCTTTCATCAACTCACCTGTAAAACTGGTTCCTTTGTCGAAGTCTACCTTCAGAGGTAGGCCCCACCTGGACAAAATCTGTTACACCAGGATTTTGGCAGTGGCTTTTGCAGTGCATGTCTTGGTGGGGAAAGCTTCAACCCACTTAGATATAAGATCAGTTACCATAAGAGCATATTTGTTGTTTCTACTAGTACTGGACCAATGAAATTGACCTGTAAGGCATGCCAAGGGCCAGAATGTCTTTGTGGTAGGGTTAGGGTTGTTCTACGCACAAACAAGGCAGTTGTCTATGTATTGTTTGACATCCTTGGTGATGCCAGGCCACCATGCAGTGGTCTTGAGCCTCTGGAGTGCGTTTTCCACTCCCTGGTGTTGACCAGTAGGGGTGTCATGCACTTGGTGCAGAAATTCAGATCTAAGATGATGAGGGACCACCCACAATTTGGTGGTGGTGTCATCTGGTTGGTACCAAATAAGCTTGTCATTTGGGGACAGGTGTAACTTATCTTCATGCCTTCAGTACAGGTTGCGGGCAGGTAGATTCTTCTCAGTGCCTTTGTCCAGAAATCTGAATACATCTTTGAGTTCAGAGTCAGCATGCTGGGCTTCTGACAAATCCAAGGGGGAGAAGGGTTTAGGTTTCTTCCTGACAGCTGCAATGTGCACAGCTGCTCTGGCCTCTGGATGGTCCATCATCCAGGTGCCCCCCCTCGAGTCTCTTCCTTAGCAAGGGTGTCAGCAATGTCATTGAAGGCATGATAGGGGTCATGTATGGAGTGGGCCTTAACCTTGTGTACATAGAGTTTGTGTGCAAATTTCTGTGCCAGTGAATGAATGTATATTACCAGTTCCTTGTGTTTCACTGTAGTGCTATCAGAAAAGGTAAAGGAGTTCTTCTGCCAGAAAGGGAGAAATTCTGTAAGAGATCAACAAACCCAGTTAGAGTCTGTAAAAATGATGGTATCCTCAGTTCCATGTTGGATGAACTCGAGGGCACAGGTCACCGCTGCCATCTCTGCATAATGTGATGATGCTACACTGCAACATTTGGAAATTTTAACCATGTTACCAAAAGGGTAAACTACAAATATACCTATTCCTGCTATTTGTTCTCCCTGGCAATAGGAAGCTGATCCGTCTGTGAAGACATGCCACAGTGAGGTGTTCTCAAGTAATTGTGATGTAGCAGGAAGGAAAGGGCCTGGATCTGGTAGATTGGGTGGCTACAGTATACAATCAAGGGGTTTTCCTTGGAAAAGGAGGCCATGTGCCAGCATGGATGGCATTTTGGTTGGGTGGACCTTAATGTCTCTGTCCTGGAGAAGGAGGGACCAGTGTGTCAGTCTGGTATTAGAGACTGATCCATCCTTTACTCTACCTGATAGCAAAAAGGTGGTAGGTGCGTGATTTGTGTTAACGATCAGGGGGGAGTACCCAATGATATACAGAAAGTGCTTAACAGCCCAGTAGGTAGCCAAAAGGTTTCTTTCACAAAGGCTGTACTTCTGTTCCATTGGGGTCAAGAGCCGTGATGCATATGCAATGGGTCTTAGGGTGCCATGGACCTTCTGGGCCAACACTGCAGACATAGCAATGTCAGAGGTGACAGATTCTAGATGGAATGGCAATGCTGGATTGGGGTTAACCAAAGCTGGAGCCGAGGCCAGGGCCTGCTTCAGTGACATCACAGCGTGGGTGTGAATGGGGCCCCAAGCCCAGGCAACATCCTTTTTCAGTAGTTCATACAGATGGACGGCCTTCTGAGCAAAATCACAAATAAAATCTCTAGAATAATTTACCATACCTAGAAACCTTCTAAGGGTGGCCACGCTGGTGGGCAGTGGCAAGTCCTGTAATCCCTGTATATTCTTCCAGGTAGGGCTTCTGCCTTTTCAGTTATCCTCAGGCCCAGAAAGAGTACCTCTTTCTGGCATAGTTGTGCTTTTGCTGGGTTACATTTGAGGCCTGCCCTCTGAATGAGGGTTAGTAGTTCGTCCGAGAGATCAAGGTGTTGTTCCTGTGTGGCTGTGGCCAACAACAGGTCATCCACATACTGAAAGAGGCACTGGGGTGTAGAGAAACCCTCAAGGGCATCCATCATGTGCAGATGGAACAGGGAGGGGCTGTTATGGAACCCCTGTGGTAAACAGGTCCACGTGTACTGCCTGCCATCAATGGTGAAGGCGAACTTATATTGACTCTTAGGGGCCAATGGTAATGACCAGAAACCATTGGAGATATCCAGGGCACTAAACCATTGCTGGTTAGGGGTCAGTAATTGCAGCACATCTGGCACTGATGCCACTGTTGTGGTGCAACTAGGGGTGACCTGGTTTAGTCTCCTGTTGTCAATTGTAAGTCTCCAGGTGCCCATGGGTTTTTTTCACAGGCCACACTGGGGAATTTGCAGTGGAAACACATGTCCTGATTACACCTTGCTTTAGGAGTGATTGCATTGTTTCCCTAAGAGAAGGCAAGGCCTCGGATGGAAAGGGGCATTGCCTTTGCCTCTCATGGGCTGGGCCTGTCACATCAATGACAGTATGCATCTTGCAGCAATCATGCTTGATGGTTACAAATGCCTCCAGATGCCTTTGTAGGATGGGAAGGAGCTTTGGGAAAAGCTCATGGTTCTTAAACAAGTCTATGATGTCATACTCTTTGTCATTTGTGGATATTGTCACAACCACATGTGAGTCAGAGATCATGATAGTGTGATACTGTCCCTGAATCTGTATCAGTAACATGTTGGCGAGGTCTACTACACAGCCATGTGGTGCCAAGAAGTCAATTTCGATTATACTAGGGTGATCATGCAATACCATCAACTGAAAGGTATGATACGTCTTCAGGTGTTCTAGCATCACAGCTAGTGGCAGAAAACAGTATGCAGGTAGCCTAGTTCTGTCTACACCAGACATATTGGTCCTCCATCTGGTAGACCAAGGTGATGTGCCTGGGTTGTCATCCTGCAATACAGACACAGCCACACCTGTATCCAACAGTACTGTGAGTAGGGAGCCCCCGACCTTGGCATCTGTGCAGGGCCTTCCATTTGTATCCAAGACCAGTTTCTTTACAATACAAACTGGGGCCTGTAATTGTCAATCTGTACCAGTGGAAGCATGGGGAAGCTCTTGAAAGAGAGTCTGGGCCTCATTCCTGTGAACCATCTCGACATGCTGTACTTATGCTATATAGGGAACTGCTTCCAGGTTCAGGCCTGTAGGGGCCTGAGAGCCTGGACTCCCAGTATCTCCATGGCCTGTGGAGGCCTGCTCTCCTGGTTGTATCACAGCAAGGGCCAGTACTGGAACAGCATCCGCTATGGAGCACACTTTTCTGAGGAGGTCTCAGAGGTTTCGGTTCTCATCGGTGATTTCCCTGTATGAAGGGCCTGGTCTCTCTTGTTTACCCTTATTGTTTTTCTGGTGTTTCTTTTTTTTGTGGTAGTTCCAGTTCCCATCCCAGGATGGATTGTTATTGGGCCTGCTGGGAGTGTTGGCTATCTGTGGGGAAGGTCTGTTTCTCTTGGGCCTGCTCCTCCACCATGTAGTGTGTTGTGGCCAATGGGTTGGCTTCCACAGCAGCTACCTTCTTGAAGCTAGAGCTTGAATCATGGATGTAGAGTTGATAAACTGTTTTCTGAAGAATATTGGCAAACCTCTCCGTGGTGGGATAGGTGGTTGGCTCTACCTTCTCTATCTCACTGCAGGGATCATGTTCCAAAGGAACAGGGTTTTGTACTCAATGAGGTCCATATCAGTGGCTTTTCCTGCGAGGTTCTTTCCTGCTTGGTAGGCCATCCAAAGCCTCTGGTGAAAGGTTGCTGGACTTTCCTTCTCATACTGTTTCACAGGATATGCGAGCATCACTCCTACCACACCTGGGTTGTGTGCAGTGATGAGTTCAAATGCTACTTTGTCAAAGGTGTCATGGATGTCCTGTTGGACAGCATTGGGAAGTTTCACCCATAGGCCAGGATCGATGGTCTAGCATAGGATCTGGACCTGGCAGTATGCAGAGAGACTAAGCATTTCACAATTAGCATGCACCTTTTCCAAGTGGCAACTGAGGTTGTCAGATTGGCTCATCCGACCAGTGCTGTCAGTTATTTGCTGAACAGAGTGGGCCATTTGTAGGAGATTGCTGGGACAATCATTCTGAGGTAGATAATCTCGGGCACCCTGCAGGGCTGCCTGAGCTGCGGTTTCAGCCACACTGTGTACCATTCCAGCCTGAGTAGCAGCCCCCTGCAGCATCTGTCTAATCTGCATTCAGAGAGTCCACTTGCTTCTGTTGGGCAGGGTCACATTGCCTAAGGTGGCATCAGTCATTTTCTCTATCTCTTCCTTATTGTCCACAGAAATAACAGTGACTGGTGGTGCCATTGGGACTAGGCCTGGGCCTGCTCCTCCCCCATCATGGGGATCACCATGTTGGCATTGCCCATGATGGTCATCATGCCATTGATGACGCAGGGACATGGTGTCATGTGACAGGTGTCCACCATATTGTGGATGGCAGGGTGTGGTCACTGGGCCATAATAGGGGCATTACTGGGTGTTGTACTGTGAAATGTTATCTTCTGACTCCTCCTCTTCTGATGACATCGTCAAGATGGATATGCCACCCATCGCCTTGACGTGCCCAGCTAGCACCTCTCACTGATTGTGCAGTTTGCCCATTTTACATTCACAATCCTCAGGGCTAACTTTTGCAACATTCTGATCCTAATCATCCTGTAATTGCTTCTGTAACACTCTATCCGCGACGCTCAATTCACGATTGTCCCTAGTAGCTACTCCTAAGTCATTACGTACCGGTTTTTTCTCATCCTGAAGCTCCCCCAACTCCTCATTGATCTGATAATTAGTTCTACTTAATAAGTCATTCCTTTGCAATGCCTGCCCCTTATCCTGTCTCAAACTTCCACACTCCTGCTTCAACATACAAAGTTCCTGCTCATTTGCCTGAGCAGAATAATGCAAAAGAGAATCCTTTGCATTCTGCAGAGCTTGGAGTTCAGACTCCAAATCCTGCTCTCATTTCAAGCATTCAGTTTCCTGCAGTCCCATCTCCTGCTTAAGAGATTAGATTTGCAGATAGAAGGTTCAAAACCTCACTTCGGACGCTTCCAGAGCAGCGTAGAGAGCCGTGACCAACAGCTTTTTAGCTTCACGTTTTCTGGCTGTTTGTCTCGTCTCTGAGTACTGGACTGAAATCCCCAGTACGGGGTTTTTGGATTGACTTGAGTCCCACACGAAGTCAGCCCATCCTCCATGGGAGGCAAGGAAGTTCGGGACCTCGAGTCTCAAGTCTGAGCAGATATTTGATTCGGTGGCCACTGTGTGGGAGGGAATGAAAAATCAAACTGTGAAAAGGCATCATGTTGTGTATTGATTCGCAACAAGTGCACTAGTTTACAGGCAGGCTACTGTGCACTTATAAGCTTGCAATTTAAAACTGTCATGGGGTGAGGTGAGTCAACATCGACCACACCCAGTAAGCAGCCAGACTTTGCAAGTAGTTAAAAAAGTGGGTGAAAAACAGGAGAGGTGATGCGGGTGTACACACCTTCTGTCCCCGTTGGGAAGGCAAAGTTGTAGCAACAAGTGAAAACTGTGCAAACACCAAATATTACCTGCACACAGTCATCAATTGTCAGGAGGTCTAAATCTCACTCTCAGGTTCTTGGCAATAATGGGAATGTGAGGAATCACAGACTCATTGCATAAGAGTAATAAAGCTTGTTTATTACTACCGAAGGAAAATCACAGTTGCCCTAAGCAGTTCTTACCATTAGGAACTGGTAGCTAATGCTAAGAGTTCCCTATACCTCAAGGAATCTCCTGGGGTCTCCGAGGTAGAAGAAGTAATGTCTTACATTATATTCCTAAGATAATTACCATGGTTAATGTAAGATAGAAACATTTCTTTTTTTTTTTTATATATACTTTCTTTTTTATCTCACCTTACTGCCCCCTCAACCCACTCCTTCAGACCATTGATCAGTCCTACAAGTCCCTCCCATAGAATCTACCACTAGAATGCTAGGCATGCTCCTTTATCCCTCCTACCTTCTCCTACTCCTTAGAGTGCCTGCACAACAGGGTCTGTCCTTCGGGTCGGCAATCCTGAGGTTGATCGGTAGTTATCTTGGCCCAAGGGGGGGTTCCATTTTTCTCCCCTTAGTCCCTCCTACCCTCTGAGGACATAGGCATGTAGGACTGATGTCCAGTCATACGGCGTGCTGTTGCACATCGCCGACAAATGCCCACAATGTCCTCCCCTCCCTCACTCTTGAAGAGCTGCCTATGCACCGGTGCCTGTGCTTCCATAGGCACAGGTGCGTCAGGTGTGCAAGACACCCCAGGATCCCACCCCAGAGGAGGAGAGTATCCATTGGGATGCTCAATCCTCCTTCCCCCCTCTGACCCCAGGTGATCTGAGTCCGTTCTCGAACCCACGTCGCCGGCATGGTGCGAGGTGTGGCATCCAGTGCCTCAACCCTCAGCACCACCGGGCCAGCAATAGAAACATTTCTAGTTACAGAGATGAGCCCTATTGGTTAAATTAGAGGTGGCTCCTCAGTCCTTGATAACATTATACAATTTTGTTATAGTCATCACTTTGTGGAAACAAAGAAGTACAGTTTGTATATTGCCATGTAGTAATACAAATCATCAGAAGATGGCAATGCTGACTCATATATCATAACACTACAATGACACAGGTGTCATAGCATCTTGTAAGCAAGAAATGCATGTGTATAATAGAAAGTAAAGCAAATAGCAATCATATGCATACATATCCTAACATCTACTCTTGTACAGTAGATGTCCTTAGCCCTATATGTTAGTAAAACATTTACATAAATGCTAGCTGTCTGAGGTGTACCTCTGGGGGTACTAAGTAGGGTGCAGGGACCTCATGTAACAAGGGTTACTAATGATTGTAAGGCTGCTAGTTTTCCTTGAACCCAGTAGTATTCTCAAAACAGTATGAATACAATGCAGCAGACTGAAGATGAATTGGTAGTGCACACATTACAAACACACAGAGCAAGATAAGAGAACTGCAGGATAAACAGGCACATATTCAATACTGCTAAATTAAATAATAACTGTAAAAATCAACTTGATGGCTAGTGAACCATTAACCAGGCTATAATGCTAACATGCTAGATAACTTAAGACTGTAAGAATCAAATTGATAGGTAGTGAACCATTAGCCCGAGTAGTGAAAATTAAAGTACTGTGGCAGGTGAATAAAACTACAGTCCTGGTGAAATTAAAGTCCAAAAACAGTCAGTAGATGTAGGCTGACTCAAAAGGTCCATGTGGTTGGAGATATCACAGATGGCATCCACATGCCACAGAGGAGAAGAGCAGTACCTGGGGGAGCAAGGAGATGCAGCAGTTATCCAGGGGTAGTGCAGGCAGGCAGGGATCCTCTAGAACAATCTCCCCCAGAGACACTGTGTGGAGTCCAGCAGTGCATTGTCTTCAGGGAGTTGCTGGAGGAGTGAGGAGATGCAGCAGTTCTCCAGGGGTACTGAAGGCAGGGAGGGTTCCTGTAGAACAAGCACCCTGAGCGACCCTGCATGTAGTCCACCAGCATGTTGTTTAAGAGTTTTTCTTGATACTTGGGAACATCTCTCATGTTTTGGGGACATTTATGCCTTCCCATCAATAAAAAAAAATAATTAAAAATAATCTGGAAACCTTAGTGCAACTAAATGGCATCCTCTACCTCTCGCTACCTCCATTTGTTTGCTGGATCACATTTTCATTCACTTCCATTCCAATCTGCAAAATATATTTTCACCATGACTGTTCTGTAAGGTCATCCAGATTTTCATGCCTTCAGTGAAATAAGTCCTGTTATGTAAAGGACTGAGGGTCCTGTATTCAAAAGACAGCAAAGTGCCATGCAAAGTCTACTCACAGTAAAGTAGCACAATGTTGTGAGGGGGTACATTAAAACATATACAACACAATCAATGCATGTGCAATTGCAGTTCAAATATACCCCTGTGAGCAGCACTGCACACAGTACAAACTCTAGTGCAGGCACAAATCAATCAAAGTCTGTTTAACCAGGCGATCACCACTGAGCAAGCTCATTTTCAAAATGGACCTGGGTTTGTCAACAAGGAACATGGGACAATATACATGGAATGCAACACAAAAGAAAATAATAAAAATAAAGTGAGATACAATAATACAGTATATACAAAGTATCAACGGGTAGCATTGACAGTAGTATATGTTTGGAACAGGATGCAGCTAGTTTGGGGTAGGACATAATTTTTCATATAAGTAAAGAAATATACATATCAGGTGCACTGAACATAAATAAAACCTAATATAAAAAGACATATAGTGATATGGTACATAGAATTTAGAGCTGGAACCACGGTCAAAGGAATGTGGAAGGGACAGATATGGGGGGGCAGAAAAAGGGGAGAGGGAAGAGTCAATTATAGATGTGATCAGTCTTTTAACAGTAGTAATTAGTGTGAACTTGGACTTATATGAGTCACGATTTAGGGTAGACAGGCACAGGACTCCTCGTTATGATGTAGATATAGAGATTTAAATGCTGCTAGGCTGATGGGGTGAGTTAATTTCAAAGTTTTTTGCAGCTTGTTCCACAGTTGAGGTAGCACAAAGCTGATGACTGCTCTGCCAATGCGAGATTTTGCTTTGTAAACATAAAGGTAGATAAATGAGGTGCTTCTCAGGGCATACTTCCTCAGAATGCAAAAAGGTAAAACGACAGAGATATACTGCGGCAGTTTATTTGAGATAGCTTTGTATGTCCAAACGGTAGCATTTGTTTGCCGTCTGTAAGCAAGGGATGACCATCCCACTGCCGTGTGCAATGCACAGTGGTGGGTTGAGTAAGGAAGACCCGTGATACATCTTATGGTTCTGTGATAAAGTGTACTGATTTTGACTAGGGTACCTGCAGGTCCCTGACTATATAGAAAATCTGCATAATCCAATAGGGAAAGAAAGGTAGTTTGAACCAGTTTCAGTTTAGCGTCTCTTGTGAGGAGATTATTAATCCTAAAGAACAGACCAAGTCTTTGCCTAAGTTTCCTTGCCAGTTCTTCTAAGTGATCTATGAAAGTAAGTCTACAGTCTAACCAGACCCCCAGGAACTTGAACTTTGGTACGTAGTCCAACCGCTCACCTAGAATGGTAGTGATCTGCGGGAGTGTCCCAGCAATTGCAGGATTTATTGCATTGTGAAGAGGCGAGAGGAATATTGCTTTGTTTTTTTTTTTGCATTTAAGAGCAGTTTCTATATTATAAGCTGATGTTGCAGCAGATTAAATTCATTTTGAAGGGCTTTACAGGCCACATCAGGAGTGGGGCTACTAGCATAGAGTACCTTATCATCTGCGAAATGGTGTATTTGTGCTTCTTTGATAGGGGCATCTACATTGTTAATATAAATGGTAAAGAGCAAAGGACCAAGGATGGAGCCTTACGGTACACCCCTCAATAGGAGTTTTGGCAGAGAAACTTTCCCTTCTACCTTTACTTGTTGAACTCATCCCAAGAGGTAGTTGGAGAACAATTTAAGGGATAGGGAATCCAAACCAATGTTCTGGATGGGCCAACAGAAGCAGTCTGTGATCAATGGTTTCGAATGCCTTGCTTAAGTCCAAGAAAACTGCGCAGACAATCTTTTTTTGTCTAATTCAAGCTGCCAGTCATTTGTGACCTTGGCTAGAGCAGAGATTGTACTGTGCTGTGCTCTAAAACTGGATTGTAATGGGTTGAGCAATTTTTCTGATTCCAGGTACTTTCAAAGCTGGGAGTTCACTATTTTCTCCACCATCTTTGACAGGATTGGGAGTAGGGAGCTTGGCCTGTAGTTATTGAGGTCACTAGGATCTCCCGACTTAAACAATGGGACCACAAGTGCATTTTTCCAAATGAGCGGTAGGTCACCCTGGGACAAGGATAAGTTGAAGAGATGAGTAATTGGGACTATGAGGACACGGAAGCCGACCTTTAAGAAGTACGGGTTAATGAGGTCGGCCCCAGCACTTTTTCTAGTTTTCCAACTGATAGAGAAGATCTTCGACTTCTTTCAGGGAGGTAGGCTGCAGATCAAAGGATGGACTGGGGATGGGTTTTTCTTGTGTATCCAATCCAAGTTGTTGGTGGAGGATATTTGCGGGAGAGGAGTCAAAGGCTAGCCCTGCAGTGGCAAAATGATTATTGAGAGCGTCGAGGATAGACGGTCTGTCAGAGAGGACAGTATTGCCGATCAATAATTTAGTAGATAAGGAATTAACAGTGGTGTGACCTTCAATGTCTTTGATCATCCTCCAGAATTTGGAGGCATTTCTTGAGGATCTCTCCATCTGTGAGCGGTAGAAATTAGCTTTGGTTTCTCTGACCATTTTGGTGCAGAGGTTCCCTCACCCTCTGGAAAGAATTCCAGTCATTTATTAAATTAGTTTTCCTAGCAGTTCTCCAGAGTACATCCCTACTCCGCAAAGCATCTTTCAGGTCCTCCTTAAACCACCAACAGGATTTGTTTCTGGCATGAACTTTTACTATGGGAGCATACCTGTTGAGAGTCCCTACCACAATTTCTGAGAAAATATCATAAGCTGTAGTCAGGAACTTGGCTGGATAGAAGTCCAGCCATCGCATGGAGTCTCTTAGCTCTGATATATACCCATGGAGATTGAAGTTGCATATGCACCCTTTAAAGGAGAATTTTGGTGCAGTTGTGGATTTAAGAGTGGATCTTACACACACGATGAAGCAATGGTCACTAATATCAGAGAAAAAGATGCCAGCATGGGAGAATAAATGGGGGTTTGTTAACTGAAATGATATCCAAGAGAGTACTGTTATTAGGGTTGAGCTTTTTAGGATGAGTAGATGTGTTTATTACCTGTGACAACCCAAGGGAATCACAGAACATTTTAAGTGGGGTGGATGCACTGGAGAGCCAGTCTAAGTTGAAGTCCCCTAGTATGATATACTCTGAAGATGCTGAACCCAGGATGTTTCCAAGATGTTTTAACAACTGTAGTCCAGCTGATGGGGGTCTGTAGCATCCTATGTCTATGCAACAAGCTCCCTGAACTAGTGGCCTTGATGGAAGAGGGATGCCTGGATATTGTGGCAGTCACTGAAACATGGTACACAGAGAACCATGACTGGGGTGTCAACATACCAGGATACACAGTCTACAGGATGGACAGGGTGGGTAAAAGAGGAGGAGAAGTAGCTCTCTATATAAGGGAAGGGATTAGAGCAACAGAACTAAAGAGTAAACAAGAAGTTGATGAGTCACTATGGGTCACCCTGGAGACAGAAAATGGCACCACAATCTACACGGGGGTTGGGTACAGACCCCCATCTCAGGGGGAGGAAATGGACAAGGAAATGATAGAAGGCATCCTTAAAATCGCAGAAAAAGTGGAGATATTGTTGATGGGGACCTGAATATGTCAGATGTTAACTGGAGTACCTTTGCTGCAGGCACATCCAAGAGCAGGATCATTCTTGATGCCCTACAGGGGGCATGCCTCAGACAGCTAGTATTGGAAACCACTAGGGAGGAAGCAGTCTTAGACCTGGTACTCTCAAATGGGGAAGGAGAAAGGATCTCAGATTTAGAAGTGGGTAGCCATCTGGGAACAAGTGACCACCAAACAGTGTGATTCACAATAAACACAGCCATAGAGGCAAGCCATACAAAAACAAGAGAATTAGACTTTAGGAAGGCTGACTTTGGGAAAATGAGAGAGTGCCTCTAAAAAGCATTAGCAAACAGGCAAGAAGGAGGGGTGGAGGAACAATGGGGAATAATCAAAACAGCCATCACAGAGGCAAAAAGCCTTTGTGTGAAGCAAATCAACAAAACAAAATGAAGGAAAAAACCACTATGGTTCTCAAAAGAGGTGGCAGGGATGGTTAAGGAGGAAAGGATAGCATTCAGGAAATATAAGGAAACACAGAAGAAGCAGGACAGAGAACTTAATCAGTTAAAGCAGAAGGAGGCAGGGAAGGCAGTCAGAATAGCAAAGGCACAAACTGAGGAAAAGATAGCCAACTCTGTTAAGAAAGGGGGATAAAACCTTTTATAGGTACATTAGGGAGCAAAGAAAGACCAAGGGAGGTATACAGAGACTTAATAAAGGGGAGGGAACGTGGGCAGAGGATGACACTGAAAAAGCAGGCATACTGAACGAATATTTCTGCTCAGTATTCACAATGGAAAAGGAGGGGTAGGTACCTAAACCAAACAAGAGAGAAACTCTGAATAGGGGAGTCAATACCAGTCCATTCACAGAAGAAAGGGTTTTGAAAGAACTCTTGAAACTGAGGGTGGACAAAGCAATGGGGCCTGATGGGATTCACCCAAGAATTCTAAAAGAACTAAGGGTAGAACTAGTAACACCATTGACTACTCTCTTTAACAAATCATGGGAGGATGGGGTGGTAGCTGAGGACTGGAGGAGGGCAAATGTGATACCACTTCACAAAAGTGGGAGCAAGGTAGAGGCAGAAAACTACAGAAAAGTTAGTTTGACATCAGTGGTAGGGGAAAATGATGGAATCACTTCTGAAGGAAAGAATTGTTGAGTACCTAGAGGCCAGTGGGGCACAGAACCCAAGGCAGCATGGTTTCACAGCAAAAAGATCATGTCAGATAAACCTAATAGATTTCTTTGACTGGCTGACCAAAGTAGTAGACTAGGGAGGGTCCGTGGATATGGCTTACCTAGATTTTAGCAAGGCATTTGACACATTCTCACACAAAAGATTAATATTCAAGTTAGCCAGCCTTGGAGTGGGTCCCAAGGTGGTAGCCTGGATACAAAACTGGCTGGACAACAGGACGCAAATGGTAATAGCAAACGGAGTCCACAGTGAAGAAAGGAGGGTAACTAGCGGGGTACCGCAGGGTTCAGTACTGGGACTGGTCCTCTTTAATGTCTTTATAAGTGACATTGGAGAGCACCTGGAAGGAAAGGTATGCCTCTTTGCAAATGACACAAAGATCTGCCTCAGGGTTGATACACAAGGTGGGGTGGAAAGAATGAAAAGGGTCTTGGCAAGGTTGGAGGAGTGGTCAAATAAGTGGCAGGTCAGATTCAATGCAACGAAGTGCAAGGTAATACATCTGGGAAACAAAAACCCAGGGGAAGAGTACACAATGGGGGGGGGTGAGTTAATAACAAAAAAAATCAAAAGAGACCTAGGAGTAATTATATCAGATGACCTAAAGGTGGGCAAGCAATGTGAGAAGGCAGTAAGGAGTGCTGGGAGGACACTGGGATGCATAGGTAGAGGCATCACCAGTAGAAAACAGGACGTTGTTATCCCTCTCTAAAGACAGTTAGTGAGACCCCATCTGGAGTGCTGCGTGCAATTCTGGAGACCCCATCTCCGCAAAGACGGAGTGGAGGCTGTTCAGAGGAGGGCAACCAAAATGGTGCAGGGTCTGCACCAGAAGACATAAGAAGAGAGACTAAAGCAGCTTAATATGTATACCCTTGAGGAAAAGAGGGAGAGGGGGGGCATGATAGAAACTTTCAAGTATCTCAAGGGAATTAAAGTACAAGAGGGTAGTATCTTTCAGAAGAAGAGATGTGCAAGAACAAGTGGGCACGATTTGAAGATAACGGGGGGACAGCTCAGAGGTAATGTTAGAAAGTATTTTTTCACAGAGAGGGTAGTGGATGCATGGAACAGCCTTCCTGAGGAGGTTGTGGAGTCAGTAACAGTGGGAGAATTCAAGAATGCATGGGACAGGCATAAGGCAATTCTAGTGGTGGGTACGAGGAAGTAAGCTGTTGATTAACTGGAATCTGCAGCTTATCCATCAGGTAGGGAAATGGGCAGACTAGATGGGCCAAGTGGTCCTTATCTGCCGTCAAATTCTATGTTTCTATTATACATAATGAGACACTGGTTGCAATTTCAATCTTTAATGACAAGCTTTCGAATTGTTTTGGGACAGAAGTTGAGTCAATTATGGAGGCAGGGAATTTATCCTTGATGTAAATAACTACCCCACCACCTCTGGTTTGCCTGTCAGCTCTGAACAAAGAGTAGGAAGGGATGTTAACTTCATTGTTACTGGTCGCCGGTCGGAGCCAGGACTCTGTAATCATCAGAACATATGGAGCAGTATGACATACCTAGGCCTGAACTGAAGTTTTTATTTTTTTTTTTTTTTTAATAGGCTACATACATTAACATGCAAGAATCTAAGCCCCTTGAGGCTTTGTAGCTCTGCTGGGGATTCCATGGGTGCCAGAGGGCCTGGATTAAGCTCAACATTTCCTGAGCATAGTAAAAGCAGGAACAAGAGTTTCCTGTAGAGTCCTGGGAGAAGTGTGGATGGCTGAGTCTTCTTTCGGTTACGTGATTTGTCTGCGGCAGTATAGGGAGTTCTGAGGCTAGTTCCCAGTTTGCTTGATGCTGCATACAATAATACCTTGACCGAGTGAGTCAATGGGAGTAGGGGGAAGTATGCAGAAGGTGGTGTACCCCTGTGGGCAGGCTCTAGGAGAGTTCCTGTATGCCGGTGCTGGTGAAGGACCAGCAGCAGGCTTGGGGAAGTTAGAGCACATTCAAGTTCTTCTACTTGATAGGAAAAGTCCCGGTCAGACAATGTAAAAAGAGAGCCATTCTCTACCCTTGGAGTTATTTTTTGATTCACATTTGGGTCTAATACATACAAGATGAGCAAAGACAAGCATAGAAGCAGGTACTATGCCCTCATCATGAGACTATCACCCAATGGGCACTACAAGTTCTGGCAAGAGAAGGGATTCTCAATGGAGGAGAATTTCTTAATCCCTGCAGAATAGTACTATGGGCAGTGGAGCCTGAAGCAGTAATCCTTAAATACAGCTCCTTGTCAGGCTAAATCAGAAAAGAGTTCATCTGACTATAGAGTAGCACTAGGGGCAGAGAGGCTTTGAAGCAAATTTCTTAGCTACTACTCTGGAGCAGACTAAGTACTAGAGAGATCCCCTGACCTAAGTCAACTGCCTTAGCAAGACAGACTAGGATAATGAACAGTAAGCAAACCTAAAGTACCAAAATGGTATGCCTCAGCAAGACAAAATAAGATAAAGCTGCTAGCAGGCTTAGTTGCAAAAGGGGATGGGAGGAATGGCAGTTATTGACAGTAAGTAACCAATAAATGAAACATCAGATAGGAGTGGGCGGAGACTGTGCATTTAAAGGAGACCTGGCAGGGGTAGGGAGGGTGGGACGAAAAATCAAGGGGAAGTTTGCAGAGTTAGCACTGAATCAGTGCACATACAGTTGGAGAGAAACTGCCATGAACCCGGCTCGCCCGATTAGGTAACTGCACCTAGCTGCCAGGTGGCTCACTGCACGACAGAGAGGTCAATCGGGTGCAGCAGGGAGGAATGGTAACTTAATTTACACAGGCCAAGCAGAACAGGCAAAATTAAAATATATAAATTAGGAGCTGAGTACAGTGATGAAGGCTTACATTAAGCCGTACGTCTCGGGGGCTTCTGTCTCAGGCAAGTGAGACCAGCCAATCAGGGAACTCTACACAGGCGTGGAGCTAATAGTGCTACCCCGAGAAGGTGCCGAAATTGAAAAGAGCAAATTGCAAGTGATGATCTGGTTCAGCGTTCACACAGACCAGAGAAACCGTGGCAACTTTTTCAAGCGTCGTACCCAGGCAAAAGATAAGGGCTGTTATCTGGTAGAAGTGGGGGGACACTGATGCATACTCCATCTGTCTTTGAGGCCCTAAAATCTTAGCACACAAAGTAGATTTGCTATACTAGAAATGTGTTTAACAAAAACTAGAGCACCAGGAGTTTGTTTATTGTTTATTTAGATCTAGGATTATAATTACCTTTGAGCCAAGGCACTTTTACAAAGGTTCCACATCAGGAGAGTACATACATGTTAAACAAGGGCATACAACATTAAAGAGAGCAAACAACCATATTCATCAGCTCAGGTGTGGCATCACGGTAAATAGGATACGTGAATAACACATACAAAGAATCATTTCAGAAACCTAGAAGAAATCAGAGAGGAAGGGTGAGAGGATAGGGTGGTGGCCGCGGAAAGATAGACTACAGCAGCTCACGGCATTGTCAAAGAATATCAGAGGAGGGTGGTTGATCTCAATGGGGAAGAGGAAAGTTAGGGGTGGCAGTCACATGAGCTGGAGGCCATGAGATGATGATGGAGGCTTGTTTTGAATGTGCCCAGTGAGGAGGTGGAGGTGATGTGAGTGCTGAGGGCATTCATCCAGCTGGGTGCACGGTGTGCAAAGGATCTTTGGCCCAGAGTGTTGCAGCATTGGGGGACCTGTAGAAGCTGACGTTCAGACCCTCTGTTGTTATGAGGATTAGTGTTTGGGTGCAGGAGGGCTTGGACATTAGGCGGAGTAAGGCCCAAAGTATTTTTTTTTTTGCCATCAAGCAGGTAAGGTACTTAATGTGGTTAGTGAGTTGAAGCCATCCCATTTGAGCGTAAAGCTCACATGTATGTGTGAGTCAGTGGGATCCAGTAAGCAGTCGACAGGCCTTGTTTAGGGAGGTTGTTATGTGCCTGAGGGCAGAAGTAGAGGCAGAGCCATAGATTATGAGTCCGTAGTCTATGACGGAGACCACAGAGCTCTGGATAGCAGTCTTCAGTGCTGCCTGGGTAAAATGCTGTCTATTTTGGTAGAGAATTCCAATGCGTGAGTTTACCACTCTGGCAACACTATCAATGTGAGTCCCATAAGAATGGCAAGGGTCACGTGAGATTCTAAGGTGTGTAAAAGATGACACTTGTTCGTGGGTGTTACCAGTGCTTGTATTGATATCAAGGAGGTATCGCCTGTATTTGTTTTACGAGCTGCATAAAAGCATAGATTTAGTCTTTTTGTGAACCAGTTTTCAGCAGTGGAGAAAGCAAGCTGTAAGTTATGAAGTAATGGTTGCGGGTTCTTATGGGGGGTGAGAAGCACAGCATCATCGGCATAGAGGATAATTTGTTCTGGGCAGGATAGTGGAAGGGAGTTCATGAAAGACTGAAAATTAGTGGGTCCAGTATGGATCCCCGAGGGATGCCTGAGTGAACAGGTTTGGAGTAAGAGAGTACTTCTGAGATTTTTACTTTTGGTAAGCATTGGTCCAGGGAGCTGTTAAACCATGCAGTGGAGTCTTGGGAGAGCCCAGCATTCAGCAGCTGTTTGGTAAGCAGGCCACGGTGAACAGTGTCAAATGCCTTAGTAAAATTGATGAATACGGCTCCAGTTAGATGGCCTTTATCCAGTGAGTTGTGAAGGATTCCAGGGAATTCCAGGACGGCTGTTGATGTGCTGTGCCCTTGCCTGAACCTGTGTTGCTGTGCACATAGGATGTTATATTTGTCCAGGTAGTCTGTAAGCTGGTCAGCAACAATGCGCTCAAGGGCCTTGGGGGGGGGGGTAATATAGAGATCAGATGGTAGTTCCCTTGTATAGACTTGTTGTCGCTTTTAAAGACCGGAGTGACAATAGCAGATTTCCATTTGCTTGTGAACTGACTGAGGCGGAGGGAAAGGTGGAAGATTCCAGTAAGTGGGCACAATACCTCTTCAAGGGTGAGGGATAGCAGTTTAAGGTCCAGTGAATCACCACTGGCTCTGGACTTGGAGATAGCCTTTGTTATGTATTTGCTGACATCATTCGCCTTGACTTTTTTGAAGTGAAACGGCGGATGATTTAGAGTGGTAGGTAGGGAATTTGGAGCAGGGGAGTCAATTTCGGAGAAAAAGTCCGGGGGGAGAACAGCACCAAGGTCGGTGAAGACTGCATTGAAAGTATTGGTAATGACCTTTGGGTCAAGGGTGGTGGCTCCATCAACCATCAGTAGGGTTAGAGAGGATTTGGACTGCTTCCCTGTGACTTCCCTAATATTGTCCCAAAATGCTCTCCCATCTCCCCAGGTGTTGGTGAGGGCTTCCTTGCAGTAGTTACTCTTCGTCTGTCATATTTGTTTTGTGCAGTTGTTGCGAGTCTGCTTGTAGTTTTGAATGTCCAGTTGAGCACCTGTGGCCCTAGCTATTGCCCAGAGGTGGTCCATTGATTTTAACTGAGCCAGTAGCTCAGCCGTGAGCCAGGGATTGGACAGTGCCTTGACTTTGCACTTTTTTACTGGGGCGTAGGAGTCGCAGGCAGCGTTGAGTTTGTCACGGTGCTTGTTATATTTGGAAAGTCACAAGCACAAAAAGAAAAAAGCACCAGTGACCACAGATACGCAATGGACTGTAGTTAAATAGTAAAAAGTCCTTTATTTAATTCTTGAACGTAAAATACATACTGCTATGCTGCTATACAACAGGAGGTATCGCTGGAGGTACAAGTACAGCCAAAAGTTAGCTACTGAAGTTTTGCATGGCCACTGTCATGCATCCTCAGAGTAGTGCTACCATGTCCATTTGGCTACTTATATACTTTTAAATCATGTGACCTTACTTGTAACATCCAATTATCTTCTAGTTAACCATATATGGTATATATAAAGGCAAAAACAAAGTCCCCTATATTCACATACACATCATAAATGTTTTTTTAAACTTTAATTTTAAAAAATGGCCACATTTAAGTACATTAGCCATATACGCTTGGATAAATACTCAAAGGTATCACTGTGTTGGCATTATTATATATAATTTATTTTTGTTTCCAATTTTCTGGCTTCTGCATTATAGCTCATGTTTAAATTATATGTTTCATGCTCCAATGGCACACGCTGCCTCTGCTTTCACCTTGAGTTAAATCCAGGTACCTGGATTTAACTCAAGGTGAAAGCAAAGTATTCATCCATGCTTATATGGCTAATGTAATTAAATGTGGCAATTTTTTTTTTTAAATGAAATAGTTTAAAAAAACTTGTATGATGTGTATGGGAATATAGGGGACTTTGTTTATGGTTAACTAGAAGATGATTGAATGTTACAAGTAAGGTCACATGATTTAAAAGTATATAAGTACCAAATGGACATGGTAGCACTACTCTGAGGATGCATGGCAGTGGCCATGTGAAACATCAGTAGCTAACTTTTGACTGTACCTCCAGTGATACCTCCTGTTGTATAGCAGCATAGCGGTATGTATTTTACTTTCAAGAATTAATTAAATGACTTTTTACTATTTAACTACAGTCCATTGTGTATCTGTGGCCATGGGTGCTTTTTTCTTTTTGTGCTTGTGACTACTAGAAATGTAAAATGCAAATGCCCCTACTCTTTAAGCATGAAACTAACACCTCCTTTCTATCTTTAACCTCTATTTACATATTATTGACAAGGTACATTGCTCCTAACAGTAGTTGGAGCATGAGGGCTGTGAAATACAACAGAACAATCAAGAGCACCGAGACAAAAGTGATACATGAGGATGAAGCACATCTTTGGTATACTGTAAAATACGCCATGGTAGAAATCACTTAATTTAATTGTGTGGAAATTAAAGAGGGTCTAGCTACAGGTTGCAGAATCATTCTTGTGTACTGTCCACCAATGCACAGAAGTGAGTTCTTGCAGGAACTGGCAAGCTAAATGGCTGACTTTGAAGTGAATTCATCTAATTTGTTAGTGCTGGATGATTTCAACACCTGGGTCAACAATGAAGATTCACTATTTAGACAACAGTTCCTCCAGTTTATGCCTGCAATGGGCCTTGTTCAGGTGGTTGCCATGGGACTCACCAAAAAAAGCCACACTATAGATTTAAGTTTTTGAGTTGATTCTTGACATTAGTAACATAAGAATTGATCCAGTTGCATAGTCATATCATCATGCCTTAGAATTCCTTTGTAGGGTTCCCCATTTTTAACCCTCTCCTGTATAGATGGTCAGATCTGGTCCTCTTAGAAATTTGGAGTCAAATAACCTCCTGTCAATTCTGAACATCCTGAGCATGGTCTCAGCATGTCATGGGGAACAAAGAATGCACTGGAGGACAATAACTAAGTCCTTACAGTGGCCTTTGACTCTCTGGCACCGTACCATGTTCACCTGTAGATGTCCCACCTTAGGTCTCCCTGGTTTGATGATGACCTTAAGTAGTTGAAGACTAGGGGGCATAGGTTGGAGCATTCATGGAAGAGATCCAGGTCAGAGGAGGAAAAACTGATGCTGAGCACTCACTATGGTGAATAATTCTTCAATAGCATAGACAGACTGTTAAATACTCTGTTTTATTTAGAAGAAGTCTTTATAGCAGAAAATGTGATGAGTTCAATTAATTATTCCTTTTCAAAGTGTGCTCCATCAGAGCCTTTAGCACCTCAAATAGTTGGCTGTGGGTCAGCAGTATTCAAGAGGTGGGTGACTTAAGCACTCTGTTGCCGTGGGTGGAATTTGAGCCAGAACTGATTCAGGTGGTCTCCTAAGTGTTCTTCGAGTTGCATGCTACGTGCTGTCTCTTGGACCCAGTGCCTACCAGCTTTCCCTCAAGTTGTTGGCTGACTCTGGTTCAGTAATCACTGAGATAATCAGGTGTTCACATTGAGGGGTGTTTTCCACACTGGAAAACACACGGCAAGCATTCCTGCTGTATCGGTATACACACTTTATTACAAATGTACTGTAAATACTGTGACATAAGAAATAATAAATAAATTAAATATTGTGAAAACTACCAACGTTTTCTCCACTGAACTGAAAAGAGCAGTGGTGAAACCTCTGCTGAAAAAGCCGTCATTGGACAATGAGGATCTAGCAAATTACAGACCTGTCTTACACCTCCCATTCTTAGGGAAGATAATTGAGAACATTGTAGAAGTACAGTTGTGGAACAACTTGGAATGTTATGAGAATTTTGAGCCATTTCAGTCTGGGTTTTGACCTCAGTATAGCATGGAGAGTCAGGGTGTTCACTGATCCTCTCCTGACTAGAGACAGCGGTCAGTATTCTGTCTTATTACTGCTGGATCATTCATTTTCATTTGACACACTGGATCATGGGTTGCTCTTGATCCACTTGCAGTGCTATGTAAGACTCATTGGTATTGTGATGTGGTGATTCTAGTCCTGCTTGTCCAGTAGAGTAAAGCTGATGACATTTAGTGGCAGCATCTCTAAGGCTGCTACCCTCTTCTGTGGAGCACCTCAGTGGATGATCTTAGCACCCATGCTATTTGCTGTGTACATGTTGCCATTGGGGGACATCATCAGGTGGTATTATCTGAGTTTACACTTCCATGCAGATAATACCCAGCTCTAACTGCCACGTGCACCTAATGGGGTCAAGGCTGTTGTGTTAGGTGAGTGACTGGCTGAAATCCAAGACGGGATGGCTTCAAGCTGGCTCAGACTAAACTCATTAAAGTGATTTACCAACTTCCCCCGATGTCATGTTTGCAGATCACCTTCCCTTCATTGAGTGATGCAAATCTCAGCTGCCCTGAATTTAAGTATTCAATATATTAAGATGCTTAGTTTTTTAACATTTTTTTGCCACAGTTGTCTCTGCATGTTTTTTCCTTGTTTGAAGTTTGCACATGAGCAGTGCATCCACATGCATGAGTGACATCAGCACAGGGAAGGTGTTTCCACTGCACCTTTCTCACTGCTCGTTCATTCATCTTTCCTGGACCCAGCCTCAGTGAGTGCAGATCCAAAACTGAACTGGCAAAAATTACCGCACTGATGACTGAAACTGTGTTATATTGGCAGCTGTTATACTTGCTTTTGGGATTTCAGAAGTGGTGATTTCTCCTGATTTTCAGTTTTACTCATCTGACTAAGCTCTGTGTCCTAGGTCCATCGGTTCTAGGAACATCACAATCAACATTGCTTGAGTAGTGTTACAGTTTTAATAAGTGCTGCAAGTACATAATTATAACAAGTCTGTATAAAAAATAATTTTTTTAACTGAGTGGAGCTGTAATCTGTAGCATATTGGAACACAAAAGGATGACTTTTGAACTGGGCAGATCTACTGTAAAAATTGAAGTAAGCTTTTCAGTATTGGTTCATAGAGGTCTGTGTTAAATGGATGACTTTAACAGTTCAGAATTGTAATGTGCAGCAAGAGTATAAGCACTGAGCAGCACAGTCCAATCCCAGGAGAACAGTGCAATAAACTGTATTTTTGGCAAGTGCTGCTTCCAGTGTGATTGATCCAGTAAACTGCCTTTGCTATTGCATTTCTGATTGTCACCATCATTATAGACAGTTCATATTTTTTCTTGTGCTCCTGTATTTTCTTGGGCTCATTTGGTGTTCTCATGTAAGCACCATAACACTGATCACCAAAGTATGCTTAGATGTGCATGAATAAAGGGACATGGTGCACTGAATTGTTTCTCCAGCTTGCCAGCTCCTCACTAAGTTTATAAATGAATGCAACAAAATCAGTTATATACTGTACATAGTTTACAGTGTATCTCAAAATTAAAAACACTTAGTTTTTTTTAACATTTTAACATTCAGTGTTTATTTATAGTTAGGATTATAGCATCATTGTATGTGCTCCGGAGCATCAGCAAAAGAAGAGACTGCAGTTGCCATCCTCTCCCGACACTGTGGTACCAATGTACGACTTCTATGATATTATACTGCAAAGGGTGCTAGTCAGTTTGGCATACTTGGGGAATAATGTCTGAACCAAAATATGGGCTACACAGCAATGAATGCAGAGATTCTACACAATGCACCATGACATCAGTAAGGCATGGGAGACAATATAGTGCAGCATCTGTTGTATCTGCTGTACACTTTACACATGTGCATCAGAGAGCCACTATAATGGAAAAAATGGGAAAACATAAACGACTTGACACAGACTAAAGTGGTAATGAAGTATGGTGACATAAGTGAGGAAGGGTGGTTCAAATACAATCTAACATTTGAGTACCTACCACAAGAATGTGTCCCTTTTTGTAGCAGACCAATCAAATGGTACTTAGGCTATCTAAACATAAATGCGGTCTCTTTCTCCATGAAAAGGGTATTGGCAGTGTCATTTTTAACCTTGGGGTGAGGGATGATCACCAACTGTACTGTGTATTTTTTGCTCAATTCATAATGCACCTGGAAGCACACATGTAGCGGCAATAAGCCAATGCCAAGATGGTATTACAGATGCTTATGCAGACACTAATGACAGCTGCAGTCTGCATAGTTCCTGAGCACTTAGATGTAACACAAAGCTGGTGTAGTAATTTGTAGTTTTAAATTTATAACATGCCATAAACAGGGGAACCGGTGACTTCAACACATTACTCAATCACTGATATCTCTAAAGGGGAAAGTACAAGCAGGCCCCCCACCCCCAAACACACACAAACACAGAGAAGAAAGCTATAGCATAGACCAGTTGGCACTAGGGCAAAGACAGACCCAAACAGTATAAATAATTTACAGATAATAAAAGTTCTATGCTGCAGCATTTTCTAAGTGTATGTGTGCAGCTGGGGGTTTGGAGTGGTTGGGGTACAAGGTGCCTGCTTGTAATTTCCACCCTGTGCTCCATCAGTGTGAGTGACTGATAAATCAGTTGGCGGGAGGTCACTACTAACTAGTACCAGGTGAGAGATTTGGACAAATTATGAGCCATTTATCCTGCTCAAGCAGTGCCACCGGATTGAACTGTGCTCTCACTGTCAAGCTGGAGTGGCCAACAACTCGTTAGCATAGGGAAAGCAACCCCCAAAAAAAAGAAATATAAAACCTAGAGTACTATCACTAACATTTGTGTGGGCACATCGATGCTGGGAGTAACAGAACACACACCATACCTTGATTTTGCACAGTAAAATGACAGCAATGACGGGAATCAAACCGTAGCACTAAGTAGCAAAATATAATATTAACAGTCCGTGTTGCTAAGTCTGCTCTCACTGCTGTACTGGAATGGATCAGGACTACTGCTGTGACTGCCTGAGCTACTGCCCACATCATTCTCACCGCTGTCATAGGGTCATCCCTATGGGGATCTACTATGCAGTAGATGTCAAATTATGGCACTATGTCAGTGTCTGAAAGATCACTGTTAGTGCAGGACAACATAATGCTTTCATCATCGGACCCTGAAAATGAACTGTTTAACATTGCTATTGTCATGCTGCATGCTGCCACCAAGAACTCTGTTATCAAGACAGAATTGCTGGGACTAAGAACTCATTTTAATTGCAGAGCACAAATCTCCCTGTGGTGACATTGCAAAGGTAATGAGTATCAAAGGTTACCAAATACAGGCTCCAATACACAAAATGGCACATCCTGGTTTGTGAGGGTGAAAACCTGATTTAATTTGCTAAAATAGGCTATGAATCTATCAAAATACATTGCGAATCAGTTCTATATGCAGTCACCTTGCAGTATATGCGTTCATATATCAAAACTTGGTAAATCGCTTTAAAGACAAAGTTGTTACTGCTGAAACCAGGCCATGTGACAGCAGGAATAACATGTGATAGGGCCCTGTTGACATTTGTTAAATGGCACTACAATATAAGCAAGTGATGAGAAATCTGTGTGTCATTGTGGACAGCAGATTGACTCTAGAACATTGAGTGTCATCTGACATCTGCAGCAGCTTTTACCAGCAGGGGCATCACTAGAAGTGAGGATTAAGGGCCAGAGCTCCTAACTTTCATTCATTAACCCTGAAACTAAATCTGACCCTGTTCTAATTGGGTTTTTTTTTCCACGAAGTGGCAGGTGTGGGGGCTTTAGCCCCTAGACTTTTAAGACTCTAGAAAAGTCCATTTACCACCTGCATTGGATCACTCCTGCTCAAACCTATCTGGTGACCTCTGATCTGAAAGCAGTAGTGCATGCATTTGTCACCTCCTGACTGCATAATTGAAATGGACTTTATCTAAGGCTACACACACAAAGTTTATCATGCATCAATTTTTGAAATGTATTTTCTAAGGGAGACACCAGTGGTACTAGCAACATATCTCCAGTGCCACAGACAGCTAATCAGGGAATTAATAGGTAGAAAGGCCAGTGGACAGGCCTCTCTGCTCAATTAAATGGATGCAGGATAAACAGGAACCGAGATATATAGGTTAGAGTGTGTACTTTGTTTTTATTCGATCTGCAGACAGAAAGGCATGCACAACACAACACTGTTCAGGTGGCTAGCAGATTAAAGGGAGACCTGGTCAAGTGTAAAGGACGTGGTGTTGTTGCATTCCTGGATGTATGGAGCATGCCAAGTTTGTAGAAGGATTATGGCCCTTGACAATGAAGTTGCTGCTGTCAGTGCTGAAACAGGGTCCCTAAGAAATGGCTCAGAGCATGACCCTATGATGGCTGCATCTCTGCTACCACAGTGGCTCAGCACAGGCGATTGACTATATTGGAGAAGGGTGACCAAACGGGTGGGAGGTGCACTGTAGGAGGGAGGGAGGGAATGACTCCCAGGGGAAGAAAACCAGGATCTTGTTTGTGCCTCTGGCAGAATCAATCCGGCCCACAGGCCACAAGGGGGAAGACACTGGAAAGGCACAGTGAGGTGACTTCCTCTAGTGACAAAATGTCAAAGGTGGAGGGGCATGGTAGAAAACGATGAGGGCAACAGTGCTGAATGACTCCATAGTAAGAGGAACATGAAAGTGGGTGCTCACATCCATCTGAAAGGAGACATCTGTATGCTATATGCTGGGAGCAATGGTGAATAGGGTCCTGCACTGGCTGGAGAAGCTTGTCAGAGCCATAGATGGAAAGCCAGACATGGTGATTCATCTAGGAACCAATAAGTTTTGGGCTGCAGTATAGAGAAATAAAATATCAAGTAAAGCTTTAGAGAATTTAGGAAGCTGATGGTAGCTGCTAAGACAGCAACCTTCTCCGAGGTCCTACCTGTGCTACTGTATGTGTGGGTAAGGGCAGACTGGATAAAATAACCAATTTCAACACATTTCTGAAGGACTTAGGTTGTGGAGATGATTTTATCTTTTTGAGGGACTGAGGAACATTTTGGAAAAAGCATTGACTGTTTGCCAAGGATGACCAGCACCTGAATAATGATGGCACCAGTGCATTAGGGCAGAGCTTAACATGGGAATTAGTAAGAATTTAAACTAGGAAGGGGGAAACTGGGCTAGGGTACATGAAACCAACACAGTTGAAGTCTTAAGGAATCTCCACCACCACCACCACCACCACCACATAGTAAATGTGGGGTGGATGCCAGACATGTTAAAACATAGAAACGTAGAAATTGTCAGCAGATGAGGACCATACAATCCATCAAGTCTGCCCTTGATAAAAACAACACAAGGCAGAGGGAAGGCACTGGATCCAAAGAAGCAAGGAACAAGAAGAAAAGAACCCCAGAATGTAGGAATAGTAAATGGACTACAAAGGGGTCTAAAACAGAAGGAGCAACAGAAATGCAAAGAGAAGGTTAGTCAACCAAAAGTGTCAAGGGGCCAGACAAGAGGAAGATGGGGAGAGCAGAAACCAGGAATTTGGAAGGCAGCCTTTATGAATTCAAGAAGCCTGGAAAATAAAATAGGGATGCTCCCACTTCTAGCAGCAGAGACAAAATAAAATTTGTTGACAGTTATAGGAACTTGGGGGTCAACTGACAGACCTGAAATCCCAGGGAAGTCTACAGCATACTCTTTCAATGTGCCAAAGTCCAGGTGTCTCCACATCTCATTTTGTACCAGTGTAGCTAGAAAATTTGCCTTTTGCTACATGCTCTCTTCCCTATGGGACTCGTTTCTCTGAATGTGAAAAATCCAGATCCACTGTCACCTTTAAAAACCTTCTGTGTCTGCATGTATTACAGATTTCCAGTTTTATTGATCAACTATTGGTCATTTGAAACATACAAAAAGTACATAAATAATAGCTATATCACAAAGTAGCAGTAGTTTGTTCAAAAGTAATATTAAAGTGCAGTGTGTGAGTTTCTGTCTATGTCTTGATATTGCACTTAGATATTTTGTCAAAATTTAAGGATCATCTAGTTCCAGAGGATTCAGTAATACATATCAATGGTTGAATGGGGCATTCTTATAGATTGCAATGTATTTTAAGAGAAACTTGTCTCTCCACTTCTTGCATAGTGGACATACAAATAGCATATGAAACATACATTCCAATTGGCTTTTGTTTCTAAAACACTCTAGAGATAGTGGAGGGTAATGATTTGTCTGTTGCCTAAGTTCAAGATGTTTAACTGGCAAAATGTCAGAATGAGCACGAGTTATCAGATGCCTTTCATTAGGAAAAAGAGTTAATGTTAAAAAAGGTTTACACTTACGACAAATTTTATTTTCTGCAAGCCAATGTGACAATTGAGGCCTTTATAGAAGCCAAATCTCCTAGTAAATTCAAAATAAACAATCTTTAAAAAATGCCTGTGTATAAGTTGTTAATGATTACATTGCCTAGAGCATCCTTCCATAGTTTTAGCAATCTAATCTCTTGGAGAGAATTTTACACAGATAACCAACAAGATACTACTTCTCGGTTCATTTGATTTTTTTCATTAAGATATCTTAATAGCCATGGATTTGATATATTATTCAGAATACAAAGCCAATAGTTAAGGATTTGCAATTTCTGGAATACTTCAGTAGGAAGACATCCATATGATTTGGGTGAGGGTTTTGGGACTTTAAGAATGGACCTGTAAAAATTGGAGAAAGTTATGTAAGCAATAACCCACGACAGGGTGTGCTGGTATTGGGGATTAAACACCACCCAGGGTTCGTTGTGAGACATGAGGGCACAGTCTGAGTGCCCTGACAGCACCGGGGTATATTTAAACAAAAAATTATCAAGAAACATGTTTTTTGCTGTTTAAACAGCAAGAAGGATGCTGTATCCTGCCATCTTGTAAAATAGTCCCGACCAAAGAATGCATCCTGTATTGCTCTTATGCTGAGACAGGGTGTTGTAGTTATAGACGATAGGGGACTGCACAGACACAGCTTACACACACACAACACAACAGTGACGTTCTGACACTAGTACCCACAACATAGAACTACAAACAGCACCACACACAGCCAGAACACTTGCTGCAGTCCACAAAAGGAGAGTGCAGCAACATACAGTGATTCCACCGTATTTCTGTCTCTCACTAGGCTCACTGTAGCTCACCATTTAGGAACTGTAACTCTGAATGACTCACTTTGCCGTCTGTGTCCCCATCTTTCTGCTTTTAGCTGTGGGAGTCGTAGGACACATGCACAATGTGGTTGCTCACTGATGCAGGGCTGTGGTACACACAATGTGGTCTCTCCTAGTGCAGTGGGGAAATGACAGTAATGCAATTCTCGGACAATCTAGAATTTTCCACTGGGTGGCTTGTGTCGCATGCTGCATCACACACTACACTACTGTCTCAGAATACTAGCTGCAAGTGAATAAGACAGGGCTCAGGCACACAATGCGATTGCTCAGTGATGCAGGGCACTGAGAGACATGATGCGTCACCAATAACTAACTGACTTGACAGAGACAGGGAACTCCACAGAGAGAGACAGAGTGGAGACTGCATCAACTAGAATTCACAGCTGTGTCGATCTCCTTGTCAATGATTTGCTGTCTCACTCTATCTTCTCTGGTGCACAGTGTGACAACCTCCTATTGCAACAACAGAGAAGCATGGATTAACATATCGGGGCAGATCTGCAATGGAAACTGGAGCTGACTGTAGGAGAGGATCCAGAGAGCATCAGAATGGGTTGGGAATTGCTCGCGGTCACAATATTCGTGTGTCACTGACAGGCTACAGGAAGGGAAAGAGAGCCCTACTGTGCCAGCAGTGAAGGGATAACCAAGGTACCACTGCCAGAGTACATCATTTGGGGGGGGGGGGGCTTTCACAGGACTACAACTGTGTATCCACACTGTTGGGGCCATTAAGGAATGGAGTGGCTGAAACATTCAAATGTGTGGCACTAGATGGGACAACTGACCCTTTTCTCTCATGTGCTACGGGGTGGGTGGGTTCCACTAATGGGCTGGAGAGCACTTTGCAAGGACATCTCACCACATGGCACTTACACTGTCACAGCCCAGTACTCTGTCTCTGGGCTGCCCTCTCTGTGATCCGTGGGGGGAGGGGGTTTACAGGACCACTCGCTAGGTTATGAAAACAAATGGCTGCTTTCCACATTTGCTCCATCAGAGCAAAACAACAAAACACAGTTCAGCCCAGTGATAACCCCTGGCACCTGCTCACATCAACTGTGACTATATCATGCATTAATGCATGGTCAGGTGTCAGGGGTCCACCAATCATACAGCTCATCCAAGTATCCCCATGTTATAACTCCAAATAATGTGGTGAGTAGTAGCCATAGGCTTCAGTACTGTAAAGGGTTAGTGGATCTAGTTTGGCTTCAGCTGCAAAAAGGACAGGGCACACAGTAGACCCACCATCTTGAGCACTAAATTTAATTAAAGCTGTAGAATTCTGTCTGACTTTATCAGGCAGTGATTTTGCATGAGAAAACCATTGTTTGAGAAAAATATGACACCCACATATGTATACATTTTAACAATTTCAAGCTTAACATATTGACAGTAAAAATATATTTTTTTCACCAAAAATAAACACTTTCATTTTGTCATGGTTTAACTCTAATTTGAGTGCAGCGCATAATGTGAAGAAATGGTCATATACAGTGGTACACCTGCCAGCCAGAATAGATGTTTCATGTTGCTATTGTTTCTTGACATGAACTCAACCAGACCCACTGTACTGTTTGTTATGCATACAGTGTATGCTTTAACCTGCACACTACCATTTTTACTACACAGTATTATATTCTGTCTTTATCTGCCTAATTTGTATCCTTACAATGTACCTGAATGCTGTTTGCATGGACTCTTATGGTCATACTTAATCTTGTATGATATGACTTGTATACATTGTGTGTAATTATTGTTCTGTTCCAACTCCCCTACTGTTACTTGCTCCACACAAGATGCAGCTGGAAATGAGTCATTGGCTCAGTGTACCTTTCAGGCCAAAAAGTTTAAATCAATAAAATGCCACTCCATGCCAGGCTATGTGTGTGTGTGTGTGTGTGGGGGGGGGGCACAGATTAACTTGCTACCCTAAAGAATTCACATTTGTAAAAAAAAAAAAAAAGAAAGACCAGCATACACATATACATTTAAGATAATTGTCAGGGCCACAACTGTACAGTTTCCTCAGGGGAAAAAATGATAAAATTCAAAATCTATCTGTAAAAAAGTAACAGAATTTCTCAGAATCAGGCATTTGAAAACAACCCAGTGAATCTACATAGGATGTACAGACTCTTGCTCTATATTATTGTATTTTTTTAAGATTTAATGGAAACTGAAGACAAAATTTACAAAGAATATGTTGCTGTTTTTTTTTTTTTTTTTTTTAATTTGCCTGCTAGATTTACATCCCTCGTGGATTTCCATAGTTCTACTTTTTATGGTTCTTCTCTTTCCCACAATATCTCTTGTCCCATTTGAAGGTGATGCATCCCGCGCCATTCATTCAACAACAGTTTCTTTTTTCAAGTTTAGAGCAGTAGAGCTTGTCCAGGGAGCTCAGGAGTTGCTGGATAGTTTGATACATTTTATTGGACCAACATACCGTATGTCTTGTACAAAGATGGTATAATACACAAACTTTAGGAGCACTACAATTCCCTTCTCAAGGGAGCTCAAATGAAGGTTAAATTTACATATGACAAACACCTGAAGGATAAGTGAATGGGTTTATCTATAAGGAAACAACTAGAGCCTTCACTAATTATAGCATCAGTGACCTCAGGTGATTTTGTACTTTTTATGGTTGTGTAGCTTAAAAGCTTTAAAAACAAAACTTTCCCTCCTGCTGGCTACAACTAAATGCATGCTTAGAAAATAGAATATTTGGATTAGAAAGACTTATTCATCAGAAGCCAAAGAATCAGCTTCCTAACAAGAGACTGCTGTTGCAACAGTTATTACTCTCTTAATTAATGGTCCTGGATGCATCACTGCCCCATGGGGCAGGAACACATTGTAGGAAGATGATACATAAAAAATGCAAATGTGGAGATGCCCAGGGGGCCATAAAACTAGCAGGCAAATTAAAAAGAAATAAAAAAAAATCCTTACAGCAAACGAGAAAGGACACATTAGAACTTCACCTGCAAATCAAAATGCGCTGAACAATGTTTTTTTTGTTTTGTAAATTTTGAGTTTAGTTCTCATTTAATTTTGCTTTATTTAATGTGCTGTATATATATTTTTTCTTTTATTCTACCTATTTTAAATATACACAACAATAGCTAGATAGTAGATTTCTATAAGAAATCTAGAAAGTGGAGTAATAATCACCAGTGCCATCTTAGAATTTCAGTTCTTGACAAATGGTTGAGATGACTTCATGTACCATAATTTGTCAGTGGTCCTGATTATAGTTTTGCTTTTTGTGTGTTTGACCATAGATTTTATTCTGTTTTAACTGACTTACAGTAGATGACACACTCTAAGAGACAATTTGTAGGTCAGAACAACTGGAAGAAGCAGCCATATTTTCCCTGTAGTATTCTGCCTGTCTCTCTAACTCTCTCTCTAGAGGGGACTGACACACATCCCAGATAACTATAACCATTCGATAGCCATTTGGCACAGTAGCAGGGGTGCCACTTATAATTCAGTGCAGGTGACTTTGGTTCAAAAATAACCCTGCCTCAATGGAAGGTTGAAAAGTGGGATGATTGGTTGTCCTAGAGGCTACTCTCCTCCTCCTCTAGGGAGAGAGTGTGATTAACTCCTCTATGATACTGCCACATTGGTGCCCATAAATTGTAATTCAGGCTGAAGCACCTAGAAGGCAGAATACCAGCTGCCTCTGCATTGCACCATTGTTTGTGCATGTGGTTCTTTCTTCTGGCATCCTCAAGGTTGATGGAAAAAAAAGAAAAAGTCATGGCCCCTCGAATGATGGCGCAGCACAATACTCTCTGGAACTGCACATCCAGCTGCTACCCAGAACATCAAATTCAGATTTTCCAGAGAGAGTTTTGATTACACTAATGACCTCACCATTGAAACATACATAGACGCATAGAATCTGATGACAGATAAGAACCTATTACCCACCCAGGCAACCCATTTTATAATTTATTCTCCTTCATTTTTTCCTGAAGTGCTCACTTGATCTATGGCACCATCTCTTCACCTTCCTACCTTACTCCTACAAATCCCTTGTGCCCTTCCCAGTCATTTTTGAACCCCTCCACTGTTTTTGCCTCCATTCCTCCATTGAAAAGCTATTCCAGGGATCCTCCACCATTCCTGTGAAGAAGTACTTAACCACATCCCTCTTGAATTTACTACCTCCAGCTTCATAGCATGCCCCCTTGTTCTAGAGCACCTTTTTTCAGAAAAATACTCTCCTTCTATATCTTAATTACTCCCATTAGGTATTTAAAGGTCTCTATTAAAACCCCTTCCCCCCTTCTCATCCAGGGTGTACATGAATAGCTCCTTTAGCCTCTCCTAATAGGGCTTTTGATGCAGATGCTGCACTATTTTGGTAGCCCTTCTTGGGCTGTCTCATCTCTTTCTATGTCCATTCTGAGATGTGGACTCCACAACAGAACACAGTACTCCGGGTGAAGTCTTACAAATGATCTATATAGGGGCAGCACCACCTCCCTCGTCCTACTGGTGATACCTCTTCCTATGCATCCCAGCATCCCATTCAAGCTTCTGACTGCCTTGTAATACTGCCTTGCCATCTTTAGGTCATTCAATATGATTATTCCTAGGTCTCTTTCCTGCTTGATCTTTGTCAGTACCACTCCTCCCATTTTGTAGTCCACTCCTGGATTTCTGTGGCCCAAGTACATCATTTTCACTTTTTTGCATTAATCCTGCTGTGCTATCCTATTAGCACAGCACTATATTTTTGAGTATCAAACCATGAGGGGCTGGTAGCAGAGAAGCTAGAACGAGTGATTGGGATAATAGGTTTGGAGAGTTACCAAAGAGCTGCATTGGTAAAGGATCTCTGAGTGATAGTAATTTAAAAAAATGTTGTCATTCAATGGCCAATTCATGAGCCTTTGATTTTCATGAGCACTGATTATTTTATCAGTGGCCAGGCTGCTTTCCAAATCAACATACTGTACTTTGAAAATATTATGCCTGTTCTGTGGCAATTGCACTGGCTTCCTGTCAAGTGAGACACCTCTTTCAAGATCCTGTTAACATTCAAGGTCGTACTCAGTTTTGGGCCAGACTACCTAAAAAAACTGTCTTATATGCTGCAGTGCATCCCTTCCAGGACACCTGGGGTGTGTTTCTAGTTGTCCCTATGGTGTGCTTGAAACTTTCTGGGGAAGTGGCTTTCTTGGTAGCTGCTTCATTGTTATGGTACTCTCTCCCCTCTCAGCTGAGGACTGCCTCATTGGTGGAGGGGTTCAAAATGAGGCTACAAATCCATCATTACCCAAGCTTACAACTAGGGACAAGATATTGAAAAGGTTTGTACCTGGCACTAATCTTTAGCTCTTGCGCTGCACTCAAATTGTACTCATTTCCCATATTCAGAAAAAAGCACTGTGCTTGTCATTAGCACTAGTGATCGAGCACAAAATTAAGATATGCAGCACTTGGGCCAGCCCGGTGGTACTGAGGGTTGAGGAGCTGGACGGCACACCTCGCGCCATGCCGGCGACCAGAGTTCAGGAACAGACTCGGGTTGCCGGGGGTTGGAAGGGGGAAGGGAGGATTGAGCATCCTGCAACAGCTCTCCTTCCTTCAGGGTGGGCAAGGGTCATGTGCTGCACTGTACTGACACCCAGCGGAGGCTGGGTGTTCAGCAGACCATGGGCATCTACACTGGGGGAGAAGAGCCAGTGGATGTCTGCACGTTAGTGCGCTGACGTCATTGCAAGTCAGACTCTTCAGAAGAATTAAAGGGGGAAAAATAAGCACCTTCTCCTCTATGAAGCCTTCCTCTGGGCTTCAATTAGCCACTGCCACTGGGGTCCCCCCAACTAGTTACTGGTTCTGCGAGGGCTGGATAGGGGGTTCCAGCTCTGTGGCCCCACCCTCTGGAGGGAATAGCCAGGGGTGGTCGGGGGGGTCCCAGGTGACAGTTGGTGGAAGACTGGGGCCGTGACCAGGGTGGATACATGGTGGAGGAGCCCCAAAAGATATGCAGCACTCAAACGGGGGACAGTGATGTGCATACTTGCGCAGTTCAGTAATCGAAGATATAGCACTGCGCTAATGGAATAGTACAGCAGGATAGTGCATCACAAATACCAACCATAAAACACAGGTTTTAACTTGTGGCAAACCCCAGAAGGGGGGAGAAGTATAACAGAATATACACACACACACACAACTGAAAATAAAATGACCCACATTGTGTACATGATGCAGCTGGTCATGCAAGATGAGAAGAGGACTAATGCCCCCCCCAGGGCCCAGGTGCAGACCAGGGGGGGTGCTATGCTACAAACAGGCAGTACCATCTATGAGTTAGATTTGAAATCCTTAGTTGCACACTAATTGGGGGCTAGCACAGCTCAACAGGTGCTTGATCATGTAGCTGTGTGAACTACAGCATTACCAACTCTGGATGACCAGCTCTAAACAGACACTCAGAAAAGCCATGCAATGTCCAAGAAGCTCAAGGTGATAGCAGAACTGTGCTTTCTGACCACCAGAACCTTCCAGACACCGTTGGGGGACACACACTATATCTAAACCTCATGCCTATTGGGCTGTTTCCTAAATGCCCCTTCAGGCCTATGCTGAGGAGTTTATCATATTTCCCACCTCACCAGCAGAGTGAACAGTAAACATGCAGCAATTCTGTGAAGTTGCACACTTATCGGCTATACTTGGTGCCACTGACTGCACTCATGTTGCTGTCCTGGAATCCACCAGTAATGGAGTTGATGCTTATAATAATAGGATGGGGGTACCCTTCCATCAACTGCAAGGTGGTGTGTGATGCAACAGGGTACATCATCAATGTCCTGGCATGGTTCCCCTGCAATGCCTCAATGCCTTTTTCTGACAAAACTCCATCCTTTGCCAGAGGTTTGAATGTGGGAGCATCCCTAGTGGGCAACCTGTTGGTGACTCTACCCCAAAGACATCTCTCCAACCTCCTCCCGTTGCACATGAGGTCACCATCCCTTGACCTTTACCTACATAGGGGACAGTGAATTTCCCCCTGCATCTCTGGTTCCTCACACATGCCCTAAAATGCACATCCATTGCAGAGGGCAGGTATAATGAGGCACACATTGCTATATGCAACATCATTGAGTGGGTTTTTGGCCTGATCAAGATGTGGTTCAGGTGCCTTGACCATTCCAGTGGTGCCCTACAATACACCCGCCAGAAGGTCTGTTACATATTCCTTGCCTCTTGTAAACCACCCAACATGGCAATCAACCATGGGATATACCTGCCAGCCCCAGATGGACACCCTGTAGCAGATGACAAGCAAGAGGATAAGGGGATGCAGGAGTAGCTCAACAGGCATGACACCAAGATAGCCAGGAGGGTAAAGGAGTACATATACCACCTCATTACAGTTCACGTTGGACCTAGATGCTGAGTATTGACTGCACAGGAGACCATCATGTGTTCAGAAAATGTATTGTGTAAATAATGATGATGTGCATGAAAAAAAACAAGCCATAAAAGTGGGGGGCATTAAATGGAGCTGAAAAAAATGCAGTGCCATCCCGATGACAGGGAAAGGGGTTAAAGGGGCTGAAAAGAAATGCAGTGCCATCCTAGCAGCTGGAGGGGCTGAACAGAAATAGTAGTTCATCCAGGCAGGGAGTGGCTAAACATAGGTAATGTGAGGGGGTGGCGAGAGATGACCTATGTGGGATAGGACTCGGGGGCATGATGAACCAAAGATGCATCCCCTACAATCTCCCCTGCTACAGATGCTGCACATGCATGGTACCAGGGAGAGCAGTGGGAAGATGAACGCATTGGTTAAGTCAATAAACACTACCCCAGTCATTTGCTCCCAGTCTATTGCCCCAAGCATATCAGAGGTGATATGGACAAGAGCAGAATCCATATCATGGTTCTTTCTAAAACCATGCTGGGCATTCAATAGTATGTGATGTAGCTCCAGGCAGTCCTGGAGTTGGGTGTAAAGCAATTTCTCTTGCATCTTATGAGCTAAGAGGAGGGATATGTCTATAGTTTTCTACAAGGTCTTTTGCTCCACCTTTATGTATGGGGACCACTAGGGCAGTTTGCACTTGTCAGGGAAAAAAGCCTAAGAATAGGGATTTATTTAAAAGAGTTTTGAGGGGTGTGGCTGTGACAGGAGCTGCTTATGTTAAAAATGTTTGTTGTAAACTGTTAAAGGCTGGTGAGCCCACTGTTAAGATCTTTCTTAGCTGGGCAAGTACTTCCTGTCTTGTACCCAGGCGGAAGTGAAAATGAGGAAAGTGATTGTTGCCATTGTCTTTGATAAGGAAGCTAGATATCTATCCAGACTGCTGAAAAAGTAATTTAAAGCATTTTCAAAATCTATAGGTTCAGACAGAACATTCACATCTACTTTTAAGTCCTAAACAGTGTTCCCTGAAAAGTCTTTCAAGAGGCAGTTTATCTGATTCCAGAAATTCTTAGAGTCAGAAAGATCTGTGGTCTGGACATTTATACTATATCTCCTTTTGCAATTTTTATGTTGGCTTGCGCATTACAGCCAACATATTGCGGTAGTAGCAGATTTGGAGGCACGGTGACTGTTGGGTGAATGCAGGGCATGCATCAGTAGGTTCGTCCCTTCTTCCCCAATCAGCCAGCAGCAGCCGCTGACATCACGCATCCCTAATGTGGCCACCAGATCAAAGAAAAGGGCTGCTGCAATGAGAGCGAAGCTCTCGTGTAACGGGACCTCAACATGCCTCCCCACATGCATGCAACATGGCAGCAGTGACTGCCGCCACCTCCTGTCACACTGCCGATGGGGGAGCTCACTCCCTGTCAGCATAATGACCCCCCCTCCCATTCAAAATGTATGCAGAGGGGGTGCCCAATCCCCCTCGGCATCATACACTCTAATGAGTTTTCTTTTGCCGATGGGGGCCCTAATCCCATTGGCATTTAATCCCTGACCCGCTTATTTTGCTGATGGGGATCCCACCTCGTCAGCATAATGTCTCTCCCCACTTTTGTTGTGCTGGCGGGGGTGCCCAATCCCTCGGCTCATGTCGTCTCCCCTTCAGTATGTGACGATGGGGTGTTCAACTCTCATTGGCTACAGCATTTCACCCCTAAAGACTTAGGTGGCACACTGGGAGCCCACCCGCATGCCAAATCCCTGCAAAAAAAAAGAATCCTGTGATTTTTATTTATTTATTTATTTTTACAAAACCTGTAAAAGAAAATGGTCCCTCACGGTCTCCCTGCCCCCTCCAACAACCCGCTACCACCTCTGTCAACCCCACCTCCCCACACCCCCATTCCCATACTTACCTCTGAGTCTGGCGCGACGATCCGCGTGGATCAGAATACGCCTACACTTCAAAGCCGACCACAAACTGAAGAAATGCCGTAAGCTGTATAATGGCATAAATAGTTTTTTCAACTTTGGTGCATATCTCAGCCATTTATGGAATTTTGGCACCAAATTTTCAACATAGGGTTATTGGGACCCCTCCTCATGAATTCAGGCACCGTCATGGAGTTATTCAGTCCCAAAAGGTGATTTTGCGGTCACTGCGCGGAATCACCTTCCGGGACTGATTAACAAAACGACAGTGCCACTGTTCATGAGGTGGGTTCTCAAAAAGCCTATGTTGCATATTTGGTGGGAAAATTAAAAAAATGGCTGTTTTACGAGCATGCATTACACTGTTTCCATGCACAGTCATAACTTCGTGAATCTGTAATATTTTCACTCCAGATTTTCAAAATTGCCATTTTTCCTCACCTCCTTATGAACAGTACAGCTGCTATTTTACATATCCCGGCCGAAATGTATTTTCGCACATCCGGCGCAGACTGGCGTGGTCGCTATGCGAAATCAGTTTATGGGACATTTTGAGGAAATGGCAGTGACACTGTTCATGAGTAGAAGTCCTAAAATGCCTATATTGAAAATTTGGTGACAAAATTCCATAAAATGACTGTTACAAGTGTGCATTGCGCAGTTTCCGTGCACCCTTGTAACTTTGCAAATTTGCAATATTTTCATGTCAGATTTTCAACACTGGCATTTTTCACACCTTCTTATGAACAGTACAGCTGTCATTTTTTCGCATCCTGCCCTAAATGTGTTTTCGCACCTGTGGCGCACAATGGCGTGGTCACTGTGTGAAATCAACGTTTCGGACAAATTAACAAAATCACAGTGCCACTGTTCATGAGGGGAGGTCCCAAAATGCTATGTTAAACATGTGTTTTTAAAAATCCCAAAAATAATTGGGTTATGGACGTGTGTTGCACAGTCTATGCATGCTCTTAACTTCACCAATTTTTCATATTTTCACTACAGATTTTCAACGTTGCCATTTTTTTACATCTCCTCATGAACAATACAGTTGTCATTTTTCACATACTGCCCAAAATGTGTTTTCTTCCCTGTGTCACCAAATGGCATAGCTGCTGTGCAAAACCACCTTTCGGCTAACAAACTGATAGTGCCGCTTTTCATGAGGTGGGCCCACAAACAGCCCATGTTGAAAATTTGGAGTGAAAATACCAACACACACCTATAGTGTTAGGATTTCCACCCTGTAGAGACTGACAGGCTTCAAGGGTTTGACTTGAGATCATTGGCTGTAATGCTCATGCCATTCCACCCCCACCCCCACCCTGCAGCCAGTGACAGGCATCATTGTGTGCCTTGCACTGTTCGGCTACAAAGTTCACCTCATTCTCCTATACTGCACCCACCTCAGCATATTTCCTTATGGAATAGGGTAAGTTTAATGCCCAAAAACCCCAAAGCACACCACAACACTTGTCAGTGTCTACTGGGTAGGGTGAGGTACAATGGCATAAGCATTATAGCTGATGACCCAAAGGCACACTCCAATGCCTGTCAGTCTCTACAGGGTGGGGTTGGTGTCACTTCAATACTTCACTGCCATTCCTATTATGCATCTTTAACTCCGGCACTACCAATGCCATTGCCAGCGAGACAACATTCGGCATTGGCAAATGCTTATTTAGATCCTGCTTGTAAGAATTTCTATGAGACCTGTACTTATTCCAGTCAGCAGCTCCCCCTGAGAGTTTATATTGACCCCAGGACTTATCTGATTTTCAGATTCTTCCTTAGTTCACGATCAAGCCATTTTGTGAAGTGGCCATTTATCCTATGCTGTTTAAGGGGGCATGTTTATTGGGGAAGTCATTGATGAAATCTAGAGAGAAGTCAATATTAGGCAGTGATGTTAGGCTGCCACATGGAATCTCTGAAAAGCTACTATGGAAGGCATTTTCATCAAATGTTTTGAGGTTTCGAGCTATCAGAATTCTTGGAGGGGGTTTAGGTGAATTGTTTTTCCACATGCAGAACACTGGAGAGTGGTCACTTATGGCATCTGGGATTATTCCTGTGGCTTTTTCTCTATCTGGCCTATTAACCAATATCCATTCAATAGTGGAGTGGTTACCAGATTTAAGGTTCAGTCGGGTGAGTTCATTTATTAGTTGAGTGAGAGGGACAGCTGATAGTGCAGATGTATCCATATACTGATTCATCCAGTTAAGGTTAAAGTCACCTAATACAATTAGTTCAACCGGGGAGATGTTTGACACAGTTTTTTACTGAGGTCAGGCCACTTTTGACAGTCTTGGAGGAATTGCATGCACATGCAATATTTAATAGTTTTGTCCCTCCAAGAACAATTTAATCAATATGAACTGTGTGTCAGTTTTTTGTATAGGTAAAAGTAGTTCTGTGGCTTTTAGGGAATTTTTAACAAAGATCAGTACCCCTCCTACTTTTTTGCTTAACCTGTCTTTCTGGAAGGAACTGTATCTAGGTAGTAGTGCTGTGCAGAATTTTCAAATTCCGGTGGAACGAAATGCTTCAGAATGTTCAAAATTCTGCCGAATTCTGCCGGAAACAGAATGGCAGAATTCCACAACATAAAATAGTTGCAGAATGATTTTCTATGGAAAAATCACTGTTCCACGGAATATTATTCTGCAGATCTCAACATTTTCTGCAGAAATTGTTGCAGAATAATTTTCCACTGAAAAAACTGTTCAGCAGATCACAGTAGGCAGAATTCCACAGACGAACAAGCAAAATTCCGGCAGAAATTCCAGCAGTGGGATGGTCATTCTGCACTAATTCCACCAGCAGAATTCCACATTCCACACAGCACTACTAGATAGGTCAATTTCAGGATTGAGAATTTGGTGTTTTTATTTATTTATTTAAAAGTTTTACCAGGAAGGCATACTGAGTGATGAACAGCTCGATTGCAGATGCATCCTGGGGGTGGGAGGGAAATGGAATCTATACAATATAATAAACATGGAATATACAATACAATACAATACAATAAACTGCAATGCTGAGATCACAATGTGCGCAAAGGGTACAGGAGACAAGAGCAACAAGTAGAGAAAATTTGCACTATAACCATGCTCAGAGGAATTTTCATTATGCTATGCAGAGAATATGTACATAGTATACACAGAGTTTCATACTGAGAGCACAATAGGTACATATAGTTATGAGCAGCTGCAGAGGGCAATTATAATAAAGTACTAGGCTGAGGGCAGAGATCTGTGAATGCTTAGTAATGAGCTGGGGTTCTACACAAAGTGGTAATAATATTGAAGAAGTGGGGGACACTTGGCCCCTCCGCAGAGCTGGATGCATGTGCAGGTGGAGGAGAAATGAGACTTGAGGAGAGAGCTGAGATGCTGAGAGTTGGCTATGTGCCGAATGTCTGCTGGCTAGGAGTTCCATAATTTAGGCATCCATTAATTGAAGGCAGCTTGGCCTTTAGATGTGGACATATGTCGGACATGAAGAAGCCAGGAGTCTGTGTTCCAGAGTGAGTACGCAGAGAGGGGTTGAGCTGAGAGGGCAGACTCAGAGTAGGGAGGAAGAGATTGTGCTCAGAATTTTGCTGTAGTCCTGGCACAGTGGGCCTGTCTCTGATCCTGGAGTAAAGGTAGGTCTAGTGACCTGTTGAGGTCACAGTGATGAGTCATGGGAGGGCAGTCCAGGGCAAAATGGCTGAAAGAATGGAATAGGGGATCTAGTCTGGCTAAGGTGGATTTAGGAACAACGCTGTAGACTACGTCTCCTAGTCAAATGTAAGGAGGATAATTTTCTGTACAATTGATGCTGCATATGTTGACAGAGGGATGCAGTTCCTGTTGCGATATAAGGCACCCAGCTTGGGATGAAGTTTCTTGCAGATTGTGTCGATATGAGCAGAAAAGTCTAATTGCTGGTCGAGCCAGACCCCGAGGTATCTGAAGGAGGTGCAAGCCTCCAAGGGATTCCCATCAATTGTGTGGAAAGTGGGGAGGAGGGGAGTCGGGAGATTCTCTGCTTCGTGCTGAAGGTTAGGGATACAGTTTTCTTGGGATTAAGAAAAAGCTGGTTTGAGCGAAACCAGAGCTGAACAGCATTGAAGTCCTCCTGGAGACTAGAGGCTGCTTCAGAGGGGGAGGGATCTGATGCATACAGTACAGTGTCATCAGCGTACATGTGAAAGGATGTGTGTGGGCATACTCAGGGCAGGTCGTTCAGGAAAATGGAGAACAGTATCGGGCCAAGGACCAAGCCTTGGGGGACCCCAGTAGTGACAGGGAGGGAGACAGAAGTGTGAGAGCCAATTCTTAAAGATTGTGTCCTGCCTGCCAAGTAAGAATGGAACCAGCTGGTGGCTGCACCAGACAGTCCAGCGTGGGAGAGTTTGGATAGTAGAAGGGCATGGGAGACAGTGTCGAAAGCCTTCACAAGGTCGACAAAGATAGCTGAGGTGGTGTGCCCATGATCCATTCCAGTAAGGATGTTGTCGGTGAACCTTAGTAGGGAGGTGATGGTGGATTGCACTTCCTAAATCCAGACTGATAGGGTGTGAAAAAGGAGGAGGAGTCAAGAAATGAGGAGAGTTGGGAGAGAACAAGGTGCTCCTGTAGTTTGGCCAGGATGGGGAGTAGAGAGATAGGGCAGTAGTTGCCCAGCGAGGAGGGGTCACCGCCTTTAGGGAGGTGGATGACTGTGGCACATTTCCAGTCAGATGGAATTGCAGCAAGGAAGAAAGATTGAAGAGAGCAGCCAGAGGGGTGGTGATGGCAGGGGCAGATAGGTGGAGCATTTTGGAGTCCAGTCCCAAGGGGCATTTAACTTTGGTGGGATTGAGTGCCTGCAGGGCTTTTAGCACTTCAGTCGGGGTAACCAAGTGAAAGGAGAAGCAGGAGGCCGGGGAGGTGGGTGGGATGGGAGAGGGTGGACTCATGCGGGGTGAGGGAGAGATGATAGAAGAGGGGATGCACAGCTAATGAAAAAGGTGTTAAAAACTGAGGCTATTGCACCTGGTTTAGAGACAATGGAGTCTGCTACATTTAGGACTGGGGTGGGGGGCTGGGCAAAGGGGGAGAAGAGTGATTTGATTGTTTTCCAGAATTTCGCTGGGTGATTTATATTAGTGTGGAAGGAGGCCTTGAAGTAGTTAGCTTTGGCCTGCCAGATAAGCCTAGTGCAGGAGTTACGGAGTGAGCGGTAGAGTTGGAGTGCCACCTGGGTGCCAGTTGCCCTGTATGTTTTCCAGGCCTGGTCCCTGGGATGGAGTTGATCTATGATATTGGCGGTGACCCAGGGCAGGTGGGCACCCATTACATGAGTCCTTCTGAGTGGCGCATAGTAGTCCCAGACGGTGAGGAATCTGGACTTGAAAAGTTCAAGGCAGTGTCGATGGAGGATGCCCGTGGGATGAAGGAGCAATCAATGTTTGTCAGATCATTTAAGAGTGCTACAAGGTAGAGGGATTTATATGACCTAGTGAGCAGCGTACACAGGGGAGGTGTTTTGGGCCTGAATATTTACCTTATCATGTGGTGGTGGCTTAGAAAGTCCGGAAGGAGTCTGGTCTCTACTGTCCGATGGGAGTGTGAGGTAAGGGACCAGTCCAAGATGGAGTGGTTCTGGGATTTGTGATTCAAGCATATGGATTCAGATATTTGTTGGGTCAGGTTTAGTGCATTCACCTGGCTACGTAGCTTAGAGCTAGCATTGGAGAGCAAGTTAGAATTGAAGTCCCCTAGGAAATGTAGCACACACCCCGATGCGAGTGACTTTAGGGTGACCAGATGGTCCAGCACGATGGGTAGAGGGGTGTTGGGGGTGCAGTAGGACCCTGCTACATATATAAGATTTGAGTGTAGGAGTGAGAGTTTGATTAGCAAGGAGTCTATGGATGGCATGGGCATGGATAGCTGGATATGGGTGAACTGGTGCTGAGAGGAGATGAACATGGCAATGCCTCCACCTCTTTTTTTTACCCTGGCGGACATGCCGAATGAGGGAGTAGCCAGAGACAGATCATTCTGCTTCTAGGTTGTGAAGCTTCAGCCAGGTCTCAGTTATAATCAGAATATCTGGATGCAGCGCTATGAAACTTGGTTGAAGTGCGGTGAGTTTGTTCAGGATGCTGCATATGTTTAGGTGTCAGCCAGGTTTCCGTGATCCATGTTTCTGAAGCAATGCTAAAAAGGTTAAGCAAGCTCAACCTTGGCTAATACATATACATTTTCACATTTCTTATACATTTTTCTAAAATGTTTTAATTGTTTACAGGGGCTCACGTAGTGTGTGGCCAACATCAAAATCAAACAGTTATAGTACCAGTGTCCCCTTCCCCCCCAAAAAAAGAAACTGCTTGAAAGCCTGCAATTCATTCAAGTCAATTCAGTTTTCTTACTTGGTTTTCCTTCCATCTTTAAAACATTTAAGGGGGATCTTGGACTCATTATTCAGCCAAATCATGATCAGCCACACCACTAACAGAAAGCTGACCCCCTCATTGGTCAGGAATCTATACTATAAATGTTATTATGCCGATATGAGCTGAGGTTCCACTGTTTTCTCTTTCTTGTATGGAAACTACTCTATGACTACTTTTTATATTGTGTGCTCTGGTCCATAAGAGACTCACAGGTGACTATTGGGGAGCTCACCAGTTAGGAGAAGGCCACGCCTCTCATGTCTGTGATGCAATGCTAAACATTTAGCTAGCTCAAACCTGGGTAATACACAGATTTTATCACATTTCTTATAATTCTTTTTGTTTGTTTTTAATGTTTTGCAAGAGTGGCCAACAAAAAAAAAGAAAAGAAAAATGCATAAGAGATATGATAACATTTGTGTGTATTAGCCAGGGTTGAATTTGCTAATCATTAAATGCTGCAAAAAATAAACAACAAATACAACATACTTGTCGTATTTCCTCAGTGAAAGGTTACAGTCCAGCAGAACAGTCTGATGCCATAGTTAGTACTTTGCTGCTGAACTGCAATGGTCCCATCTCCAAATTTATCAGTGTATGTGTTCAGATCAGAGTTTCAATAGAAATGTTTGTGCTAAAAATGCAATGATCCATAAAGAGCATATAATAAAATAGAACGCAGTCTGAATTTATACATTCTGTGAAAAATCTCAAAATGATTTACAAAGCATGGAGTTAGATATTGATAGTGTTGCTTTTTATTTTATTTTTTTTTTTATTTTGCAGACAGAGATTGAAGCCATTATGTGAAAGGTATTTTCCATAAAAACTCCCATGGATAATTGCATTTTTAAATATTTTACAACATCAAGATAGGGAATGCTGACCAGGAGAAATGAAAATGGATATAATTAGCGATGAGTGGGTGATAAATTACCCATCAATATCCAGTGCCTGCATGCACCTCCAAAACACTAATATTAACTCAGATTGTTTAATTGCATATGTTCATGAAGTGACAAAATCATTTTATCATCACAGTACACTAAAAGGGAAATAGAAACGGAGGATGGAAGATATCATGAATAACATACATTGTTCCCCCTTAAGACTATTCATAATATGAGGCTAATTGCTAATATAACCCCTTCTTCCCTGATCTACAGTATGGTTACAGGAGCTGGATTATTGGATTGAAAGAATTCCAGAAAAATTAAGAGTACATCTGAATTTGATGGGTTTGAGTTCTTGGAGTAGAACCAGAACTTTTTGAGCAAATGTTTGCATTTTGCAAGTATCCAGTAACTTATCCTATTATAATATTTAGGAACAAAAATCAGTTTCTGTGTAATTGGTGTTCTGTATTTAAGTCACCTCAATCCTTTTTATTAAGGACATTTACATGAAAACAGGATCTCTATCCATCAGACTTCATCTCATCTTCCTGCTCTCCCCTTTTCCACTTAAGTCATAATCCTTTGTCTATGACATTATAAGCCATAACATCATTCTTAACCGATGAGGATTGCTGATTTCTAAACATTGCAGGTGCTCTTAGAACCATGAGAGGATGCTTCATGCAAATACTGTATGCTTCATGCAAATACGCCTATTACAGCAGTCCGTACCAAAGTCAGTAATGCCCCCTGGATTACCCCATCCCTGCTGCAACTGTTCAAACACAGGGATAACCTGTGGCACCTGGCCTCCGAAATAGGCCTTTCAGCAGACAGACAGGCTTACAATGCCACAAGAAACAAATGCACCTGGGCCATCAGGAAAGCAAAAGCCGATCACTATCAGGCCACGCTTACCTCCTCCTGGGGGAATGCGAGAACTTTCTGGGACAACATAAAACAACTGAATGGGAGCGTGCACTCCCAACCCCCTACTCAGATCACCATTGATGGCTGTATCTCCACTGACCCTGCCCGCATAGCCAACTTCCTCAACTCATCCTTCACAGACCTTAGTTCGGTCCTCCCTAAAATCTTCTTTGACCCCCCCCTCCTTCCTTACCTGCCCCGGTCCTTCAATATCCTAGCTTCCACTTACGCAGGGTAACTCCCCAGGAGGTCAGGCCTCACCTGCTGAAAGCTCTAAAGAGCAATAACTCTGGCAGTGACTCCCTGGACCCAAGTATCCTCCGCTGGGTCCTGGATCAGGTCCTTATCCCACTAACTAGCTTGCTCAATAAGTCCCTCTGCCTGGAGCAATTCCCCTCTGCTTGGAAAACTGCTACAGTTATGCCCATACATAAAGGTGGTGACAAGTACACAGCTGGTAACTACAGGTCAATCTCCATCCTCCCTCCCCTCTCCAAAACCCTAGAAAAACTGGTGGCTATCCAGATTTCGGACTATCTGACCAAATACAACATCCTTTGCCATGAACAGCATGGTTTCCGTGCAGGTCACAGTACCAGCACTGCCCTTATTGAGTTTTCAAATTTCCTGCACTCCTCCCTGGACTCAGGCTCACTAGCTGGGGCAGTGTTTATTGACCTCTTGAAGGCTTTCGACACTCTCTCCCACCCCCTCCTGCTGGATGCCCCCAGCCGCACTGGCTTTGCCACCGGTCCGGTCTCCTGGTGCTCCAGCTACTTGTCTGACCGGTCTCAGCATGTTAAAATTACTGGGACCCTCTCCAATACATGTCCCATCCAATCCGGTGTCCCCCAGGGTTCTATCCTTGGTCCTCTTCTCTTCTCACTCTACCTCAACACCATGCCCAAAGCCTGCTCTGGTAAAATCCTGCTGTATGCTGATGATGCCGTCATCTTTGCCTCCCACCGTAACCCCATCTCCCTTCAAGACACTTTGCAACTAGCCTTCAATGATGCTGAAGCCTGGTTCAGAGAGCACCGACTAGTAATCAATCTAAAAGAGACCAAAGCCATGCTCTTCGCCCATCCCCAAAGCAAATCCAGTAATTTCCCGCTCCACATCCTCCCTAGCTCTAAGCATCCTCTCAATCAAGTCCGCTTGTACAAGTACCTCGGGGTCTCCTTTGATTCGGCACTCACGTTCCACGACCACATTGATACCCTAGCCTCAGCAACAAATGCACGGCTAGGTATCCTCTACCGCTACAAGCACTGCCTCCCCCTCCCATGCCCTTTGACTAGCAGTCACCTCCTCAATAATGTCCCTTGTGGACTATGGCCTGCCAGTCTATGGTGCCGCAGACACGACCGCCCTTAATAAAACCTGACTCACCCTGAATAAGGGCTGTAGATTAACTACGGGAGCCCCTAGGCTCACTCATACCTGCCAACTATATGATGAGGTTAGGCTGCTTAATCTGGAAGAACGGATCAGGTACCAGACCTGCCTCTTAATGAAGAAAATACTCCTTGGAGTCTCCTCGCCCGGACTGAGACTATCCATCTTGCACAACCCTTAGTCCAAACTCGTACCTCCTCTAAGACCACCCTGCTAGTCCCTAGGTCTAGGACCACACATGGTCAAAAGTCCTTTTGCTACAGAGCTCCCTCCTGGTACAATACTCTCCCCACCATCTCCGATACACTTACAATCGCCCGCTTCAAAACTGCACTTCGGAGTCAGCTATTTAGCATGCGTAGCTGTGCCTGTCCGTAGGTGATTTAGCACACCGTACCCTTACAAAACTCCCTGAGTGGCTCCTCAACAAACTATTTGACAACACTCTGAGTGGCTCCTTGCCCAAACTTATCACCAGCTGTACCATCACCACTTGTATTTTCTTCCTGCTGTCTCCGTTTCTAGGCTCCTGGTCTGCACTATCTATGTATGCCCATCTCTCAAACCTGTTACCAAGTTCTGCAATAGCCGGTGAATACCAAACCTGTAACACTCATATTGTAACAAATAGATAACTGCATTTACCTACCAAGACTGTAACCACAATGTTGAAAATACTCTAATTGCAATGTGTAATTTAAATGTTGTACTGTATGTGTCCTCTTTGTGATGAGGTACCTTTGGAAATGAGCCTCTGGCTCAAAGGTTGTAAACCGATGTACAAATAAATAAAAAAAACAAAATTGTGAAGTTCTCTGTTCAGTTGGCATAGTCCATTGCTCACAAAGGTGATTTTCTAATATTTTGTGAATTAAAATTTTTTGCAAAGCCCATTTTTACGTTGATTGTGCGCATGCGCAAGAAACATGTTGCGACAGCTTTCTCCACAAGCAGGTTGTGGAGGCATGGCACTGTTGTGGCCAATGCCCCCACAGCCTGCAAAGACTTGTCCCACTCCCCCAATGTCGTGGCATGCTGCTGCTGAAACTAGTTCAGCCAGCATGCCACAGCCTTCTAAAAAAGTAGCCACTGCAATCAGGGCCACCTCGTCATTGCAGTGTCAGCCATCCCGCTGCAATGGGGAGCGACCCATCATTGCAGGGCGGGATGTAAAACCCTGATATTGTTTGTGAACATGGCGGTGGCTTGCTGCTGTGTTCACAAACAATATAACCCCCACCATGTTTAGTTGCGAACGATAGGAGAAGCATTACTACTGATACCAGGCACGCTAGCGGGGCGGGGTAGTATGGAGCCGCTGGCGTGCCTATAAATTTCTTTTTATTTTTATTTTTTTCCACCCAGGTTTTCTGGACAGCAATCTTTGCAAGTTTTAGAGAGGAGTTGGGGTCTAAACCCATGACATGGCCTCGCAGACCTGATTGAGAATTGTATGCTGCCATCTCAAGGTCTGCATGTTTATGGACGGAGGCATGGCTAGTAAGGGGCATGTCTGGCGGGCTTTTTAAATGCCCCAGCCTGAACTTGGTAATTCTGTTCTGTTTGCAGAAAAACATCCCAGAGCTGAAAGTGTGCTGCTGTGTGCATGAGAGAGCCAGAGACCCATTGCTGGAAGTGAGAGTTGGGTCTCAGGACCATCTGTGCCGGACAGTGAAGCAGAAGTCATGTATCTGACCTGTACAGAGTGGAGGTGCAAGTCGGATCCCTATCTGCAGAGGAGCTTTGGAATTTGGTAGCCTTAGTCCGTGGAAGTGAGGTCAGAGCCAGAGCAAGCAGCTGTATTAGCGAGGAGCTACCAAAAATCTAGGATGATGCTTGTTTTGCCAATTGTTGCACCACGCACACCAGCTCAGAGTCAGAAGTACCAGCCAGCCTGCCAGAAAAGAGGCTGAGAGAAGGAGACTGCTTCTCTGCGGTGCCAGTGCCTCCCATCCCAGTTGGTTGACAGAGACGCAGACGCCGAGCATCCTGTCCTGAGCCAGGCAGCAGAGACTCCATCCAGGTCAAGTAGGGGAGCCTTGAGCAGCAGACCAGGCTACATCTACAGAGCGCTGCTGCAGCAGCAACCAGCACCTAAGTGGTCTGTCTCCTTGACTAGTCTAAAACTGTGCTGTACTCTTCCCGGGTCCTCCGGTCAGTGCGTCGAATGAGAAATTGTATTAAGGCTGACTGAGTCTGATCTGCTTCACCTTCAGTTTCATCGTCAGTCCTGTTTCCCACTCCGTTCATTTCTGAGTGAATCTGCCACCTGCCTCTTCAGTCCAGCACCGGTTTGAATTCCCTTCCAGACAGTGAAGAGATTGGCGACCTTGCTTCATCAGCCATGCCCAGAGAAGCAGGTACTTTGGTGTGTGTGTGTGTGTGTGTGTGTGTGTGTCTAAGTGGGGTGGGGGCTGGGGAACTAAATGCAATTAAACTGAAAAAATTATATTTATGACTAAGGTTAGGTAAACCTTGTCCTTGTGTGTGGTGAGGAGGGTTACTGTGTGTGGCAGTGGTGATGGGAAACCAATAAAACTAAAAAAATATTTAGGTTTGGTAAACCTTGTCCTTGGACTCCATTAGTAAGTGTGTGTGGTAGTGCAATAAAACTGTAAATAAAAATCATTAATTTATCACTAAGGATGGTTAGGTTAACCGTGTCCTGGGGCTCCATTAGCAGAGGGGGTGGTTGTGGTAATCATGATTTCAGAGTCTGAGTGAAGTGCTGCCTACAGAAGTTGGTTGAAGATATTGTGCACACCCAGATTTATGTTACATTCTAGTATCTGGTAGTATTTACAAGAAGTAATTAAAGATAATGATGCATATGCATTAACTACACATTTTGGCTGCCTAATTATCAGTACTAGGCTGGATTGTTTTACTGTGGTCTGTTACTGTATTACAACGAGCGTTCATAATAATAAAACCTTATAGGGGCTAGGGCATATGATAAAAGCAGCTGCTGCTGCTGTTGCCGGCCATGAAATCCAGGTGATGTGGCTAAATCTTGATAAGATATTACTTTATTACTTATCATGAAATAAGTGCTCATTTTAATAGTTACACTAAATTAGGCAGCCAAAATGTGAAGTTCTTTAAATACTACTTGGAAATGATGAATGGAGTGCCAGAGGAACATTGAGTGAATCTTACTCAGCTGAGCTGTGGTTTTGAGCACTGCTCGTTGAGGGACACATTATTTAATCTCACTCAGCAGCAGAAATGTGTGCTAGTTTTGAGCACTGCTACTAGAGTGGGAGATGTTTCTCCTGATTTTTCCTCTAGCGCCAACTAAAGGTTTTTTAGTGCATGGAGGAGTCTTTCATTTTGCATGCCTTTGGGCTTTTTTGCCCCCCCAATTGTTCAACCAGGTGAGACACACTAATGTTTACAGGTGCAACCTGGGAGCACAAAAAGTTAAGTGACTTGTTCAGGGTCACACAGTATGCAAGTGGGAGCTGTGGGATTCAAACCCAGATGGCTAGATTTGCAGCTCAGAGCCTTAAACCACTGTGCTATATTGGCAGAGTTCTTTGTAGTGCTCCTAGCATTTGGCTTCTTTGTCTGATTAGTACTGCTGCAAAGGAAATAGAGGTGAGAGAAAGTGCCTCAGCTGAGACTTGAACCCCAGACCACCCAGAATAGCATTCAAGATTGTAACTAATATATTTAATAAATCATCATAGGTGGTGTGCATATTTAGGGAACACTTTACTGCTTGTAAGTGTTCCATAAATATGCACACCACACTCCTATGTGAGATTGTTAAAATACAAGTAAATATTTGTGTTGCCATCTGGGTTGTACATGAGAGACACTATGCTTGGACAGCCCGGTTCTAGGCCAGTTGTCTCAGTGGAGCAGCTGGTTAGCTTAATCGGACCAGTATTCCAGTATTCCGTGGCCTGGTCTCTCCCCCAACACCCAGATGAGTCTGAAAGTAAGAATAAATTTCCTAGCCCTCCTTTTCCAGTCAAACAAACCAAGGTGGTTTCCAGACTCTGAGGGCACTCAAGCAGCAGTATATTCAGAATCCTTACCCTGAATTAACTGTGTGCCACCTCTGCTGCAAGCACCTATCTCAACCAGCCTCACACTGGAGTCTGACTTCAGAACCAAACCCTGCCCAGGTACTGGCATAATGCAACAAACTGTCGTTACCCACAGGCTGGGCCCAGTAGGCTTTTTCTTATCGCTTATTTGGGGCTCCGCCTCCACACTCCCAATGTAGGTTTCTGCCTAAGCAAATTTATTCTGTAAATGCATATTTACATAAAGTATTTCTGGCAATGCAATAAGGTTCAGACTAGAGTTCAGTAAAGTAACATTGTGCTGCTCAGTTTTGCCGTCCTGCAGCTTTCACTAAATATTCTTATGGGGGAGGAGGGCTCCACCCGCCACCACAATGTAGAACTACAATCAACAATATTTTCTGATCAATACTGCATCAGGAGTGTTGGGAAAGAGCCCCCAATAAACCACAATATTTAGTGAATTCTGTGTTACTATAGCAATACTAAAGCACATAAAATAAAGAAGGGGTCTGGGGGCAGAGCCCCCAAATAAGTAATAATATAGTACCAAACTCTGACATGCTGTAATGATGCATCCGGGGGGTGGGGGGATCACATCAAGTACCTAAGTCTCATGCCTAATTATACCATTTTGATGTCAGTGCTTGGCTGGTTATTGGTTTTGGTGCTCTCTGTGCATTTGTTTGTTGATGCTGTGGTGGCATATCTAGTGGTGTGTGTGTGTGTGTGTGTGTGTGTGTGTGTGTGTGTGTGAGACTGGACCTCTGTGTGACTGGCTACCTTGATGTGGTACAGAGGCTTGTCATGATGCAATATTATAACCAAAAGCCAGTATGTTAGTCTGACAACTGCCTGTGATGTGGCTAGTGGTGCGCTGTATACAACAGAGAAAATGATGCTTGTGTTGGGTGAGGGCATGAACAGGGCATGGACAGTAGGAGGGAGGGGTCATTCACCCTAACAAGGGAGGGTAGCAGTGAGTCCACTTGGTGTGCAGATCTGAAATTCCTGGCCACACCCCTGGTCGACGGGGGCCCCAATCCCGCCCGGCTTCAGTGGCCCCAGTCGTGATTGTGCCCGTGAGGAGGAGCCCACTCCCGTTGGCATTATGTCAACCCCCGCTGTTATTGTCTGCTGATGGGGTGCCCAATCCCCATCGGCATACAATGTGAACCCCCTTTAGTTGTGTGTCGACGGGCTGCCCAATCCCCACTGCCACTGTTGGGCCCCCTACCAATGAGAGTCTGACGGCACACTGGGAGCCCACCCCAGCATGCCACATGCCCTGTAAATGCAAAACGGTCCCATGACATCTTTTTTTTCTTACCCTGTAAAAAAGGAAACTGTCCCTTGATGGTGTCCGTGGCCCCCACCCACTGCGCACTCTGACTCCCCACACCCACCCTCACCCCATACTTACCTCTGGAGTCTGGCGTGATGATCTTCGGTGGACTGTGAACATGTCTGCACTCTTCAAAGCTGACCGTTGAACTGAGGAAATGCTGGTAAGCTGTATAATGGAATGAATGGGGTTTTCTCAACTGTAATGCATATCTTGGGCATTGTTTGGAATTTTGGCACCACATTTTCAACATGGGGTTTTTGGGACCCCTCCTCATGAATTCTTGAACTGTCATGGTGTTAACCGGCCCCGAAAGGTGATTTCATGGTCACTGCACGGAATCCCCTTTGGGGCTGATTAACGCAACAACAGTGCCAGTGTTCATGAGGTGGGCTCTCAAAAAGCCTATGTTGCAAATTTAGTGGAAAAAATCCACAAAATGACTGTTTATCGAGCATGCATTGCAAAGTTACTGTGCACGCCCTTAAGTTCGCGAATGTGCAATATTTTCACCCCAGGTTTTCAACATTGGCATTTTTCCATACCTCCTTGTGAACCGTACAGCTGTCATTGTTCACATCCTGGAGAAAATGTGTTTTCGCACTTCTGGCACAGAATAGTGTGGTCACTGTGGGAAATCAGTGTTCAGGACAGATTAAGAAAATGACAGTGATGCGGGGATCACGTGATGCAGAGTGCTGAGTAGAAGCTCTTACGCTAAGCTCCTGCCTCCCCGAGTATTAATTCATCTTGTTTAGACGATTAATCTTCTCTAATTCCTCTGCCTGTGAATTCTTCTATCATCTAAACATCTTGTGAGCCTGTTTTGGGTGTCTGATTGGTAGATGGAGGCTTACATGAAGAAAGCCCCACAGAAACACACCCCGCTGCTACTCCTGAGAAGGCCCCAAAGAAATCCCGAGCCACGAGTGGGTCAGACAAGCCTGATCCTTTGTGTCAAGCTGGGGAACAAGAATCTTTAACACTTAACAGGTTCTTAGAAGAGTTTAAACCTTTTCGAGAAGAGATGAAAGATATGGCAATTGATCTGAAAACTCTCTCAAGAAAATTGGATGAAGTCTCACTAACGGTTTCTGATAATACAGCCCAAATAGTCTCGACGGAGAGAAAGCTGGAGAGTCTGGAGCCAGAATTGGTATTAACGAGACAGAAGTTGTCTCGTTTAGAGGCTAAACTCAAAGATTTGAAGGGTCGTAGCTGCAGAAATAACGTCGTAATACTAGCTCTACCAGAGGGTGAAGAGGGCCAGCATGCTGTTGTCTTTGTACCGAAACTGGTGGAGCTGGTTGCTGGTCCCTCTCCCTTCGGCCCAGTGTACATGATAGAGCGAGCTCATAGGTCTCTGCGACCAAAGCCTTCTCCGGATGCTCCCCCCCATCCTATTTGCCGCTTCTTGAATTTTTTGGAAAAGCAGCACTTTTTGCAGAAAGTGAGAGCTTTACAAGAGGTTTGTTTGGAGAATGCAAAGCTGAGAATTGCTCAAGATCTCCCTGGTTCGGTCAGTTTGAAGCGGAAAGCGTTTCATCCTACTGTATCTAAGATCATCACAGCGGGTTTGAAATTTAGGATGGGGTATCCAGCCAGGTTACAAGTCTCAGTAAATGGATCTTGGTTTAATTATGATGATCCTGAAGCTGCCCTGTCAAGCCTTAAATCTATGCTACCAGACTTGTTCCGAGAGTCCTGAGAAATCTGGCTAGAGTATCAGGAGTCACTGAGAGTTGTTGTTGGAACTGTTATTCTTCTATCTCTCGGAGAAAATATTTTCAATGAGCTGTATTTGGATGTATTTGCTCTTTCATCTGGAACTGGGCTACCTTGTGCATGGCCTAATCGTTAATCTCTCAAGCCCTGGATTCCTCGTGTTAATTTCGGCTTAGGGCGAAGACTTTCAGGGTGGTCTTGGGGATGGCTCATCTAGGATTATAGTTGGGATGCTATTGTATTCAGTTTTGAGGGGTTGCATACAGGGGGGAAGACTGGGTTGTCGATTATAAGAGCAGTTTTCTTGTTGTAGTTTGGTGGGTATTAGAGTGGTTTCGGGCTTTCATTGCTATTCTGATATACCTTGTCAGGATTGGGGGATGACCACAAGAGGGCGCAGCATGCCTAAGCAATGCACGCCCGTGTGGCTCCTATTTTGAGAAGGATCTCTCCCAGTCCTTTTACTATTCCAATTTTTTCAAGGGGCACTTTTGGAATTGGGGGCTGGCAGCCTCAGGGAAGACATGTTTCTCAGTTTTCTCTCTTCAGGTTCTCGTTTTATGTCTGTCTCATTCTCTGTTCTCAGTTCGAGGTTGGGGCTATTCCCCTTCATCAGTTTTTCCTGCTGGCTCTGGTTTTGGTATAGTTCTTTTTTGGGGCAAAGTAACCCCTAATTCTCATTCTGGTTTGTGAGGTTACCTGTCATAGTCACGATTTTGGCAGTTATCTCATTCGCCCTGGTGCTATCAGGTCAATAATCATGCGCATATAGACGTTGGAAGCCCGGGGCCGCTCTCTAGGTGTTATGGGCTAACTAACATTGTTTGTAATTTATATATGCACCTCGAGATGTAAGTGGTCTGTCATTGGCAGAGGTATATTATTGGGGGGCAGGGGAGGGAGGAAATGACCCAGTACTGTGCTAAACATTGCTTGTGACAGTTTGGGGGTTGGGGGCAGGGGGTACGGTTCTTGTCAGGAGGGGCTGTAGGGGTTTAAAATTGGGAATTGTGGGGGTGGCGGGAGGGCCTTACAGCAGCAACTTTTGGGGTTTGGTCACACGTATTAAATATCCTGAGTGCAGGGCTGAACCTATTAAACTTAGCAATTATTATTAGGTGGCCAAGGAGGTGACTTTTGCTACATGGAATGTTAAGGGGACCAGGAAAAAACCTAAACAACATCAGGTTCTCAAACATTTAAGCCTATTACATTCTCAGATAACTTTCCTACAGGAATCCCACTTATTAGAAGTGGAAGCTTCACTGTTAAGGAGACAGCAGGTGGGGATGGTGTACGATGCCCAGGGTTCTACCAATAGCTGTGGGGTCATGCTTATTATTAATAGGGGCATACCCTTTGTCTACACAAGTTATCAAAGACCCTGAGACTAGGTTTGTCTTAGTTAAAGGTACTCTCTGGTTAGTCCCACTTTTACTTGGCAGTATATATGGTCCTAATATGGATGATTCTGGGTTTTTTATGAGACTCAAACATTATCCTGCCTTTGCTTCCCATCAGGATTATTTTGGAAGGTGACTTTAATCAAGTTGTAGACTAATCTTGACAGGTCAGGCAGTGGGCCAGGAGTGGTTTCTCCAGGACAGAGGGCTTTTAGAGATTTATTGGATCAATGTGGGCTCTGTGATGTTTGGCGTGTCCTATTTCCGGATTCTAAGGAGTTCACTTTCAGGTCAATGGTGCATGGCTCGCAGTCCCACATTGACTATATTCTCATTTCTCAGGATTTCCTACCAGGTGTTAAGACCTCTTCGATCCAACCTGGCCCTGTCTCTGATCATTCACTAGTGTTATGCAAATTGGCATTCCTTGATTTACCAAGTAGGGAAACAAGATGGAAACTTAATGAACGACTTCTCAAGGATCCTAAGTATTGCAAGCTCATAAGGGAGCAAATTGAGGCTTTTTTCTTATCCAACCCCTTAGACAGTGCAAAACCGGATATCATATGGGGGGCCTTTAAGGCCTACATGAGAGGGATCCTTATTAGTATGGCTGTGGGTAGGAAAAGGGCAATGGCAAAAGAATTATTATCAGTATTGTCCCAAATTCGGTCACTCGAAACTAATATTTCAGTTACTGCCCCAGAAGAAGACAGGAGGAAGCTCTTATTGCTGAGAGACAGATATTTAGAGTTACTTCAGGAGAAAGCAGAATTAGCTATTATTCGTACTAGAGCCAGTTACACAGATCAGGGAGAGAAGGCGGGGTGCCTATTGGCACTCCGTATCAAGCAACAAGAATCTGCGAGATTCATCCCTCCAATTAGGGCAATAGCTGATGGGTCTCTGAAAATATCTCCTACCGAGATAGTTCAAGAATTTGCCCTATACTATAAAATGCTGTATAGTGATATGGAGCACCCTCCTTGTTCTGGGAGCATGGAGAAGTATCCGAGGGATTCCCATTTGCCCTCCCTTTCAGTACATCATAAGGATTTTTTGGTCTCTCCTATATCACAGGAGAAAATTGCTGAGGTCATTAGTGGATTACCCTCAGATAAAACCCCCAGCCCTGATGGATTCTCCTCCCTATTTTATAAAGTGTTTCGGGATCTTTTACTACCAGTACTTAATCGATTATTACAATATATCTTAACCGGGACAGAGGTTGATCCTTATCTCTGAGGCCTTGATTGTACTTCTCCCTAAACCAGATAAGGACCCAGAGCTTGTCCAAAGTTACAGACCTATATCCCTTTTAAATCAAGATATAAAAATCCTTTCAAAGATTTTAGCCAATAGGTTAACCGTAGTTCTCCCTGAGTTAATAGGTACGAACCAGGTAGGATTTATGAAAGGGCGCTCATCAGCTGAGCATTTGTGTACATTATCTCATGTCTTCTCGGCTACCAGAGATGCTGAGTTTCCTGCAGGTCTGGTCTCCCTGGATGCCGAGAAGGTGTTTGATCGTGTAAATTGGAGTTTTTTGTTCAGTGTTTTGGAAGCTTTTCAATTTCCTCCTGTATTTATATCCTGGATTACCGCACTATATAAAACTCCTTCAGCAAGAATTTCGGGGAACGGGGCTTTCCCCAAATCTTTCCCACTCTATTCAGGGACTAGACAGGGTTGCCCCCTATCTCCTCTGTTATTTAATTTATATCTGGAACCCACCCCTCATTTAAAATATTCTTAATACCTCTATTCAAGGCATTTGGTTTGGGCGTCATGAAATTAAAGTCACCGCATATGCGGATGATTTGTTGATACACCTATCCCACCCGGCATCTTCTGTACCAGTCTTGTTGAATGAAATAGCAAGATTTAGTGAATTGTCCAATTACAAATTGAATGCCAGTAAATCTCTCTTTTTTCCACTAAACCATAAGGTATTCAAGAATTATATTAGTCCCTTAGATCTATGTTGGACTCCCAGGTCATTTAAGTATTTGGGTATTAAATTATCCCGTAATCCCCTAACATGGTTTAAGGATAATCTTGATTCTCTCTCACAGCTTATTATCCATGACCTTGACAGGTGGTCCAAACTTCCCATATCACTATGGTACCGGATCAACATAATCAAGATGAACATTTTCCCTAGAATTTTTTAACCCCTTATCTCTTCTTAATACTTTTATCCCTTTACTCTGGTTTAAAAAATTACATGGCATATTCACTAGATTTATCTGGGCATACAAGTGTCCCCGTTTGGCCTATTATAAATTAGCTGCTCCAAAATTTGAGGGGGGTTTGCGGATTCCTCATTTGGCTATATACTACTGGGCCAGTCATTTAGTAAAATGTCTGAAATGGGTATCCCCTGGCCCAGCAAAGGAACAACTGGTCTGGCTTAGGATTGAACTGGATGCAATTAGATCGAAGAATCTGGACCCTCTAACCTTATTTTACCTTAAAATATACCAGGTGCGTATAGTTGAGGAATGCCCCACAGTAGGTATTTCACTAAGGGTATATGCACAATTATGTTCATTTTTGCATTATACCCCTCAGGAAGATCTAGCTCAGTCTATCTGGAATTTCCCATCCTTCACTTTTAATAAGAAGCAGATTTCCCATAAATGGTTGCCCCAACTGGGAGATGGGAAACTGTCTTTGTTGGATGATGAGGGGCAATGGTTGTCCGTAGGTGATATTAAGAAATTCCTTATTCCGGTTTCCTCTCATTTCAAAGTTATGCAGCTAAGACACTTACTCACAATAGCTTTTGGTAACATTCCCCTCCCTCAGACAGTCTCAGCCCTGATACCTGAGGTCTCTTCACTTACTGGATCTTCAGGTGCCTTATCTAAATTATATCGGGTTCTGTTTCACAAAAGATATGGTGACTCTTTGGACCCACTAGATTCTGGAATTCGATTCTTCCTCAGTATCATCTGGAGAGGCAATCTCTGTGGAGATCCTGCCATAAATATGTTTCTCAAGACAGATTGCGTCTCATGCAATATCATATATTACACAACATGTATTGCACTCCTGTGAAACTAAAAAATGGGGTTTTTTGGATTCCAATATATGCAATAAGTGTATGCGGGAAGAAGGAACACTTCTCCACATGTTCTGGTCCTGTCCCAAAGTTTCTCTTTTATGGGATTCAATCAAGATTTCCCTGGATCCCTTACTGGGCCTTCAGGAGTATTTCACGCCTGATATATGCCTTTAAGGGGACCTGTCTTCTGTCAGGGTCAAAGTAAGGAAATTTAATATTTCTATGATTGCCCTTTCTGTCAAGAAGCTTATTTTATGTCACTGGAAAGACAAGTCCACCCCAACCTTTCAAGAATGGTTGCATAAAATTATTGCTAACCTTCGAACAGAAAAAGCGATTGCCAGTCTTCACAATAGACTGGCAGTTTATACCAAAATATGGGATCCCCTTCATTCTTTAATTTTGTTGGCTCAGTTGTAATAATGTCATACTTTAAAATCTCCTATAGGTTCTTTGAGAATGAGCTCAGCACTTAGGGGTTTCATGGAGTAGTTGCTGCTGTAAGGGAGGGAGGGTGGAGGAGGGTTGGGCAGTTATGTTTCTATAATTGGTTGCATTGCATCTTACTTTCATTGTAACTACCCTTCATAATGGAAAATGTATTAATAAAGTTTAAATTAAAAAAAAAAGAAAATGACAGTGACACTGTTCAGGAGTAGAGGTCCTAAAATGCCTATGTTGAAAATTTGGTAATGATACTCCATAAAATGACTGTTACGAGCATGCGTTGCGCAGTTTGCACGCACGCTCGTAACTTCGCAAATTTATAATATTTTCACTCCAGATTTTCAACATTGCCATTTTCCCACACCTACATATGAACAGTGCAGCTGTCATTTTTACCATCCTGGCTGAAATGTGTTTTTGCACTCCCAGCGCAGAACTTTATTTATTTTTTGTTGACCGGGTAAGTGCACTTGACCAATCCTGCCTATTTTCAGGCACGACCTGGGGAAGGGGGATACAGATGAATGCCAACTTGAACCAGATTAAGCTGTTGGTGGTATTTTTAGTGAATGAGGGAAATTTGGTCAGGAAACCGGGGAAATTCCCCAACTCTTTTCAATAAGTGCCATGGGATCTTTAACATCCACCTGAACTACCACCAATCCAGGCAGATGGGACCTCGGTTTAATGTCTCATCCAAAAGACAGCACCTCAGAAGTGCAGCACCCCTCTCATGCTACACTACAGTGTCAGTACTGGGATATTAACCCAAGTGCCACATGTGGGAACTGAACCCACAGCCCTCTGATTTCCCAGCCTCAGAGGCGAGTGTGCTACCTACTGAGCCACTGACACTGTCCCAGAACAGAATAGAGCAGTCGCTGTGGGAAATCACTGGCCGGGACAGATTAAGAAAATGACAGTGATATTGTTTGTGAGCAGAGGTCCTAAAATGCCTACAGTATGTTGAAAATTTGGTGATGATAGCCCATTAAATGACTGTTACAAGTGTGCATTGCACACTTTCCACGCACCCTTGTAACTTCGCAGATTTGTAATATTATCATGTCAGATTTTCAACAGTGGCATTTTTTCACACCTCCTTATGAGCAGTACAGCTGTCATTTTTCACTTCCTGACCGAAATGTGTGTTCACAGTTACGGTGCAGAATAATGCGGTAGCTGTGGGAAATCAGTGTTCGGGACACATTAAGAAAATGATAGTGGCACTGTTCATGAGCAGAGGTCCTAAAATCCCTATGTTGAAACTTTGCCGATGAACCTCCATAACTGGGCTGTTACAAGCACGCACTGAATTGTTTTCACGCACCCTTGTAACTTTGCAAATTTGTAATATTTTCATGCCACATTTCCAACAGTGGTATTTTTCACACCTCCTTATGAACAGTACAGCTGTCATTTTTCACATCCTGGCTAAAATATGTTTTTGCACTCGTGCTGGAGAATAGCATGGTCATGGTGGGAAATCAGTGTTTGGGACAGATAAGATCGAATGAGTGAGGGGGGAGTGACCGAGCTCAACCGAGCTGTGTCGGTACTACTTCGGATTTGTTTGTGGGCAGGAAAAGGCCCCAACACAAGTTCCCAGTACAAAAGGGCAGCTGCAGTACTGGGAGAAACAGAACGAGAGAGTGAGTGAGGGAGGGGCAGTGAGCAAACTCACCGGAGCACTGTCAGGACTGCTGCAGATTTCTTTGTGGGCAGAAAAAGGCTTCCGTGCAGGCAGGGACCCAGCACAAAAGGCCAGCTTGCAGCAGTGAGAGACAGTATGAGTGAGAGATGGGAGGACTGAGTGAGCAAAATGGAGCTCTATCAGGACTGCTGCAGATTTCTTTGTGGGCAGAAAAAGGCACCAATGCAGGCAGGAGCCCCGTACAAAAGGGCAGCTTGCAGCATCAAGACAACCAGAATGAGCATGTGAGAGAGGGAGACTGAGTGACCTCAACGGAGCTCTGTCGGGACAGCTGCAGATTTGTTTGTGGACAGACAAAGGTGCCAATGCAGCCAGGAGCCCCGTACAAAAGTGTAGCCTGCAACGCCAAGAAAAACAGAACACACGAGTGACAGAGCGGTAGTGAGCAAGCTCAACAGAGCTCTATTGTGACTGCTGTGGATTTCTTTGTAGCCAGAAAATGCGGCAACGCAGGCAGGAGCCCAGTACAAAAGGCCAGCTTGCAACACCGGCAGAGATGGAATGAGTGAGTGGGGGGGGGGGGAGTGAGCGAGCTTAATGGAGCTGTGTCGGGACTGCTTCAGATTTCTTTCTTGGGCCAAGAAGCCACCAATGCAGGCAGGAGTCCAGTACAAAAGGGCAGCCTGCAGCCATGGAAGACACAGAAAGAGTGAGTGAGGGAGAGGGAGTGAGTGAGTGAGTGAGCCCAACAGAGCTCTGTTGGGACTGCTGCAGATTTGCTTGTGGGCAGAAAAAGGCAGCAATGCACGCAGGGGCCCAGTACAAAAGGTCAGCCTGCAGTAGCGGGAAACCCACAAGAAGCGAGTCAGAGAGGGGGGGTAAGCAAACTCAACGGAGCTGTATTGTAACTGCTGCAAATTTCTTTCTGGGCAGAAGAAGGTGGCAGTGCAGGCTGGAGCCCAGTAGAAAGGGTAGCCTGCAGCACTGGCAGAAACGGAATAAGTGAGAGAAGGGGAGTGAGCGAGCTCAACGGAGCTTTGTCGGGACTGCTGCAGATTTCATTGTAGTCAGAAAAAGGTGCCAACAGAGCCAGGAGCCCAGTACAAAAGGGCAGCCTGCAGCACCAGGAGAAATAGAATGAGTGAGTGACAGAGGGGGAGTGAGCAAGCTCAATGGAGCCCTATCATGACTGCTGCGGATTTCTTTGTTGGCAGGAAAAGGCGGCAATGCAGGCAGGATCCCAGTACAAAAGGCCAGCCTGCAGCGCCGACAAACAGAATGAGTGAGTGAGAGGGGGAGTCAGCAGGCTCAACAGTTCTGTGTCAGGACTGCTGCAGATTTCATTGTGGGCAGAAAAAGCCACCAACAGAGGCAGGAGCCCAAGTACAAAAGGGCAGCCTGCAGCACCAAGAGAAACAGAATGAGTGGGAGGTCATGTGATGGCTGCCTAAGCGAGAGCTTCTGCCTACCCTCACTCCCCGGCAAATTTGGTTACTTCAAACCCGTAGTGGCTTTTCCCAGCGATTTTTGGGGCAGATTCCTGTCATTCCAGTTTTTAGAATGCCTAAACAGCAAAAGTGTGATGACAAATGGAGGCGGAAATGCAGAAAGCACTGCCGCACCATACACCTCCACTGATTCCAGAGAAGGAGAAGGCCCCCAAGAGGCCCAAATCACAAACCACGGCATCGAGTAACTCTCCTACACCCGCGGTAGTGCTTACTGAGGAGCGCTTTCTTGAAGTGATGCAGCACCTCCAAAATTCCATCGTGATGATCTCTGAGGATGTTCAATCCATTAGGAGAAATCTGGATGCATCTTAATATGCGTGTGGGTGATGTTGAAACACTACTTATATCTCTCGATAAATGGAGGGATAAAAAGAACCTAGAGAATTCAGCTTTGAGACAGAAGATTCGGAAGATGGAGGACAAACTTGAAGATTTAGAGGGGCGCAGTCGGCTCAATAATCTAATAGTTTTTGGGCTACCTGAGAAAGAGGAAGGCAGTAACCCTTTCGCTTTTGTACAAAAGCTGTGTGAGTGAATAGCTGCTCAGTCTCCTAATAGTACTAGTTATGTGGTGGAAAGAGCGCATCGGTCCTTGTGCCCCCCCCAGCCAGACTCCCCCCCCCCCTCGACCTTTGGTTTTTAAACTTCTCAATTATCTTGATAAACAGCATATTTTGGCCAAGGTCAAAGAAGTCAAGGAAATCCAATGGGAGGATCGCAAATTAAGAATATCACAGGACTTGCCCCAGTCTGTTCACCTGAAAAGGCAAGAATTCCATCCAGTGGTGTCTAAACTTATAGCAGCTGGTAAAGCATTCCAAATGTGTTATCTCGCAACCTTATATTTGAAGCACAAAAAGAAATGGATCAGCTTTGAATCCTCTGCTAAAGCCTCTGAAGAGCTTAGAAGCCTTTTCCCTGATCTCTAAGTGAAATGGTGTTCAATTATGAAAGCCAGCGAAACATTTGATGGAAGCAACACGGTTTGCAGCATAATTCTCAAAGTGTCTGTACTAACCTTCATCTTGGAATATGATGGGGCTCTAGCCCTTGAAAGTGTGCACTGGGAAACCGAGAGAATCCTCCGACTAATGATCTGTGAGACATTCGCTGTCTGGTGCACGCATGGCTCATTTTCCCAATGAGAAACAGCAGTTTGATCCATCTATTTAAGATTTTGAACTGTTGAGCATTTGAAGGGATGCATGTATAGCTTCTCAACACAGTCTTCATCCCTTTCATCTAGCTCATCGGATATAAAACTGATGACTGTGGGAATTGGGTAATATTTTTCTTTTTCTGCAATTTAATTTATTTTGGTGTTTTAAAAATTTGGGGGCCAATGTGAGTAGTCTCCTGATAAATAATTATATGCCCCAAATATGGTTAGGTGATAGAATCACTTATAATGGTAGCCACGAGGGGAAAATATTTCATTATTTTTTTTTCTTACATGACGTTTGGGATTGGACTAATCCTTTTTCTGCTAAGGAACTAATATTGTATTCTCTAACAACTTTCATTGATCTATGGCAACTTGGTTTATTTTAAGGGCATGCATAGTCTTTTCTTGTTGGGGAGGAAGGAGGGTGGGCCTCCATATGGTAGTGAGAAGGAGGTTTCACATGCCTTTGAACATTGTGGGAGGTCGGTTATTAGAACCGGGTATGATAGGTGTTGTAAATAGTTGGATTGCAGTTTAAAATGCTGTATTGTTCATTTAGGGGTAAGGTGAGGGAAGGGGGTGGAATTTCTGGGGGGTAGGGGATTTTCTTGAGTGAGTTTCTCTGTCTAGTTTCAATTTAAATCTTGCTCGGTTGTCGGGTTTTGGGGGTTGGGATAAGTCTGCGCTCATCGCAGGAGTTTCTTTTGATCAGGTGCAGCAGAGAGCATTATGAAAAGGAGTGCAGTGGTCCCGGTGTTTTTCTTTCATTTTTCATTGCTACTGGTGCTTTTGTTAAGGAATGAGTGGCTCTTATATCTTTATTAGATGGAATATTAAAGGGGCTCAAAGTAAAAGCAAGTGGATTATGATTTTAAAACATCTATCCCTGCTTCATGCGGGAATTGCTTGTTTACAGGAAACACCTTTTGAGGGATAATATCTCTCTATTCAAAAAAAGTTGGGTGGGTCAAGTTTTTGTAGCTGGTAACTCCACTAAACACAACGGTACCATTATATTAATTGCTAAAACGGTGCCCTTTATTATGTGCAGGGAATGGTAGGACCCAGAAGGGCGATACATTATAGTACAGGGTAGGTTAGGGTCCTCTCCAGTAATGCTGGCGTCAATATATGGTCCTAATACGGATTATCCTTCGTTCTTTATCAGGTTAATACCTCTACTAAACTCGAATCCCCCTCTTCTGACATTTCTCGGTGGGGACTGGAACTTAGTCCCTAACTCAGTGATAGATCGCTCAGACAATAAAAGAGTGGGGCTATCGCCAGTGCAGAGAGCCCTTGGCGACCTCGTTTCTGGGGTGGGTGTGGTTGATGTGTGGCGGACTCTTAGTCCCTCGGAGCTACAATACACCTATTACTCTCCACCACATGCCACCCTTTCCCGGATTGATTTTTGGTTAGTGAGTTCCTTCGAACTCCCAGGAGTGATAGATGCTTCTATCTTTCCGAGGGTACTCTGACCACTCACCTGTTGGGGTAACCTACATGTTATATCCAAAAGCTAGGGAAGGGAAAATGTGGTGTCTCAATACCCGGTTACTCAAATGTGCTAATACATTGAAACATATTCAGGACTTTGTAGCAAACTTTATTAATTGGAATTTAGGGACAGTAGAAAGAATCAATTCGGTATGGGCTGCTCTTAAATGTGCTGTACAGGGAGAGTTTATACGTATATCAGCTTCTCGAGCCCAAAAGGATAGATGTGCTCTGGACTTGCTAATGAAAGAGATTCAGCAACTGGAAGGCTGATTAAATCGTACTTCCCCTATGCAGGAATGGGCAAGGCTGCAGCAACTGCGGTCAAATTATTATGATCTAATGGCGCAAAAGGCTGAACTGGCCATCCATCGTACCAAATTAAAATACCTAGAGGCAGGGGAGAAAGCAGGGAAGCTTCTTGCATTAAGACTGAGGCAGGCCGAAATGTCCAAATTTATTTCCGTGTTGAGATCCTCTATAAGTGTTGACCTGGTCTCCCATCCTAAAGAAATCATTGGCGTTCTTGCTGGGTACTATGAGTCCCTTTACTCCTCAGCGGACTCAATAGTTGTGACAGACCAAGAAATCACAGATTACTTGGGTTCATCCGGCCTTCCTATGCTTTCTCCTCAAGAGGCAGAGAATCTAGGACCACCTGTCACCCTAGCTGAAGTAGAGCAGGCTATTAGACAGCTGCCCCTGGATAAAGCTCCGGGGCTGGATGGGCTACCTCATAATTTTTTTTAAGAGTTGCCTTCCTGAGCTGGCTCCCCTTTTAAAGGATGTCTTTAATTTTTGGTTTCAAAAAGGAATAAAAGATCCATGCTTTTTAATGACATGGATTACTTTGATTCCAAAGCCGGATAGGGACTTATGTCCTGGAAGTTACTGACCTATATCACTGATTAATTTGGATGTTAAGATTCTAGCCAAAATCCTGGTGAATCGTTTAGCTCCAGTACTTGGAGGGATTATTGGTCGGGAACAGGTCAGTTTTATGCAAGGGCACTCCTCGTCGGATCATATGAGAAAGGTCATGTATTTAATAGCTGCATCAAGGGGTGCTGAAACCCCTGTGGCCTTGGTATTCTTCGATGCAGAGAAAGCTTTTGACTGGGTATCTTGGCGCTTTTTGTTTGCATCTCTCCGAGAATTTGGAGTACCTGATAGTTTTGTACAATGGGTTAAAATACTTTACTCCTCCCCTAGAGTTAGAGTATTGTGTAATGGATACCTCTCAGATCCATTTACTCTTGAGAGAGGCACCCGTCAAGGCTGCCCGCTTTCCCCGCTCCTTTTCAACTGCTACTTGGAGCCTCTCATACGAAGATTAGTTTCATCTCCCTTATTGAAAGGTATCCAGATTCAAGGAGAGAGGTATTTGGTCTCAGCATATGCTGATGATCTTCTATTACATGTTGAGGACCCTGAAGACTCGATTCCAGCATTACTGAAGGAATTAAACCGATTTTCAATGGTATCCGCGTACAAACTGAATCTTACCAAAACAACATTTTTTCCACTAAACCACCTCTGTGATAAGCATATACACTCTTCTACGGGTCTGTCATGGGAGCCTAAGGTGTTAACATACCTGGGGATTCAAATTGCCAGGAGTGTCACCTTAATGGTTAACCTTAGTTTAACAAATCTTATACATTCAGTGCAGTCTGATTTGGAGAGATGGAATGCCCTCCCACTGTCACTCTGGGGTCGGGTCAATATCCTGAAAATGAATGTTTTACCAAAACTATTATATCCTTTGGGTATGATGGGTGTCGTCCTTCCCAAGTCCTGGTTCTCGCAAATTCAAAGAGTACGTAATAGATTCCTATGGACGGGTAAGGCAATGAGAAGGGCATGTCTTAAACTAACTGCACCAAAATCTAAGGGAGGCCTTGCTCTCCCATCCTTGTTCCTGTATTATGGCGCCCAACACTTGAGCAGGATAGCCTACTGGATGAATGATGGAGCCCCTCAGGTGGAGTTCTCATATATACCAGTATGGCTTGATATCGAGCGTAGCCTAGCCCGGAGTGTGGCAAGTACACTCTATGCCCTGATATATATGAAACCCTCTCATCTCCCCAGTCAACTTAAAGCATTCCCAATAGCCTGGTCTCTCAAAGCTTTCCAGCAAATGCAAATGCAGTTTTCAGAAAAATGGCATACTTCTCGGGCCCAACCACTTGTCAGTAATTGGCACTTTCAAGTTGGTTGTTGTCCTATTTTACCCTCCTTTCTCCCAAAACTTAGGCATTGTACATTGAAGGATCTTCTCCAGGGTACAGATTTGGCTCCATCTCAAGTATTGCGGAGTCGCTTTCAACTAAGATCCCATGAATTTTTCAAATACTTACAAATTAAAACGGCAATACGGACATTTAAAGGCAAGCAAGAATGGACATTGTAATTGCCAGAAGGCCTTTTTAAGGCCCTTCATGAAGCAGGGCAACCCCATGCAGTTTCTAAGATTTATAAGCATCTTCAAGATCTAGATGCATCTCTCCCTAGGGGGGTATGTTATTACTGGGTGCGTGAACTGTCCCTGCCTGAAGACTCTGAATATTGGGAGAAAGTATGGGTTGGGATCTATAAAAACATTAAACAGGATAAACTCCGGTTGATCCAGTTTAATATTTTACATAATATTTACTATACTCCAGATAGGTTGTATAATATGGGCCTGGCCTCCTCTCCTTTATGTGTTTGAGGTTGTCAGGTTTCTGGGTCGCTATATCATATGTTATGGCTGTGTCCACATATACAGAAATTTTGGGAAGCGATACGGTGGGTCCTGGATCCAATTTTGGGATTGGATCCCTTTTTTTACCCCGGAAAGTTGTCTGCTGGCAATCTTCCCCCATGGGACTCCCCAGATACGCAGAGTGCATATGTCATTGATCTCAACTACGGCAAAACTGGTCATGTTAAGGCATTGGAAGGAAGGATCCCTTCCTACCATTATCGAGTGGTACCGTGAAATCTTACTGGCAATTTAGGTGGAGAGACATATCTAATCTGCGACACTCATATCACAGGTTCAAAAAGATTTGGGAGCCACTCATGTCCCTGTTGATGTTAGTGAGACTTTAATACTCTATATTAATCTGGCAGAATATGGCTGCTCTTATCAAGTTTATCATGTTTGAAGTCTACTCCATACCAATAAGTCACAAGTATGATGAGCGCAGACGGGGGGTGGGGAGGGCATTTTTTTTTGTTTTGTTTTGTTGTGTATTAACTCCGTTCAATGATCCTACCTGTATATTCTCTGATGTATAGCTTAAATGTTAATAAAGTATATTTAATAAAAAAAAAAAGAAACAGAATGAGCAAGTTAGAGAGGGGGAGTGAGCCACCTCAATGGAGCTCTGTCAGGACAGCTGCAGATTTCTTAGTGGGCAGAACAAGGTGCCAATGCAGGCAGGAGCCCAGTACAAAAGAGCAGCCTGCAGCACCAGGAGAAACAGAATGAGCAAGTGACAGAGAGCCAGTGAGCGTACTCAACAGACCAACACAATCAACATTTGGCATTGACATATGCTTGTTTTAAAAAAGGTTAACATGATTTACAAAATGTTTATACATATAGTTCCTGTGTCTCTAATAGTTATAAGAGGTTCTTCTCAAATCCTTTGTCTGCCAGAACTGCGCAGATTCCGTTTACAGTTCTTTCACCCAAAGAACTTGAGAATGCACTTAAGAGACAGTGACAATACTGTACAGATTAACATATATCAGAGTAGTATCCACAGCAACAGATTGTGGTGCCACAGACAGAATACTGACCTGAACTGGGGAATGAGGAGGATGAGATGGCATTTGGGGTACAAATACCCTATTACATTCAAATGTCCTTAGCAATTAAGAATATGGGGACATAAGTATTTAAAATTAATTCATTATAAGATGAATTGGTTGTAATATAGTAGTTTATTAAAAGTTGAACTAGGAAATCACACTGAACCAAGGCTAGTTTCCAGGTGTGTCCTGGAGAAGGCGAAATTAGAAAATACAATAATAAATATATATTTTATTTATTTATTTATTTATTTATTTAACATCAGTTTAACAACCTTTGAGCTGGAGGCTCATTTACAAAGGTACCTCGTCAAGAAGGGAGACAAAGACATACATATAAGAGACAAAAGCAATACAGCACAGCAAAAGGCACAGGCAGGTACATGTAAGGCGAAGCAATCAGCAACACAGTTCAGCAATAAGGTACAGTGATGTCACAGGGGATACGAGCCATGACACAGTAATCAGCAGAAAAGTAGGATGTGATCCTTTTTTTTTTTTTTTTTTTTTTGAGGTAGGAGGTAGGGCAGAAGAGTTGAAAGGAGGTACAGCGGGGTGGGGAGAGCTGGGATAAGGAGAAATGCAGCTCAGAAAGCTTTGTCAAGGGGGTGGAGGTGGGGGGGTCAGGGCAGTGGCAGGAGTGTGAAGTGAGCAGGTGAGTTTTCAGGCTGTATCTGAAGCTAGCCAGCGAGGGGCATTGTGATGCTTGCTGGAAGAGTTGTACCAGGAGGGGGGCTCTATGGGAAAGCCCTTTGGCCTGGGTGGTCCGTGCCTTGGGACCCGACAAGGGCAGCTTTGCTGGAGGCCGAGCACGCTGAGGAGTTGGATCGGTGAATAGAGTTAGCAAGGCCAGGCGGGGATAGACCATGGAGAGCTTTATAGGCAATTTGACAGGTTTGGAACAGGAGGCGCTCATCAAGGTTGAGTATAGAGGACATGGAGTATAGATGGCAGGTATGGGTGAGTCTATGGGCATTGGTAATAAGTCGACAGGCTTTATTGAGCGTAAGGCATACCTTGTGGTGGGCTGTCTGGTCTGCTGTGCCATACACAGGAAGGCCGTAGTCGATTAGGGATAGTATCGAGGAGGTAACAGCCAAGCGGAGGGCGTTTGCAGGGGAGGCATTTTCTGTGCCGGTAGAGGATACCCAACCGTGCATTGGAGGCAGAGGTCAGGGCAGCGATGTGGTTATGAAAGGAGAGAGCAGAGTCGAAGATTATGCCAAGGTATTTATAAGAGCTTACAAGTTCTATAGGGTGCTTAAGGGCGGAATGGACAGAGAGGAAAGTTGATGGACTTATTTTGAGGGTGTGTAAACAGCATAGATTTAGTTTTCTTAAGGTTGATGACGAGACGGTGGTCAGAGAACCAGGTTTCTGCCGAGGTGTGGGCATGCTGGAGGGAGTTCTGGAGAGTGACGGGGTTACTGTCGGAGACAAAGAGTACTGCATCATCAGCGTAGAGTAGGACATTTCCTGCACAAGCGTTGGGCAGGGAGTTGAGGAAGAGAGAGAACAGTAAAGGACTGAGTATGGAGCCCTGGGGGAACTCCCGAGCGGATTGGGCAGATATCAGAGAGTGCCACCAATCCTAACACGTTGTGAGCGGTTGGACAGATAGCTGGCGCACCAGGAGACTGGGCCAGAGGCAAAGCCCACACTGGCAAGTGTAGCTAACAGGAGAGGGTGTGAGACGGTATCAAAGGCTTTTGATAGGTCTATAAATACCGCACCAGTGAGGGAGCCTGCATCAAGTGAGTTATGGAGGAAGTTTGCAAACTCCAGGAGAGCAGTATTGGTGCTATGACCGACTCTGAATCCATGTTGTTCAGGACAGAGGACATCGTATTTCCTGAGGTAATCAGATATTTGGGTAGCAACAATTTTCTAAAGCTTTAGAGAGGGAGAGAGATAGAGATAGGACGGTAGTTGCCTGGGAGCATCCTATCACCACCCTTTGTGAATAGGGTAACAGTGGTGACCTCCAGACAGAGGGAATTTCCTAGGCAGAGGGACTTATTAAAGATGCAGGTGATGGGTGAGATGACTTGTTCCAGGACCTGGGGAGAGAGAGGGATCGAGGGAGTCATTGCCAATCAGAGTTGCACTTTAGGGCTTTTAGTAAGTAGGGCCTGACCTCATGGGTGGTGACAGAGCAAAGGTGGAAATGGGGACGGGAGATGGGAGGGGCAGACATTGGGGGAGGAGGGTTGAAGAAGTTGCATGGGAGCACTGCACTAAGGTCAGTGAAGGAGTTATTGAGGTGTGTTGTAATGAGGGTGGGGTCAGTGGAGGTAGTCCCGTTGATGTCAAGCAGCGATAGTGGGGGGGAGAGTGCTCCATCACTTAGTTGCTTGATATTGTCCCAGAAGGACCTGGGGTTACCCCAGGAGGAGGTAAGAGAGGCTTGGTAATAATCAGCCTTCGCTTTGCGGACTGCCCATGTACACTTATTCAGGACTGCTGCGTAAGCCTGTCTGTCAGCAGGGTGGCCTGTTTCAACAGCGATGTGCCATAGGTTAACCCGCTGCTTAAGGTGTGAGCGTAGGGTAGGGGTAATCCAGGGGGTGTGTCGTACTTTAGATCTACGTGGGGTTAGGGGTGTGTAGATGTCACAGGCAGAGTTAAAGGTGAGAACAAAGGAGGCAAGGGCCTTGTCAATATCAGGGGTGTTTAATAGTGCGGACCAATCAGTGTTGGCCAGATGGAGTTGTAAGTCTTTTAGCCCACCAGGTCTAAGTCGACGACGCTGGGTGATGTGAACAGTGGGCTTGAGCAGGAGGTTGTCCATGAGAAGAGAACTGGGAGTGGTCACTAAGGCAGTCAGGAGGATTTGAATATTGTGACACGGCTAGGCCTGTTGGTGAGAACCACGTCCAGAAGGGTGCAAGAGCCCTACTACTAGATTTAACCTGGTAGGCTGGGAGACTAACTGTGTTAGATCAATGGCAGTGAATACGCCACGGGAGGCAGAAGCCTGAGGAGAAAGCCAATGATGTTCAGATCACCTACCAGACTTGGCCAGAGGAGTTAGGTAGGGAGGTCATAGTCAATTAGGGGCCCAGTGCCAGGGCTTGGTTTTGGGGGTAGGTAAGCTGTGGTCAGAAGATAGGACCCCTGGAGGGCTCAGGAGATAATTTTAGTGTTAAGGCCTGGGCATAATAATTAAGGATGGGGGGGAAGGGCAAGACCAATGAGCGGGTCTTTAACATAGATGGCACATTCTCCACCTCTCCTGCCGATCCGATCCAATCGGTGGAGGGAGTAGCCTGGGAGAGAGACCTGGGCATTAGAGGTGGAGCCAGATAGCCAGGTTTCAACTAAGGCAATCACATCAGGATTATGAACAGTCACCCAGCATTGTATGGAGACCAGTTTTTTGAGGAGGCTACAAATATTTATGGAAGCAATACGGAGTCCAGTCGATTTCAAAGGGAGCCATTGGAGACAGGGCCTGGGTTGGGATGGATGTTGCCAGACAGGAGCAGAAGGAGGAGAGCTGCCTAGAAAGGAGGTGGTTGGAAGGGAAGTTTACACTGTTAGGGGAGGGATAGGGGGATGGGCCGAAGGGGATAGGCAGGGTAGCACAGACTGGGAATGCTAGTGTGATAAGATACAGGAGCGGGCAGGAGGGGTGGGAGGGGGAGGCCAAGGGGATGGGGGTGATGTGGGAGGGAGTAGGGTGAGTGAAGGAGGATGGGGTGGGCTGGGGAGGGGAGGGCAGGGGGACAGCTGGGGGCACAAGAGTAGCTGAGTAGGGGGCAGAATGTAGTTCTAGGAGAGGCGAGGAATATAATGAGAAGGAGAGGGAGTGGGGAGCAAGTGGTAACAGGAGTAATAGCCATTCTAGGAGTGGGAGGGGATTGTAGAGAGACACAGATGGGTTTGGAGCCCCAGAGGGCGAACACAGGGGTAGTGGAGGGAGGTAGGGTTTAGGAGCTAGGAAGGAGATGAGAGGCATAAGCACCGCCTAGTGGCCACCCAGTATGATCTGCAAATGGGAAAGTGGGGACTTAGGAGGCGACGAGGCAGGAAGTGACGCAAGCAGCCGACGCCTATAAGTCAAGAGCCAACCCTGGGTGGGGTGGTGGTTGGGAGGAGGGCGGGCTAGCTAGCACCCCACAGCCGAGTCCACAAAAACAATCAGTGGGCTGTGGAGCTTAGGAAGCCAGGGGCTTAGCAGAACACGGCTGTCAGTACGCTGTATACTGTATATACAGGATATAACAAGCAATACATAACAAAGTACAGCAAAATTAATAAGATAGAAACACATGGTACAGTGATTAGTGAAATGATGAGATTACAGAGACCTAAAGTTGCAGTTAGCAGTTTGTACTGTGGGAATTAATTTAGCCAGTAGGACAAATACATTGGACAGCCCTGGAATGGGCAGATGTTACTGGTTCAATAGAGGGGGTAGGTAATGGGATTGAGGAGGTAAGCCCTGCAAAGCAGGTGTGTAGGGGGAATTAGAAGCAGGTGCATAAGAGTCAAGAGAGATTGTGGACAAGATAGGAGAGAGCAGACTAGGACAGGGCTTGACTAAGGGACAGAGAGAGGAAGGGAGTTCCACAATTTGGGTAAGTGGTGGGAGAAAACCGATTGACCTTTAGCAGTGAATTGCTAGGGAATGGTTAAAGACAGAGGGTTGTAGCCATGGAGGGAATAAGTAGGAAGGGTGGTGAGGGGATAAGGAAGAGGACAGATAAGAGGGGAGAGAGTCAAACCAATATCTGGCAGTAAAGGAGGTATAGTGTGAGCATCTCCATTCTTCAAGAAAGAGGAACAAGAAGGAGTTATAGAGGTTACAGTGATGGGAATGAGGGGGAGCATCAACTGCAAAGTGGCAGAAGGAGTTGTAGAGGGTGTCCAGTCTGGCTAGCAAAGTTTTGGAAGTGGCACTGAAGACTACATCACCGTAATCAAAAACTGGGAGGATAATTTTCTGTACTATGGTATGGTGGGAGAGGCAATGGGATGCAACTGCAGTTTCAATAGAGAGCTCCAAGCTTGGGGTGGAGTCTTTTTTTGTCCCTAGCACCCCCACTCACAGAAGGGAGCTCAGTCCCACCCACTCACCAGTCCCCCATGCCCAGGCTTACCCCATGGGCAGGGCCACCAGGTGGGTGCTCCCTCCCCATGGTCCATGGTAACCTGCCCTGCCTTACCACCCAGAGTGAGGCCACAGGAGTGAAACCCACCTGGTGGACACTATTGGTAGTGGGGGTGGCAGAGCGGGGTTTCACACTTGGGGCTCAGAAACTGTGTATGGCTGTATCTGGGGCCAGGGACGTGCCATGATGACTCACATCCTCCCCACCCACCAAAGGTTATGGTGTCAGTAAAATGAACTCCCCAATCCTCTACCAAGGGTCTGTGATGTGTTGGGCACACTACCCGCCTCGCCTCTGTAGAAGGAGAGAAGTCCCTAGGATGCTCAGTCCACCTCTCCTAGTTGGCCCTCTGATATCCTGAGTCTGTTTCTGAACCCCGGTCATCGGCATCACCCTGTTGAGCTCCTGTCTGAATGGGGGGGGTACAGAGTCTGTAATTCTAACCAACTGAGTTCCATCAACCAAGTAGGACCTGAACCAGATGGCATCTGAGGAAGAGAGCCCAGTTGAGGGGAGTTTGGATAAAAGGATGGAGTGAGAGACTGTGTCAAATGTCTTGGCAAGATCGATGAAAATGGCAGAGATGATGAGGCCACTGTCCATACTGGTGAGAATGGAGTCAGTAAGCCTGAGTAGGGATGTAATGGTGGAGTTATTTTTCCTGAACCCAGACTGGAAAGGGTTGAAACTGGGAGTGGAGTCAAGTTAGGAGGAGAGTTGAGATAAGCCAAGGTTTTTCTTGGAGCTTTGACAAGATTGGGAGGAGGAAAATTAGCCGGTAGTTGGCAGGCGAGGAGGGGTCACCCCCTTTAAGAAGGGGGAGGACTGTGGTGTATTTCCAGCCCCTGGGACTGAGAAAAGGGAAAAGAGGAGGTTTAGGAGAGAGGTATGAGGGATGGCAATGGTAGAGGCTGACAGGAAGAGGAGTTTCAAGTCGAGACCACCAGGAGAGGTACCAGAAGAGGGGTTCAAGGCAAGGAAGACTGAGAGTTGTGGAGGGTGGTAAGGCAGAAAAGGAGAAGGAGGGGTAAGGAGAAAGGGGGAATGTAGCCAGAAATTTCCATTTTGTACACAATCTCCAACAGTTATACCCCCACCCAATTAAAACATGTGCACATCCTTTCCAAATGGCACCCCCTTCCAAACAAGTCAGATTGTTGTCAGATGACTCCTCTACTCTCTAAAGAGGTTATATATGTATTGGACATTCCTCAGTGGCCTACACTAACCCAAATACTACAGATTAGAATGATAATATTAACAGAGTGGCTTATGGTTTGTGGAAGGCACTCAACAAAACTGTACACAAATGTGTACAGTGAGTATGCCTGTCTACACCCTTGTCATAGGTTGTGTGATGAGGTGGTGGGGGAGAGATCAGAGAAAATCAGCAGCACAGGATGTAATGCAGATATTGAACTTGGTGGCAACTGCTAGCGAGTCAGAAATAACAATGTCAGAGACATGAAAGACAGGGACTGCAGGTTGGGCAGGGGAGGAGAAAAGAGCTTGAACCACTTTCCAGAATTTAGATGGGTGACTCAGGTTGGTATGGAAGGTGGTATGGAAATATTCTGCTAGTGCAAGTCTTATAGCATGGGTGCATGAGTTGCAGAGGGAGTGGTAATGCAGGAAATCAGTTGGGGAGCCAGAGGATTATGAGATTTCTAGGCTAGGTCATGAGCACAAACAAGCTAGAAGTTCAGCGGTGACCTACGGGAGGTTATTTCCCTGCACTCTAACTCACCTGAGGGGGGCACATTTATTCTGTATAGTAAGGAATTTGGTGCAGAAGAATTCCCAGGCTAATTCGATGGAGGAAGCAGATATGATTGGAGACCAGTTGGCAGAGGATAGGTCAGTGAGTACAGGGTTGATGTCAAGTGATTTGTACGAACGAGTCACAATGTACCTTGGTGACACTTTAGAGTGATGAATCTTCCATAAGAGGTAAATTAGATGGTGGCCGCTTATCATGTCAGGATATAAACTGGCAGCAATGACTCAGTGGAGGTGCGAGGTGAGGGCCCAATCAATAATGAGTGGTTGAGAGTTCTATTGTTAAGATGGATGGGTTTGGTGATGAATTGAGTCAGGCTGAGGGAGGATAAGTCATTGCAAGTTTTGGTGTGCTGTGGAGATATCCAGTTGAGATTAAAATCACCTTGGACATAGAATTTGCCTGAGTTGGTATGGGTCAAGATGGCGGACAAGAGGGAAGAGATAGATGGAAGGGTGCCAGGATGACAGTAAACCCCTGCTATAGATAGGGGAAGGGAGTAAGGGTGACAGATTTTAATGATTAGAAGTTCATAAGTGTTGGTGGAGGAGGATGTGAGTAATGTGGTGAATTGGAAGGAGGAAGTGATATACATGGCAACCCCGCCAGCATGACTAGCACAGTCCTGACAGATGAGAGAGTAGAGCGGTAGGGAGATGGAGCAGTCTGGTATATTTGGAGTTTAACCAAGTTTCAAATATAACAGAAACATCAGGGGTCAGAGTAACAATGAGAGGTTGCAACAAGGGGATTTTATGTTGCAAACTACAAGTGTTTAGAAAAGCAGTTTTGAGACCATGAGGGAGTTGAGATGGGCAGAAGGATGAAGGGCCAGAGTTAGGTTTGACATCTCCATTTATTACGAGTAACAGAGCAAGAAGTAGCTTAATGGATTCTGAAGGTCAGTTTAGAGAGGCTGGGGGGAGGGAGGAATAGTTTGAGACCATATATTAGGGAAAAATGGATATAGCAGGGAGGCATTAATGAGGAGGACAGAAGGCCCAATATATCAAGTATTACGGGACCATTAAGGGACATAGGAGGTGGTCTTAGGCTGTGAATATGGATTTATAGTAGGAGGAAGAGATGCAAGTGGTAAGGATGAGGTTTGGGGAAGCAGGGGGTAGAGGGAAGTGGGAAGGGATGTGGAAGAGAAGAGGGAGGACAAAAGTTGCTAGAAGGTAGATAGTGATAGTGGAGAGAAAGGATGCGAGTAGTATAGAATGAAGAACTGTAATTATGACAAGGGACAGTTGGAGTGGATGAGAGGGCAGTGTAGAGTAGGAGGGGTGAGGGCATGTGTAATGCAGCAGGAATTGTATTGTAAGAGTTAATATGGTGTGCAGAGCAACATCAGAATTGAGGGGCATACGAGGCGATTAGTGACAGCAATACAGTGGTGGTAGGAGGGATGGTTTGTTGATGGTGATTGAAAGAGATGAGGGGGAGCATGGGGAGGAACCAGTGATAATGGAAATGGTGGGTAAAACTGAGAAAAGGACGACGGAACCATTGGTGAAAGTCATGGGTCTGTAGAAGTAGGATGATTGTTTATTTCGCTATCGCTAAAGGGAGACACACCTCCTGGTGGGGGGGATGGTGGCTGGGCAGCACCAAAAAAGTGGTGTTGTGAGTAGCATGACTCTGCATGCCACTGAGGAGAGGAGCAGTATCTGAGGGAGCGAGCAGATGCAGCAGATGTCTGGGTGTAGTGCAGGCAGGGAGGGCACCTGTAGAACAATCACCCTCAGTGACCCCACGAGGAGTCCAGCAGCACATTGTGTTCAGGAAGTTGCTGGGGAGAAAACTTAAAGGAGAAGTAAGTAGTGGGCATTGCTTGATAACCTGAGCACCAGAGAGGGGGCAGACTCTGGGCTGGAGGGAGGAGGAAGAGAGCTTAGGAACAGCAGGGGGGAGAGAACAGCAAGCAGGAGTGAACAACCAAATGGATTAGCTAAACTGTAGCAAAACAGTAGTGTCTATTGCATATTTAAGTAAGCTTATTGTACTACATGCATTGAGAGAGAACAAACTCACAACTGTAAGGAAACAACAAGATAGATAGTGCTAGGAAAGTGACTAATGATTGTAAGGCTGCTAGTTTTCACTAAACCCAGCAGTATTCACAAAACAGTATGAATACTATGCAGCAGACTGAAGATGAATTGGTAGTGCACCCATTACAAACATACAGAGCAAGATAAGAGAACTGCAGGATAAACAGGCACATATGCAATACTGCTAAATTAAATAATGACTGAAAAAATCTAATTGATCACTAGCAAACCATTAGCCCAAGTAAGGACAATTAAAGTACTGTAACAGGTGAATAAAACTAAAGTCCTGGTGAAATTAAAGTCCAAAAACAGTTGGCCAACCCAAAAGGGCCATGTGGTCAGAGAGATCACAAATGGCATCCACATGCTACAGAAGAGAGGAGCAGTACCTGGGGGAGCAACGAGATGCAGCAGGTGTCAGGGGGTAGTGCAGGCAGGGAGGGTTCCACTATAACAATCTCCCCCAGACACTCTGAGTGGAGTCCACCAGTGCATTGTATTCAGGGAGTTGCTGGGGGAGTGAGGAGATGCAGCAGATGTCCAGAGGTAGTGTAGGCAAGGAGGGTTCCTGTAGAACAATCGTCCTCAGCGACCCTGAATGTAATCCAGCAGTGTGCTTTTTAAGAGTTTTTCTTAATACTAGGAAGATGTCTCAAGTTTTGGGGACATTTACTGCTTCCTATAAATAAAAAATAAATTAAAAATAATCTAGACTCCCTAGTGCAACTAAATGGTCCCCTCACCCTCTCGCTACCTCCATTTGCTTGCTAGACCACATTTTCATTCAATTCCATTTCAATCTCCAAAATAAATTTTCACCATGACTGTTCTGTGAGGTCATCCAGATTTTCATGCCTTCAGTGAAATCATTCCTGTTATGTAAAGGACTGATGGTCCTGTATTCAAAAGTCCAGCAAGGTGCCATGCAAAGTCTATTCACTTTAGCACAATGTTGTGAGGGGTACATTAAAACATAAAAACACAATCAATGCATGTGCAATTGCAGTTCAAATATACCCCTATGAGCAGCACTGCACACAGTATAAACTCTAGCGCAGGCACAAATCATACCCAGGCAAAAGATAAGGGCTGCTATGTGGTAGAAGCTGGGGATACTGATGCATACTCCACCTGTCCATGAGGCCCTAAAATCTTAGCACACAAGGGTAGATTTGCTATATTAGAAATGTAAAATGCAAATGCCCATACTCTTTATGCATGAAACTAACATCTCCATTCTATCTTTTAACCTCTATTTGCATATTATTGATAAGGCACGTTGCTTGTAACAGTGGATGGAGGGTGAGGGCTGTGAAATGCAACAGATCAAGAGCAGTGAGAAAAACATGATACATGAGGATGAAGCACATGTTTTGTATACTGTAAAATACCCCATGGTAGAAACCACTTAATTTGAATGTGTGGAAATTAAAGACAGTATAGGTACAGGTTGCAGAATCATTCTTGTGTACCATCCACCAATGCACAGAAGTGAGTTCTTGCAGAAACTGGCAAGCTACATGGCTGACCTTGTATCGAACTCATCTCGTGCTGGGTAATTTTAACACCTGGATCAACAATGAAGATTCACTGTTTAGACAACAGTTCCTCCAGTTTATGTCTGCACTGGATCTTGTTCAGGTGGTTGCCATGGGACTCACCAAAAAAAGCCACACCATAGATTTGGTTTTTGAGTTGATTCGTGACATTAGTAACATAAGGATTGATCCAATTGCATTGTCATATCATCATGCCTTAAAATTCCTTTGTATGACTCCCCATTTTCAAACCCCTCTTGTGTAGTTGGTCAGATGTAGTCCTGTTAGAGATTTGGAGACAAATAACCTCCTGGGAATTCTGAACATCCTGAGCATGGTACAGTATCAGCTTGTCATGGGGAACAAAGAATGCCATGGAGGACTATAACAAAGTCCTTACAGGGGCCTTTGACTCTGGCACCCTACCATGTCCTCCCATTGATGTTCCACCTTAGGTCTCCCTGGTTTGATGGAGACATTAGGCAGTTGAAGACTAAGGGGCAGAGGCTGCAGCATTCCTTGAAGAGATCCAGGTCAGTAAAGGATAAATTGATGCTGAATACTCACTAAAGTGAATAATTATAGGACAGCATAGACAAACTGTTAAATACTCTCTGTCTTCATTTAGGAGAAGTCTTTACAGCAGAAAATGTGATGAGTTCAATTAATTATTTCTTTTCAAGGTGTGCTTCATCAGAGCCTTTAGCTCCTCAGATGGTTTGTTGTGGGTCAGCAGTTTTCAGGAGGTGGGTGACTTAAGCACTCTGTTGCAGTGGGTGGAATTTGAGCTAGACCCAATAGAGGAGGTCTCCTGAGTGTTCAAGCTGCATGCTACGTGCTGTCTGTTGGACCCAGGGCCTACCAGCTTTCTTGCAAGTTGTTGGCTGACTGGTTCAATACACACTGAGATAATCAGGTGTTCACTTTGAGGGGTGTTTTCTCCACTGGAAACAACCACACGGCAAGCATTCCTGCTGTATTGATATACACACTATATTATACATGTACTGTAAATACTGTGACCTAAAAAATAATAAATAAATAATACTGTGAAAACCACCATTTTCTCCACTGAACTGAAATGGGCAGTGGTGAATTCTCTGCTGAAAAAGTCTTCATTGGATGATGAGGATCTAGAAAATTATATACCTGTCTTAAACTTCCCATTCATAGGGAAGATAATTGAGAAGGTTGTAGAAGTACAGTTGGGGAATGATTGGAATGTTATGAGAACTTTGAGCCATTTTGGTCTGGGTTTTGACCTTAGTATAGCATGGAGAGTCAGGGTGTTCAATGATCTTCTCTTGACTAGAGATAGTGGTCAGTATTCTGTCTTGTTACTGCTGGATCACTTGTTTTCATTTGACACACTTGCTCATCATGGGTTGCTGTTGATCCACTTGCAGTACTATCCAAGACTCACTGGTCTAGTGATGTGATGGTTCTTGTCCTGCTTGCCCAGTAGAGTAAAGCAGATGACATTTGCTGGTAACATCTCAGAGGCTGCTGCCCTCTACTGTGGAGTGCCTCAAGGGATGATCTTGGCACCCAAGTTATTTGCTGTGTACATTTTGCCATTGGGGGAGGTTATCAGGTGATAATATCTGAGTTTACACTTCCATGCAGATAATACCCAGCTCTACCTGTCATGTGCACCTGATGGTGTCACTGCTGCTGTTGTGTTAGGTGAGTGTCTGGCTGAAATCCAAGACCAGATGGCTTCAAGCAGGCTCAAGCTAAACTCATCAAAGACAAAGTTGTTACTGCTGAAACCAGATCATGTGGCAGCGGGAACAATATGTGATAGGGCCCTGTTGCCATCGTTAAATAGCACTAAAATATAAGCAGCTGGTAAGATAAGAAATCTGGGTGTCATTGTGGACAGAAGATTGACTCTAGAACATTGAGTATCATCTGACATCCACAGCAGCTTTTACCAGCAGAGGCATCACTAGAAGTGAGGATTAAGGGCCAGAGCTCCAAAAGTTTACTCATTAATCATGAAACTAAATCTGACCCTCTTCTCATTGCTTTTTTTCATGAAGTTGCAGGTGTGGGTGCTTTAGCTCCTAGTCTTTTCAAACTCTAGAAATGTCCATTTACCACCTGCACTGTATCACCCCTGTTCAAACCTATCTGAAGACATCTGACCTGAAAACAATAGCGCATGCAGTTGTCACCTCCTGACAGCATTATTGGAATGGCCTTTACCTGGGGCTACACACACACACACACACACAAAGCTTATCATGCAGCAAGTTCTGAAATTTATTTTATAAAGTAGACACTAGTGGGTACTAGCAACATGTCGCCAGTGCCAAAGAGAGCTAATTGGGGAAGTAATAAGCAGAAAAGCCAGGGAACAGGCCTCTCTGCTCAATTAAATGGACACAGGCTAAATAGAAAATGAGATAAATATGTCAGAGTGTGTATTTTGTCTGGTTTTATTCCCTCTGTAGACAGAAAGGCACACACAACACAACTATGTTCAGGTGGGCTAGCAGATTGAAGGTTGACTTAGTTGAGTGTAAAAGATGTGGCGTTGCTGTGTTCCAGAATCTGCTCCAGATCTATGGAGGGTGCCTAGTGTGTAGAAAGATTATGGCCCTTGACAATGAAGTTGCTGCTGTCAGGGCTGGAACAGGGTTCATAAGACATGGCTCAGAGCATGACCCTATGATTGCTGCATCTGCACTACCACGGTGGCTCAGCGCAGGTGATTGACTATGTTGGGGAACAGTGACTGGGTGGGTGGGAGGTGCAGTGTGGGGGTATATGACAGAGTTGAACAGGACTCTGTCCTAGTTGTTATGGAGGAAGTGTTTAAATGCAAGGATCTGTTCATTCCTTTCCTGTGTCTTGTTTCTCTAGTTGCACAACCACATTTTCCTGTGAGACCTCGGACTTGAGCACCTTGACAGTTTTGCAGTTCTTTGCCCCTCACTGTCTTTCAGTCTTCCTTGCTGTCTGTCTTTTCATCCCTTGCATACCTGCTGATATAAAAATACATGCAAATCATTATGTGGAAATGTAACTGATATTGGGATCCCTTTCCTTTAGAAATTATATAGTGTTCATTTTTGAAATGTATATAATTGTGGGTAGAGATTATTGCAAAAAGCTATTGTAAACTCAAGAGGTTACCTCAGTGCAAGTTTTAAGCCTTTTGCAGAAGAGCTATAAGAAAGGGGTCTCAGCTCATGGACTCTGTTCTAGCTGCACCTGCCTTATCCTTAGAATAACAGGATGCTTGTTAAGAATGGGAGTTGGAAGGACTTATAAAAGAGCTGAGCAGCAATTGCTTGAAAGAGAAAAAAAGAACAGAGATTGAAGGAAAACTCTGATGGATGTTCTCTATTTTATTTTGCCTTTGTAGATAGTTATACTGAACAAGTTTATTTTTGTTTATGTTACTGTTAGTGTAAATAAATATTTTTAGTGAATTTTACAACTGCTCCTGGTTTTCATATGCTTCCTGACCTGTGCCACAATGATAGATAGTGTCAGCATAAGTGGGATTTATGCCATGCATACTCTTAGCCAGAAGTTTTGTGCATGGGTACTGGACCTAGTAACAGGGAAGCAGAGAGAAATATATGGATTCTGCAACAGTCCAGGAGTGGTTACCAGGAGAATGGCAGCCAAACTAGAAGAGACAGAAGTCCAAGCTGAGATTTTACAGCCAACACAAGTTATGGAAAAAGAACAGGCAGTGAGAGAACCTAAATGCCTGATGGACTTTTTCAAATGGTGGGCTATTCAACAAAAAGAGACTGAGAAGCAGAGAGAAAAAGAGATTCAACATTTAGAAGCACAGAGGAGAGAAGAGATGCAGTGACAGGAGCAGCAGAGAAGAGAAGAGATGCAGCGACAGGAGAAGCAGATGAGAGAAGAGATGCAGCAACAGGACCAGTGATGCCTGGATGCCTTGCAATTATCAAAGGCAGAGGATCCAGCACAGATCCAGATAAGCAACAAAACACAAGCAACTTAAAAGCCATTAAACTTACAAAGTTGTGTCCCTCAAATGATATTGAGGCATATCTGACAACTTTTGAAAGAGTTGCCACAGCCTGCCAATGGCCAAAGCAGCAATGGACAATCATACTGGGAGAGGGAAAGCCCAACTTGCCTACAGCAATATGGACACTGCACAGTCAGAAAACTATGACCTGGTGAAAAGCTAAATTCTGAAAAGGTATGACATCTCTGGAGAGACCTACAGGGAGAGATTTTGATCCCTGAGGTACAACTCGGTCGACAATCCTTGAGAAGCCTTCACCCGACTCAGAGAACTCCTGATAAAATGACTCCAGACAGATATCAAAACAGTCCCACATATCATTGACACATTTGCCATGAAGCAATTCATCAACATCCTGCCTACATATGTGCAGCTTTGGGTAAAGGATCACCGACCAGAGAGTGGGGAAAAGGCTGTTTCTTTGACTGAGGACTACCAAATGGCCAGATAGATGCCACAGCAAGCGAGGTATCAGCCAAGCACTGGTAAGACACTCTTTTTCCCATTTAAACTCCAAGTCTGATAAGAACTCTGGTGGGGGTAACAAATCTGTACCCAAAAACATTGTCTGCTGTAACTGTAATAAGCCAGGCCATATTGCAAGAAACTGCTACAGTAATGAGAGTGGCACTGGAGCAGATTTGTCCTTGGCAAATTGGGGCAAGTACTTAACAGATGTGAAGATGGGGGATAAGACTGTAAAGGGACTCATTGATTCGGGAAGCAGACAGACCCTAGTGCATGTTGAAGTGCTGGGAAAACTGTGCAAAAGGACCAGGTACTGACATCATCTGCATCCATAGAGAAACTCAATACTATCACACCACCCAAGTGACTGACCATGAAGGGTGTGTTGCACCAAATGAAAGTGGGGGTAGTACCTAAGTTACCTGTACCTGTGATTATTGGAAATTACTTTCCAGGATTTACTGAGTTAATCAAAGAAGGAGTAAATCCTGATGTTTCAGCAGCAGTGGTAACAAGAGCTCAGGCAAAGAAAATCTCAAGTGGTGGTGATACTTTGCCTTTCAGTGATTTAGATTCAGACTTGTTTGAGCACATCTCCAAGATAGTTTACCTATAGCACTTCGACAGCGCTAGTGCCAACATCCCCTACAGTGACAGCTGCAATGCCGACTGTTGGCACTGTAGCCACGGGGATGTCGGTGCACACAATCAGGTGGCTGAACCCCCGAACTCCCATTGTGAGGGGCTCTGCCCCCACACACCCCAGTCTCTAGGATTCTAACTCTGAATCTGAGTTGGACCGGAGGGGGGCACACACCCAGCAAGGCAGTCCCGATTTTCTCACAGACCACCACAGCGATGGGTGGGTTTTGCTCAATTCCTGTCACTGTGGTGGTCTTCACTGTGCTGGAGTCACTGTGGCAATGGTATACCCCCCTCCAAGATCCATAAATTCAGGAAAGACGATGCCTGAAGAAACTGTGGCAACAAATGATTGATGGACATAAGGTGTTAACATATGAAAATGCTGAAACTAAATTGATAACTGATTGTGATTTTTTTTCAGAGCAAGCTAACAATGTTTCTCTCCACAGTTATTTTAAGCAGCTGGGGGATGAAACCAAAAATGGATGGACCAATGTTTAAAAAATGTAATGGTTTACTTTACTGAGTCTGGGTTAAACCTCAGACATGGGAACAGATAGAACAACTGGTTATACCACAAAGTATAGAACTGAATTGGTACAGATAGTATATGATTGTCCTATGGCTGGTCACTCAGGGAGGGATCGTGCCCTTGCCAGATTACTGTATAGATTTTACTGGCCTGGAATTCATGAAGATGTTGATACTTATTGTCATTCCTGTGCGGAGTTTCAGAAATTAGCCCCAGTCACTAGAAAAATAAGGTGCCACTGGAGCCCCTACCCTTGATAGATGTGCCTTTTGAGAGAATTGCAATGGATGTGGTTGGTCCTTTAGACAAAAGTAAAAAGGTTAATAGATTAATCCTGGTAGTATGCAACTATGCTACTAGATACCCAGAAGCAGTTCCAATGCGTACTGTCACAGCTTCAAAAGTGGCAGCAGAGCTTGCAAAAGTTTTCAGCAGAGTGGGCATACCTAAAGAAATTATTGCTGATCAGGGTAATAGGCAGTATAGCGCAGTGGTTTAAGGTTCTGAGTTGCAAATCTGGTGACATCCAGCAGACCAGACATGGGTTTGAATCCCACAGCTTCCACTTGCATACTGTGTGACCCTGAGCAAGTCACTTAACTTCCCTGTGCTCCCAGGTCGCTCCTGTAAAAAAGCTTTTAGCTTAGTGTGCTACTCCTGGTTAAACAACTTAAAATTAAAAGGGTAATAATTTTGGTGCTGCATTACTTAAGCAGCTGTACAGACTATTAGGTATCGCTGCCATAAGATCCTCCCCCGTCACCCTCAGATGGTCTTGTTGAGCATTTTAACCAAACCCTAAAACGCAAGTTAAAAAGGCTTGTAAAAGGGGAAGGTAAAGATTTGGACCAATACTTGCCTTGCCTACTTTTTGCTTACAGAGAAATGCCATGGCCATCAACAGGGTTTTCACTATTTTAAATGCGGTATGGTAGGCAGCCAAGAGGTTCACTGGATGTATTAATAAAAATATGGGAAGATAACCTCTCTCAGAAACAACCTAAAACGTCTTATATTTGTGCCCTAAGAAAGAAGCTGGCAAAATATGTTGAAATTGCCCATAGTAAATCAGGAAGAGGCCCCAAACCAGCAGAAGGTATATTATGATCAGGGGGTAAAAGAAAGTTTTCGAGCCAGGTCAAAAGGTTTTGCTACTGTTAACCACAACAGAAAATAAACTGTTAATGAAGTGGCAAGGGCATTATAGAGTGCTTAGATGTGCTAGCACTGTTAACTATGAGATTGAGACCCCTGACAGGAAAAATTCTACTGAGATATACCATTCTAACCTCCTCAAGAAAAGGGTTCAATAAATGCCAAAACTGCTTTGCTAGTTTTACCAGAAACCGATAAAGATGATATTGATGTAGCTTATGATAGAATGGAACGAACTGTAAATGCTGGTACTGTAAAGGTGAATGTTTCCTTAACCTCAGAACAAACTGCAGACATTTATAATGTGCTAAAGACATTTAACAGTACTTTTACCATGGTACCAGGCTGAACAAAAGGGGTCAAGCATGTAATAGTGACATGGAATGCTCGCCCTATTAGGCAAAAGACATACAGGTTGCCAGAGTGGTTAAGAGCTGACGTGGTTAAGGAAATGCAAAAAATGAAAGAATTGGGTATCATAGAGGAGTTGATGAATGCTTGGTCATCTCCAATGGTATTTGTAAACAAAAAGAAGGGGGTGATAGAATCTGCCTTGATTTCAGGAAACTTAATCAAGTGTCAGAATTTGACAGTTATCCTATGCCCAGAATAGATGATTTGGTGGACAGACTGGGGTGTGCAAAGTATATCAGTACCCTCAATCTCACCAAGGGTTACAGGAAAATACCTTTAGCTCAAGAATCCAGAGATAAAACTGCATTTTCCACTCCATTGGATTTTATCAGTTCACCACCATGCCCTTTGGTTTACATGGTGTGCCAGCTACATTACAGTGGTACATGGATGAAATGTTATCACCTCACAATGGTTATTGTGTTGCATATCTGAATGATGTCATGGTTTACAGTCTAGACTGGAAAAGCCACCTGGAACACCTATGAGCAGTTATCCAAGCTGTCAATAATGCAGGTCTGACTATTAATCCTACCAAATGTGCATTGGGCATGCAGGAAACCAGATATTTGGGCTATGTGTTGGGAAAAGGAGAAGTTAAGCCAAAAATGTTTTTAAAATTGAAGCTGTAGCTAACAGCCCTGTACCTAAAACAAAGAAACATGTCAGATCATTTTTAGGGCTGGATGGTTATTATTGGAGATTTGTTCCCAACTTTGCAGAGTTAGCTACTCTCCTCACTGAACTCACAAAGAAATAGTACCCAAATAATGTGAAATGGACCTCAGAGTGTGATGAAGCCTTTCAAGCCATTAAGGCTGAATTATGTTCAGACCCTGTTTTAAGAAGCCCAGGCTTTGAGAAAACATTTTTGTTACAAACAGATGTATCAGAGATCAGTCAAGGTGCAGTCCTACATCAAAATGTATATGGGATGAAACATCTTATTCTGTACTTAAGCAGGAAGTTGCATGACAGACAAAAAAGGTACTCCACCATTGAAAAGGAATGCTTAGCAGCAAAGTGGGCCATGTAGTCCCTTAAGTTTTATTTGCTAAGAACTGACTTTATACTTATAACAGATCACAATCCTCTCTGTTGACATAACCAAATGAAAGATAAAAATTCCAAAATCACAAGGTGATACCTGCCACTACAGATATTTAAATTCATGATGATGCACAAATCCGGTAAAAAGAATAACAATGCTGTTTTTCGTTCAAGATATGGATCAGGAACAGAGGGTCCTGCAGGTTGAAAAGCAAATTTATGAGTTTAAGCTGTACTGTTTGCTGTACTGTTATAGAAAAAACAGATAATGCACATATGCTTAATTTCTGAAATTAAGCAACAAATGTTAGTTGAGAATCGGTATAAAGTTTTAGAAACCTGTCGGATGAAACAGGTTAAATCTTAAGGAGGAGGATGTATGTGACAGGGTGGAATAGGACTCTGTCCCAGTTGTTAGGGAGAAAGTGTTTAAATGCAAGGATCTGTTCATTCCTTTCTTGTCTCTTATCGGTCTAGATGCGCAATCACATTTTCCTGTGAAACCTTGAAATTGATCACTCCGACAGTCTCGCAATTGTTTGCCCCTCACTGTCTCTCACAGTCTCCCTTGCTGTGTGTCTTTTCCTCCCTTGCATATCTGCTGATATAAAAATATATGCAAATCATTATGTGGAAATGTAACTGATATTGGGATCCCTTTTGTTTAGAAATTATATGGTGTTAATGTTTGAAAAGTATATAATTGTGGTTTGAGATTATTGCAAAAAGCTATTGTAAACTCAAGAGGTTACCTGAGTGCAAGTTTTAAGCCTTTGCAGAAGAGCTGTGAAAATGGGGCTTCAGCTCAAGGCCACTCTATTCTAGCTGCACCTGCCTGATACTTACAAGAACAGGATGCTTGTTAAGAATGGGGGTTAGAAGGACTTATAAGAGAGCTGAGATGCAATTGCTTGAAAGAGGAATAAAGGACACAGAAATTGAAGGAAAACTCTGATGGATGTTTTCTATTTTATTTTGCCTTTGTAAATAGTTATACTAAACAAGTTTATTTTTTTATGTTAGTACTAGTGTAAATAAATATATTTGTTGAATTCTACAACTGCTCCTGGTTTTCCTATGCTTCCTGACCTGTGCCTTGACCACAGAGGAAGGGAATGTCTCCCTTGGAGAAAACCAGAATCTCGTTTGTGCCTTTGGCAGAATCAATTCAGTTCCCAGACCACAAGGGGGAAGACACACTGGGAAGGCAGGGTGAGATGACTACACCTGTCAGAGGTGGTGGGGCATGGTAGAAAAAGATGAGGGTAACAGTGCTGGGTGACTCGATAGTAAGAGGGATATGAAAGTTGGTGTGCATATCCATCTGAGAGGAGACATCTGTATGCTATATGCTGGTAGCAACAGTGAATAGGGTCCTGTGCTGGTTGGAGAAACTTGGAAAAGCCATGGATGGAAAGCCAGACAAGGTGATTCATCTAGGAACCAATACATTGGTGGAGTGCAGCATAGAGAAATAGAATATAAAGTAAAGTTTTAGAGAACTTATGAAGTTGATGGTAATTGCAAAGACAGTAGCCTTCTCTGAGGTCCTACTGGTGCTATTGTATGTGTGAGTAAGGGCAGACTGGATAAAATAACCAATTTCAACACATTTCTGAAGGGCTTAGGTTGTGAAGATGGTTTTATCTTTTGGAGGGACTGATGAACATTTTGGACAAAGCACTGATTGTTTGCCAATCATGGCACCAGTGCATTAGAGCAGATGTTCAATGTGGGAATTAGTAAAAATTAAAACTAGGAAGTGGGATTTGGTGCTAGGATACATGAAACCAACACATTTGAAGTCTTAAGGAATCTCCACCCCACCACATATTAAATGTACGGTGGGCACTAGGCATGGTAAAAACAGCACAGGAGAGAGGGAAGGTACTGGATCCAAAGGAGTAAGGAACAAGAAGAAAAGAACCCCAGATTATAGGAATAGTAAATGGACTACAAAGGGGTCTATAACAGAAGGAGCAACAGAAATGCAGAGAGAAGCTGAGTCTACCAAAAGGGTCAAGGAGCCAGACAGGAGGAAGACTGAGGGAGAGCAAAAAGCAAGAATTCAGGAGGCAGCCCTTATGAATTCATGGAGCCTAGGAAATAAAATAAAGATGCTCCCAGTACTAGCAGCACAGAAAATTAGTTATATTGACAGTTATAGGAACATGGGGGTTACCTGACAGACCTGATATCACAGAGAAGTCTATTGCATACTCTCTCAAGTTGCCAAAGTCCAGGTTTCTCCATATCCCATGTTGCACCAGTGCAGCTAGAAAATCTGCCTTTTGCTACAGTACATGCTGCCTTCCCTATGGGTCTCATTTCTCTGAAAGTAAAAATCCAGCTCCACTGTTACCTTTAAAAACCTTCTGTGTCTGTTTGTACTGTACTACAGATTTCCAGTTTTATTGATCAACCATTAGTCATTTGAAACATACAAAAAATACATAAATAATAGCTATATCACAAAGTAACAAGAGTTTGTGCAAAGGAATATTAAAGTGCAGTGTGTGATAGTTACACAGTTTCTTTCTATCTCTCAGTATTGCATATAGATAGTTTGTCAAAATCTTAGGAACATCTAGTTTCAGAGGATTCAGTAATACATATCGACAATCGAATGGGGCATTCTTATAGATTGCAGTGTATTTTAAGAGAAACTCATCTCTCCATTTCTTGCATAGTGGACATATAAATAGTATATGAAACATGCGTTCCAAAATGCCTTTGTTACTAAAACATTCTAGGGATAGTGTAGGGTAGTGATTTCTCTATTGCCTAAGTTCAACATGTTTAAGTGGCAACATGTCAGAATGAACATGAGTTATCAGATGCCTTTCATTAGAAAAAAGAGCTAATGTTAAAAAAGGTTCACACTTATGACACATTGTATTTTCTGCAAGCCAATGTGACAATTTAGAGGCCTTTATAGAAGCCATATCTTTCTCATTTTAAATTCAAAATAAACAATCTTTAAAAAATGCCTTTGTACAAAGTTGTTAATTATATTGCCTAGAGCATCCTTCCATAGTTTTAGCAATCTAATCTCTTGGAGAGAATTTTGCACAGATAATAACCAATGAGATACTATTTCTCTGTTCATTTGATTTTTTCATTAAGACATCTTAATAGCCATGTATTTGATATATTATTTATAATACAAAGCCAATAGTTAAGGATTTGCAATTTCTGGAATACTTCAATAGGTTGACATCCAGAAGATTTGGGTGAGGATTTGGGGACTTTAGAATAGACCTGTAAAAACTGGAGAGAATTACCTCCAAATAATGTGGTGAGTACTAGTCACAGGCTTCAGCCCTATAAAGGGTCAGTGGATCTAGTTTGACTTCAGCTGTGAAAAGGACAGGGCACACAGTAGACCCACCATTTTGAGCACTAAATTTAAGTAAAGCTGTAGAATTTTGTCTGAATTGATTAGGCTCTGATCTTGCATGAGAGCCATTGTTTGAGGAAAATATGACACCCACTTATGTGTAAATTTTAACATATTTCAAGCTTAACATATTGACAGTAAAAATATATTTTTTTGGCACCAAAAATATGCACTTTCATTTTGTCATGATTTAACTCGAATTTGACTGCAGCGTATAATGTGAAGAAATGGTCATATACAGTGGCACACCTGCCAGCCACCATAGATGTTGATTTCTCATTGCTATTGTTTCCTGATGTGAACTCAATCAGACCAACTGTACTGTAGTTTGTTATGCATACAGTGTATGCTTTAAACTGCACACTACCATTTTAACCACACAATATTATTTTCTATGTGTACCTGCGTAATTTGTATTCTTGCAATATACAGTACCTGAATGTTGTTTCCATGGACTCTTACGGTCATACTTAATCTTGTATGGCATGACTTGTATACATTGTGTAATTATTGTTCTGTTCCATCTCCCCTAATGTTACCTACTCCACACAAGATGCAGCTGGAAATAAGTCATTGGCTCAGTGTACCTTCCAGGCAAAAATGTTTACGTCAATAAAACACCACTCCATGCCAGTTTGTGTGTGGGGGGGGGGAGCAGATTAATCTGTTCTCCTAAAGAATTCACAACTGTAAAAAAAAAAACAAAAGGAAGACCAGCATCAGGATATACCTTAGGCTGCATTTAGAATGTAGAAGTTCTAATGGCCAAATTGATTGTACTGTTCCCTGCTGTCGTAGCTCAGCATATATTTAAGATTATGGTCAGGGCCACTACTGTACAGTTTCCTCAGGAAACAAAAATGATAAAATTCAAAATCTGTCTATCTGTACACTGGTAAAAAGTGACAGAATTTCTGAGAATCAGGCATTTCAAAACAACCCAGTGAATCTACATAGGAGGTACAGACTCTTGTTCTAAATTACTGTACGTTATTAAGATTTAAGGGAAACGGAAGTAAAAATTTACAAAAAATGTGTTGCTGTAAGTTTGTTTTTTTTAATTTGTCTGCTAGATTTATGTCCCTCGTAGATTTCCATGTTTTCACTTTTTATGGTTCTTCTCTTTCCTACAATATCTCTTGTTTCATTTGAAGGTGATGCATCTAGGGCCATTTTCTTAACAAGAACTGTTTTTTTTTTCAAGTTTACAGCAGTAGAGCTGTGATGTTAGATCACTGTACTTATCCAGGGAGCTCAGGAGTTGCTGGATAGTTTGATACATTTTATTGGACCAAATTACTGTACGTCTTGTACAAAAATGGTATAGTACACAAACTTTAGGGGCCCTATAGGTCCCTTCTTCAGGGAGCTCTAATAAAGGTTATATTTACAGATAAACACCTGAAGGATAATTGAATGGGGTTATCTGTAATGAAACTAGAGCATTCAATAATTATAGTATCAGTGACCTCAGGTGATTTGTGTACTTTTTTATGGTTGTGTGTAGCTTAAAAGCTTTAAAAACAAAACTTTAACTCCTACTGGCTAGACCTAGATGCATGCTTAGAAAACAAAACATTTGGATTAGAAAGATTTATTCAGCAGAAGCCAGAGTATCAGGCTCCTAACAAGAGACTGATTTTTCAGCAGTTATTACTCTCTGAATCAATGGTCCTGGATGCATCACTGTCCCATGGGGCAGGGCGTATTGTAGGAAGATGAGACATAAAAAATGCAAACATGGAGATCCAAAGGGGCCATAAAACTAGCAGGCAAATTAAAAATAAACAAAATCCTTAGAGCAAACAAGGGAAACGACACATTAGAATTTCACCTATAAATCAAACTGATCTGAATAATATGTTTTGTTGTAAATGTTGAGTTTAGTTCTCCTTTAATTTTGCTTTGTTTAATGTGCTGTTTATTTTTTATCTCTTTTATTCTGCCTCTTTTTAAATACACACAACAATAGCTAGATGGTAGAATTCTATAAAAAATCTAGAAAGTAGAGTAATACTCACCAGTGCCATCTTAGAATTTCAAATCTTGACAAATGATTGAGATGACTTCATGTACCATAATTTATCAGTGGTCCTGATTATAGTTTTGCTTTTTTGTGTTGCTATAGTAGCTCCCTCCTCAAGAGCACTGCTGCTGAGGTTAAAATATGGTGTGCCCTTAGATTTTATACTGTTGTAACTGACTTACAGTAGATGACACACTCTAAGGGACAATTTGTAGGTCAGGATAACTGGAAGACGCAGCAGTATTTCCCCTGTAGTATTCTGTCTGTCTCTCTCACTCTCTCTCTAGATGGGACTGACACTTATCCAAGATAACTTAAACCATTCAATTGCCAATTGCCACAGTAGCAGGGGTGCCACTTATAATTCAGTGCAGGTGACTTTGGTTCAGAAACAAGCCTGCCTCAATGGAATGCTGAAAAGTGGGATGATTGGTTGTCCTAGAGGCTACTCTCCTCCTTCAGAGAGAGCGTGTGATTAACTCCTCTAATGATACTGTCACATGGGTGACCATAGATAGTAATTCAGGCTGAAGCTCCTTGAAGGCAGAATGTCAGCTGCCTTTGCATGACACCATTGTTGTGCATGTGGTCCTTTCTGCTGGCATCTGCAATGTTGATGGAAAAAAAGCAGAAAAAGTCAAGGTCCAGCACAGCACAATACTTTTATTTATTTATTTAAACAGCAGTTTGGAAAACCTTTGAGCCATAGGCTCATTTATAAAGGTACCTTGTCACAGTAAGACAAACGAAAATACACAGTATAACAGTACAACACAGTATAACAGTAACTTAAGACATAGATACAAACAAGCTGGTACAGGTAGGATTGATGCAAACAATACCAGAGTTATGTTGTCCTTAGCAGCTTAGTAGTAAGCTTTGTCATAAGTATTGAGTATGGCTTTGACTAGTGGCAATTACAGCTTCGGGTGTTAATAAGGTGGTTACGTAAGGAAGTTTTGAAGCACAATATAGTTGGAGCTTCGGAGATGGAGGGGGGCAGTGTATTGAACCAGGAGGGGGCCCTAAAGCTGAAGGCTCTTTGGCCGTGAGAGGTCCTAGCTCTAGGGATAAGAAGAGAGGTTTTCCCAGAGGTCCGAGTATGAACTAGTGGGACAGAGCGGCGTATGGTGGTGGTCAATCCTGGCGGGGATAGCCCAAGGAGGGTCTTTTTTGTAAGTGTACAGGTCAGATATTTGAGGTGCTCATCAAGATCAAGTACCAGTGCTTTAGCGTACAGTAGACAGGTGTGTGTTAGCCTAGGTGCCCCAGTAATTAACTTGCAGGCCTTATTCAGAGTAGTGTGAATTTTATGGCGTGCGGTCTGATCAGCAGCACCATACACCGGCAGTCCATAGTCCACTAGGGACAGGATAGAGGAGGTGACTGCGGATCGAAGAGCCTCCGGGGGGAGGCAGTGCTTATACCGATGTAAGATGCCCAATCAGATATTAGTGGTAGTGGCTAGGGCAGCGATGTGTCCATGGAAGGAGAGGGAGGGGTCAAAATGGATCCCTAGGTATTTATAGGAGCAAACTGGTTCAAGTGAGAAAGAGGACCCAGAGTGAATGAGGAGTTTGAAGTTGCAGGACTTGTTTTGAGGATGAGTGAAGAACATGGTTTTGGTTTTTTTAAGATTTATCACCAATCTATGTTCCTTGAACCAGCCCTCGGCTTCAGCGAAGGACTTCTGCAGCGAGTCCTGGAGGGCAATAGGGTTACGACTTGAGGCAAAGATGACTGCATCAGTGTACAATAGAATGTTCCCCGAGCAAGAGCATGGAAGGGTGTTAAGGTAAAGGGAGAATAGTAAGGGGCCCAGAATAGAACCCTGGGGAACCCCAGAAAAGATGGGACAGATGTCTGAGTAGGTCCCATTAATTTTTACACGCTGTGAGCGGTCAAACAGATAACTGGTTCACCAGGAGATAGGCCCAGCAGCAAAACCAGAGAGACTAAGGCCATCAAGAAGGAGGGGGTGGGAGACAGTGTCGAAAGCTTTAGAGAGGTCAAAGACCACCGCACCAGCCAGAGAACCAGTGTCTAAGGAGGAGGAGTGGAGAAATTTGGAGAACTCTAGGAGGGCTGTGTTGGTACTGTGGCCTGCTCGGAAGCCATGCTGCTCAGGACAAAGGACATTGTAGGTGGAGAGGTAGTCAGAGATTTGAGAGGCCACCACTTTTTCCAAGGCCTTGGAGAGAGGAGAGAGAATGGAGATTGGTCGATAGTTTCCAGCCACAGTCCTATCACCACCTTTAAAGATAGGGGTGACAGTGGCGACTTTCCAGGCAGTTGGGACCTTCCCCAGGCAAAGAGAGTGGTTGATGAGGCACGTGATCAGGGTAAGGACTGTGTCTAAGACCAGCCGTAGGATACACGGATCCAGGGTGTCACTGCCTGTACTATTACTCTTGAGGGCAGTGACAAGGTGCGGCCTAAGTTCTTGGGCAGAAACACGGCGGAGGAGAAAATAAGGGCGAGAAAGATTTATGGCAGGTTTCTGGAACCACATATCCAGTTGCTACCCAGAACATCAAATTCAGATTTTTCAGAGAGAGTTTTGGCAATCCTAAAGACCCCACCAAAGAAACATACATAGAAACATAGAATGTGATGACAGATAACAACTTAACCAACCCAGTCTACCCATTTTATAATTTTTCTCCTTCACTTTTTGCTCTAGAGCTCACTTGACCTATTCCACCATCTCTTCCCCTTTCTACCTTCCTCCTACAATTCCCTTGTGCCCTTCCCAGTCATTTTTGAATCCATCCACTGTTTTACCTCCACCACCTCCATTCCCCCATTGAAAAGCTGTTCCAGTTATCCTCCACCATTTCCGTGAAGAAGTACTTCTTCACATCCCTCTTGAATTTACCCCTTCAAGCTTCATAGCATGCCCCCTTGTTCTAGAGCAGCTTTTCTCTGAAAAATACTTCCCGCTTATACATTAATTACCCCGTTAGGTATTTAAAAGTCTCTATCAAATCCCCCCTTTCTCTTATCTCCTCCGGGGTGTACATGAATAGCTCTTTTAAGCTCTCCTAATAGGGCTTTTGATGCAGATGCTGCACGATGTTGGTAGCCCTTCTCTGGATTGCCTCCCCTCTGTCTATGTCCATTCTGAGATGTGGTCTCCAGAACTGAATACAGTACTCAAGGTAAAGTCTTACAAATGATCTATATAGGGGCAGCACCACCTCCCTCGTCCTACTGGTGATACCCCTTCCCATGCACCCAGGCATCCCACTCGCCCTTCTGACTGCGATGTTACACTGCCTTGCCATCTTTAGGTCATCCAACATGATTATTCCTAGGTCTCTTTCCTGCTTGATCTTTGTCAGTACCACTCCTCCAATTTTTAGTCCACTCCTGGGTTTCTATGGCCCACGTACATCATTTTGCAGTTTTTTGCATTAATCCTGTTGTGCTATCCTATTAGCACAGCACTATATCTTTGAATATCAAACCATGAGAGGCTGGTAGCAGGGAAACTAAAATGAGTGATTAGGGTAACGGGTTTGGAATGTCACCAAAGAGCTGCATGGGTAAAGAATCTCGGAGTGACAGTAATTTAAAAAAAATGCTGTCATTCAATGGCCAATTCATGAACCTTTGATATTCATGAGCACTGATTATTTTATCAGTGGCCAGGCTGATCTCCAGAGCAACATACTGTACTTTGAAAATATTATGCCTGTTCTGTGGCAACTGCACTGGCTTCCTGTCAAGTGAGACTCCACTTTCAAGATCCTGTTTTTAACATTCAAGGTCCTACTCAGTTTTGGTACAGACTACCTAAAATACTTTATCTTATATGCTTCAGTGCATCCCTTCCAATCCACCAGAGGTGTGTTTCTAGTTGTCCCTATGGTGTGCTTAAAACTTTCTAGGGAAAGGGCTTTCTTAGTAGCTGCTACATTGTTATAGAACTCTCTCCACTCTCAACTGAAGACTGCCTCATTTGTGAAGATGTTCAAAATGTGGCTACAAACCCATCATTACCCAAGCTTACAACTAGGGACCAGATATTCAAAATGTTTTTACTTGGTGCTAATCTTTAGCTCTTGTGCTGCACTCAGATTGTGCTCTTTTCCCATATTCAGAAAATGGTACTGTGCTTGTCATTAGCACTAGTGGTTGAGCACAAAATTAAGATAAACAGCACTCAAACAGGGGGACAATAATGTGCATATATGCACAGTTCATTATGTGAAGATACAGCACTGTGCTAATAGCATAGTACAGCAGGATAGTGCAGCACAAATATCAACCATAAAAAGCAGGTTTTAACTTGTGACAAACCCCAGAAGGGGGGAGAAGTATAACAGAATATATACACACACACACCGCTGAAAACAAAATGACCCACATTGTGTACTTGATGCAGCTGATCATGCAAGATGAGGAGAGGGCTAATGCCCCCTCAGGGCCCAGGTGCAGGCCCAGGTGAGGGCATTATGCTACAAACAGACAGTACCATTAATGAGTTACATTTGAAGTCCTCAGTGATGAACACATTGTGGGCTAGCACAGGATCAACAGGCACATGATTATGTAGCTGTGTGAACTACTGCATTACCAACTCTGGATGACCATCTCTGAACAGACACCCAGAACAGGCATGCAATGTCCATAGAGCTCAAGGTGATAGCAGAATTGTGCTTTCTGTCCATCAGAACCTTCCAGGCACCATTGGGGGATAGCCACAGTGTCTCAACCTCATGCCTGTTGGGCCATTTTTTAGGTGCCCTGCACTCCTATGCTGTGGAGTTCATCATATTTCCCATGACACCAACAGAGTGAACAGTAACAATGCAGCAATTCTATCACATTGCACAGTTATCAGCTGTACTTGGTGCCACTGACTGCTCCCATGTTGCTGTCCGGGAATGCACCATTGATGGAGACGATGCTTATAACAGCAGGAAGGGGTACCCTTCCATCAACTGCAAGGTAGTGTGTGATGCATCAGGGCACATAATCAATGCCCTGCTGTGGTTCCCCTGCAGTGCCTCAATGCCTTTGTCTGGCACAACTCCATCCTTTGCCAGAGGTTTGAATGTGAGGATATCCCTATTGGGCACCCTGTTGATGAATCTATCCGAAATACATCTCTCCACCCCTCCCATTGCAGATGAGGTCACTAAACCTTGGCCTTTACTTATATAGGGGACAGTGAATTTCCTTCTGCATCCCTGGTTCCTCACATCTGTCCTAAAACCCACATACATTGCAGAGGACAGGTATAATGAAGCACACACTGCTATATGCAACATCATTGAGTGGATTTTTGGTATGATCAAGATGTGATTCAGGTGCCTTGACCATTCCAGTGGTGCCCTACAATCCACCCCACAGAAGGTCTGTTCCATATTCCTTGATTCTTGTAAACTACGCAACATAGCGATCAACTATGGGAAATACCTGCCAGCCCCAGTTAAACACCCTGTAGCAGATGCCAAGCAAGAGGATCAGGGGATGCAGGAGCAGCTTGACAGGCATGACACCAAGATAAACATGAGGGCACAGGAACACATTTCCCACCTCATTACAATCCACTTTGGACCTAAATGTGGAGTATTGACCACACCGGAGACCATCATGTGTTCATAAAATGTATTGTGTAAAGAATAATAATGATAATGTGCATGAAAAAACAAGCCATATAGGGGGGAGGAATTAAATGGAGCTGAAAAAGATGCAGTGCCATTCTGATGACAGGGAGTGGGGGGGTGGTAAAGGGGATTGAAAAAAATGTAGTGGCATCCCTGTAGGAAGAGTTAAAGGGGTCTGAAAAGAAATACAGTGCCATCCCAGCAGCTGGACAGCCTGAACAGAAATAGCAGTTCATCCAGGCACGGAATGGCTAAACATGGGTAATGTGAAGGGGTGACGAGAGATGACTTATGTGTGATAGGACTCGAGGGCAATATTAACCAAAGATGCATCCCGCACCACCTCCCCTGCTACAGACACTGCACATGCATTCTACCCGGGGGGTAGTGGGAGGTCAAATACATTGATTAAGTCAATAAACACTTCCCCAATCATTTGCCCCCAGTCCACTACCCCAAGTATATCAGAGGTGATAATGAACAAGAGCAGTATCCATACCATGGTTCTTTCTAAAACCATGCTGGGCATTAAATAGTATGTGACGCAGCTCCAGGTAGTCCTGGATTTGGGTACATATCAATTTCTCTTTTATCTTATGAGCTAAGAAAAGGGATAGGTTTGTAGTTTTCTACAAGGTCTTTTGCTCTACCTTTATGTATGGGGACCACTAGGGCAGTTTCCACTTGTCAGGGCAGAAGCCTAGGAGTAGGGATTTTTTTTAAGAGTTTTGAGGGGCGTGGCTATGACAGGGGCTACTTTTGTTAAAAATGTTGGTTCTAAAGTGTCAAAGCCTGGTGAGCCCACTGCTATGTTCTTTCTTAGCTGGGTAAGTACTTCATGTCTTGTAACCAGACGGAAGTGAAAATGAGGAAAGTGACTGTTGCTTTTATGGGGATTGCTCTGTGTCTTTGATAAGGGAGCTATATATCTATCCAGACTGGTGAAAAAGTAATTGAAAGCATTTGTCAAATCTACAGGTTCAGACAGCACATTCACATCTATTATTAGGTCCTGAACAATGTTCCCTGAGTAGCCTTTCAGGAGGCAGTTTATCGGATTACAGAAATTCTTAGAGTCAGAAAAATTTTTGGTCTGGAGATTTCTACTATGTCTCCTTTTGCAATTTTTTAATTCCTGCTTATAAGAATTTCTTAGAGACCTGTAGTTATTCCAGTCAGCAGCTCCTGCTGAGAGCTTACATTGACCCCTGTCATTATCTCGGAGTTTCAATTTCCTCCTTAGTTCAGGATCTAGCCATTTAGTGCAGTGGTCATTTAACCTGTGCTGTTTAAGGGGGCGTGTTTATTGAGGACACTGAGGAAGTTGTTGAAGAAATCTAGAGTGAAGTCAATATTAGGCAGTGATGTTAGGCTGCCACACTGTACCTCTGAAAAGCTGCTATGGAAGGCATTTTCATCAAACACTTTGAGGTATTGAGCTATCAGGATTCTTGGAGGGGGTTTAGGTGAATTGTTTTTCCACATGCAGAACACTGGAGAGTGGTCACTTAAGGCATCTGGGATTATTCCTGTGGCTTTTAATCTATCTGGCCTATTAACCAATATCAGGTCAATAGTGGAGTGGTTACCAGATTTAAGATTCAGTCAGGTGTGTTCATTTATTAGTTGAGTGAGAGGGACAGCTGATAGTGCAGACTTATCCATATACTAATTCTTCAAGTTAAGGTTAAAGTCACCTAATACAATTAGTACAAATGGGGAGTTGTTTGTCACATAGTTTGTTACTGATGCCAGGCCAATTTTAGCAGTCATGGAGGAACTGTATGCACAAGCAATATTTAATGGTTTTGTCCCTCCAAGGAGCAGTTTAACCAATATGAACTCTGTGGTGTCAGTTGTTTGGATAGGTAAAAGTAGCTCTGTGGGTTTTAGGGAATTTTTAACAAAGATCAGTATCCCTCCACCTTTTTTGCTTAACCTGTCTTTCTGGAAGGAATTGTGTCTAGGTAGGTCAATTTCAGGATTAAGGATTTGAGGTTTCAGCTAGGTTTCTGTGATCCATGTTCCTGAAGCAATGCTAAAGGTTTAGCAAGCTCAACCCTGGCTAATACATATACATTTTATCACCTTTCTTATACATTGTTTGAAAATGTTTTAAATGTTTACAGGGGCTCACCTAGTGTGTGTGACCAAAATCAAAATCAAACAGTTATAGTACCAATCCCCAGCCCCCCCAAAAAAATAACTGCTTGAAAACCTGCAATTCATTCAAGTCAATTCAGTTTTCTTACTTGGTTTTTATTCAATTTTTTATAGACTCAAGGAGATCTTGGGCTCATTATTCAGCCAAATCATGATCAGCCAGTCCACTAACAGCAAGCTGACCCCCTCATTGGTCAGGAATCTATACTACAAATGTTATCATGCCAATATGAGCTGAGGTTCCACTGCTTTCTCTCTTTCTTGTATGGAAGCTGCTCTATGGCTTTACCTTTTATATAGTGTGCTCTGGTCCATAAAAGGCTCACATGTGACCATATGGAGCTCAGCAGTTAGGAGAAGGCCACGCCTCTCCTATCTGTGATGCAATGTTATTTGTTCAGCTATCTCAAACCTGGGTAATACACAGATATTTGATCACATTTCTTATAATTTTTTTGTTTGTTTTCTATCAATCAATCAAAACTTTATATAACCAGGCATAACACCCTTGAGCAAGTTCATTTTCAAAGTGGTCCTTGACAGTAAGGAAAAATACAGGATGAGATAGGAGTTAATACACAATCAGATAACTAGATTAAGTGCATCAATCTGTAAGGCCATTCTTATACAAATATATAGTGCAAATAGGGGTAGTTGACAATCAGTTAAATAGATTAGATACATTATGCTGTAGGGTCATTTTTATAGAATAAAGCGCAAACAGCCCATAACTGGTACCAAGTATGCATAGAAATTGAATCTGAGTCTCCTTGTTATGCTTCCTTATGTGGGTCAACAACAGCCCACAACAAAAAGTTCATACTCCCCTTATTCAGGATGACTGTTTAATGGAGGTGTAGACATTGAAAATAGAGCCACTGAAGGGGGAAGAGTACAGGAAGCCCCTATCAGGGAGGAGACATACAGGAAGGAGTAAAAACAAGTAGACAGAAAAGCAATTAGAGTTGGGGGACACTAAGGTTGTACGAGTATGATTACCATATGATTCACTTGTAGCAGATGCAGGCTTCCCTTAGATAACCTGAAATTAAAGCTTTAAAGGTATAGAGACATGGGATAGCGGTATGCCTTGGAGTTTTTTGCATGGTATTCCACATGGAGGGTAGAGAGAAGTTAATTGTGACTGAGCCATGATGTGTCTTTATTCAAGGGACAATATAGGTGATTAGCGCAAAGCGTCTCAGCTCATATGGCCCTTTTGAATGCTCGAACATCCCTGGAATGTAAGCAGGCAGGTTATTAGAAAAACCCCTGTAAAACCAGAGAAGTGCATTCTTATGCCTCCTCTTGGTCAAGGAGGACCAGCCCATGCCTCATAGAGGAGACAGTGGTGGGTGCGTGAAGGTAAGTTCAGGATAAACCTCAAAGCACGGTGATATAAGGTGTCAAGCTTGCATAGTACTGAGTTAGGACAGTGGCTGTACAAGAAGTCAGTGTAGTCAAGCAGTGGTAGAAAGGTAGTTTGTACAATTCTCATTCTGGCTTCTCGGGTATGGAGATTTCTAATGCGGAAGAAGACACCTGAGCATTGTCTTAACTTATTGGACAGTTCATTCAGGTGAACTGTATAGTTAAGTTTGTTATCTAGCCAAAACCCCAAGTACTTGAAGTTGGCCACAATTTTTCAGTGCCTCACCAAGCAGTGCATGGACCGGGAGACTACTTGGAGGATTTTGGACAGAGGAGGTGGGCAGAGAAATAATCATAGCCTTTATCTTCTTAGCATTAAGAAGAAACTTTAAGTTTAGGAGGTTGTGTTGCAGGATGACAAAATCTTGCTGTAATTCTTTATGGGCTACGTCTAATGAGGCACTGATGGTGTAAATGACTGTGTCATCTGCAAATAGATGTAAGTTAGCAGTATGTATGTATGTAAGAGTCAATGTAATTGATATAAACCATGAAGAGTAAGGGGCCCAAAATGGATCCTTGTGGTACTCCACGAGTTAAGGCTTTTAGTGGTGATAGGTCCACTTGGATTTTAATTTGCTGCATTCTGTTAGTGAGGTAGCACTTAAACTATTCTAAGGCAATACTGTCAAGGCTGAGGTTTTTCAAGGTGTCCAGCAAAAGGCCATATCAAAGACCTTGCTAAGGTCTAGGAAAAGGGCATACATATGCTTCTTTGCATCAAGAGCATTATGCCAGTAATTAGACACTTTAGCCAGGGCTGAAATCATGCTGTGCTTGGGCCTGAAGCCTGATTGAGCAGGGTTTAATAGGTTTCCAGATTCAATGTACTCTCTAAGCTGGTAGTTTACAATCTTTTCAAGAAGTTTGGAAAGAGTAGGGAGTAAGGAAATTGGCCGGTAGTTATTCAGGTAGCTGGGATCATCAGACTTATGGAGAGGGATAATATGTGCAATTTTCCAGAGTGGCAATAACATGCCTTGTCCTAGGGAGGAATTGAATAGACGGATAATAGGTGCAGTCAGATAGTGATAGCCTAATTTCAGGAAGAACGGATCGAGATGGTCTGCTCCAGCACTTTTTTTTGGTGTCGAGAGATAATAGGAGGTCCTCCACCTGCTTAAAGGTGACTAGACGGAAACTGAATGACAAAGATCACATTTTGCAATTGTGGTTGGAGCTTGAGTAAGCACTATCTACACCTTGTGCGCTTAGCTTGCAGACAGGGGAGGAATCAAATGCCAGGCCTGCTGTAGCAAAATGGTTGTTAAGTTGCTCTAGGATGTCGGCACTGTCTAAGTATATCTCACCTCCAGCCGCTATCATAGAGGGCAGGGGAGAAGTAGATGTATGGCTGTCTACTTCTCTGAGTGTATTCCAGAACTTGGCGATAATATTTTGATTTTGTTTGAGGGCAGTCAGAAAGTAACAAGACTTTTCATTCCTAACAAGTTCAGTGCAAGCATTCCTAGCAACCCGAAAGACAAGCCAGTCCTGGTCAAGCTTAGTCTTTTGTGCCCTTCTCCATAGAACGTCTCTATTCCTGAGGGCACTTTTAAGGCAGGGGATAACCATCCAGGAGACCTTCTCCTAGTCTTGAGTTTCCTAAGTGGTGCATGTTTATCTATCAAGCCCAGCACAAGGCTAGGAAAAAAAGTAAATGCCTCAGAGACAGAGGAGGCCAAATAGAATTCTTGCCATCTAATAGTGCCAAGGTCAGTTAAAAAAGCAGTAGGGCAGAAGTTTTTCAAACATCTTTTTAACTTAGAGGAGGCTGAGGAGAGGTGAGGGGCACGCTTAATACAAGCTGTAGCACAGTGATCGGTTAGGTCATTATGAAAGACACCAGCATGCGTAACATTGTGTGACTTATTAACAAGCATAAGATCCAGGAGATTACTTCGGTTTAACATTTTTCTTATTTGGTTGAGTGATCTCAGGGGTAATCAATGAAAGCCCTTGGATGTCACAGAAATCTTTCAGCTTTTTTGAGGTCTTATCCATCCAATTTAGGCTAAAATCTGCCATGATTATGTATTCGGAGCTCGCCTTTTCTAGCAAATCATGGAGATGTGGTAGTATGCCATAACCAGCAGAAGGCAGTCTATAGCATACAGCTATAGAGAATGCTGATTCAGGTGATAGTGCTATCCTTAAGGCAAGACATTCAAATTCTTTAGGGAAGGAGGTACAGTCTATAACCGTTACTTCAAATTGTCCTTAACAAATATAGCAACTCCCCCACCCCTGGCTGCTCTGTCACACCTAAAGACACTATAGCCAGGTATATTTATAGAACTGTCAGGTGTAGTGTTGGGATAGCCAGGTCTCTGATATCATAAAGGAGACGCATGCAAAGCCCATGCCTGTGCCATGTCAAGTTTCTTGAGAATGCTGCAAACATTCAGGTGCAGGAAGCTAATGCCCTTGTGAGATGAGAGGTCAGATAGGGCATCTAGGGCCGCAGGAGGGCCAGAATTTAGCTCAACATTACCTGAACAGAGTATGAGAAGGAGCAATAGCTTACTGAGGCAACCTATGGCCATTTTAAGCAAGCATGTATTGTGTCTTTTAAAGTATAACTGTTTGGGGGGGGAGGAAGGTGGGGATAGTGAATTGCGAAGTACTAGCTAGAGAGTATAGTATAGCTCTTCCTGGAATAAGTATGGGTTGGGGTAGGTAAAAAGTAAGGCTTAGGTAGGTGTACTGTAAGCATATAAACAGCTTGAAGGGGTCATTACCCTCAGTGTGAACCATAGTTCTGGTTTTGGTCAAGCCCAGGAGAGTCAGGGCCATGGCCTTGGATGACTCCTGAAGCAGGCAAGTAACTACCTTATCTTTGGGGGTAAGTGTTGGTGTTAAGAAATAGCTAAGAAACACCACAGCTTGCAGCAATGCCATTTTGATCCACATGGTTTTAGGAAGTTTAAGAAGGGGGTGCAGCTAACAATACAAAGCTATGCCTTTAAAAATGAGAATTGTTTTTTTTTTTTATTTAACTCAAGCTAAAGCCAGGACAAACCTGTTAGAAAAAAGGGTGCTTGAGGAGGTGGCAACCTGTGAGGAGGCCTATAGAATAAATAGTGGGAGGGGATAGAATGACCAAGTGCATTTAATAGCGGCTGGGGTTGGGGCGGGAAAAAGATGAATTACAAAAACCAACTGATCAGAACTGAGATCAGAGGTGGAACTGAGCTCTGAGGTGTTCTGATGCTGTGCTGATGGCAGGCCAATCCCAGAAAGAGCCGTAAGAGGCATGAGACTATCGGCTTGGATTATGGAATACTTCTCCAATCACAGTCCCACTGGAGGTGTTCTGAAGCTATGTGCAGGCTTACCCAGGCTGGAAGGTTTTGCAGCGGGTAGTGAGAGAGACCAGCCAGCTTGCTTCACCCAGTACAGCTGCTCCTTGGGTCCAGCTAGACCATGCAGGACAAAGCTCCCAGACTGCAAGGTTTTACAGTGGGTGGCAAGAGAGAGCAGCCAGCTTGCTTCACCCAGCACGGCCACTCCTTGGTTCCAGCTAGCCCATGCAGGACAAAGCTCCCAGGCTGGAAGGTTTTGCTGCAGGTGGTGAAAGAGAGCAACCAGCTGTAATGTTTTACAAGAGTGGCCAACGAAAAAAAAAAAAAAAGAAAAATACATAAGAGATATGATAACATTTGTGTGTATTAGTCGGGGTTGAATTTGCTAATCATTTAACAAAGCAAGCAACAAACAACAAATACAAAATATTTGCCCTATTTCCTCAGTGAATGGTTACAGTCCAGCAGAACAGTCTGATGCCATAGTTAATACTTTGCCGCTGAACTACAATGGACCCATCTCCAAATTTATCAGTGTATGTGTTCAGATCAGAGTTCCGTTAGAAATGTTTGTGCTGAAAATGCAATGATCAATAAATAGCATATAATAAAATAGAACATCGTCTGAATTTATGTGCTGCCTTTATACTGTCTGTGAAAGATCTCAAAGTACTTTACAAAGCATGGAGTTAGATATTGGTAGGGTTGCTTTTCTTTCTTTTCTCTTTTTTGCAGACAGAGAGTGAAGCCATTATGTAAAAGGTATTCTCCATAAAAGCTCTAATAGACAATTGCATTTTTAAATATTTTACAGCATCAAGACAGGGAATGTTGACCAGGAGAAATGAAAATGGATATCATTAGAGATGAGTGGGTGATAAATTATGCATCACTATCCAGTGCCTGCTTAAACCTCCAAAACACTGTAATATTATCTCAGATTGTTTAATTGCATATGTTCATGTAGTGGCAAAATCATTTTATCATCATAGTACACTAAAAGGGAAAAAGAAAAGGAGGATGGAAGATATGATGAATAACAAATATTGTTCCCCTTAAGACTATTCATAATATGAGGCTAATTGCTAACATAACCCGTTCCTCCCTGATCTACAGTATGGTTACAGGAGCTGGATTATTGCATTGAAAGAATAATTCCAGAAAAATGAAGAGCACATCTGAATTTGATGGGTTTGAGTTCTGGGAGTAGAAACAGAACTTTTTGAGCAAATGTTTGCATTTTGCAAGTATCCAGTAACTTATCCTATTATAATATTTAGGAACAAATCAGTTTCTGTGTAATTGGTGTTCTGTGTTTAAGTCACCTCAATCCTTTTTATTGAGGACATTTACATGAAAACAGGATCTCTATAAATCGGGCTTCATCTCATCCTCCTGCTCTCCCCTTTTCCACTTAAGTCATAATCCTCTGTCTATGACATTATAAGCCATAACATCATTATTAAACAATCAGGATTGTTGATTTCTAAACATTGCAGGTACTATTAGAATCATAAGAGGGTGCTTAATGCAGATACTGTAGTTATAAAACTGTGAAGTTCTCAGTTCAGTTGGCATAGTCCATTGCCCACAGATGGGATTTTTTAATATTTTGTGAATTAAAATATTTTGCAAAGCCCATTAAAAAAAAATATTAACATGATTTGCAAAATGTTTATACATACAATGTTTGTGTCTCTAATGATTATAAGAGGTTCTTAAATTCTTTGTGTGCCAGAACTGCTCAGCTTCTTTTCACAGTTCTTTCACCCAAAGAACTTGAGAATACACTTAAGAGACACAGTGACAATACTATACATATAAGGATATTTCAGAGTAATTTCCACAGCAACAGACTGTGATGCCACAGGCAGAATAATGACCTGAACTTTGGAATAAGGAGGATGAGATGACATTTGGGGTACAAACTCTCTATTATCATTCAAATGTCCTTATCAATTAAGAATATGGGAACATAAGTAATTAAAATAAATGTAATATAAGTTGAATTGGTTGTAATATAGTAGTTTATTAAAAGTTTCACCAGTAAAGCAGGCTGAGCCAAGGCTAATTTCCAGTTGGGTCCTGGGAGAAGGGGACATTAGAAAATACAGTAATAAATATATACTGTATATACAGGATATAACAAGCAATACATAAAGTACGGCAAAATTAATAAGACAAACATGTGGTACAGTGATTAGTGAAATGATGAGATTACAGCAACCTAAAGTTGTAGTTAGCAGTTTTTGCTGTGGGAATTAATTTAACCAGTAGAACAAATACATTAGACATCCCTGGAATGTGCAGATGTTACTGGTACAATAGAAGGGGAAGGTAATGGGATTGAGGAGGTAAGCCCTGCAGAGCAGGTGCGTAGGGGGATTTAGAAGCAGGTGCATAAGGGTCGAGAGAGATTGTGGAGGAGATAGGAGAGCGCAGAGTGGGACACGGCTTGACTGTTATAGAGGTCACAGTGATGGGAGGGAGGGGTAGCATCAAGTGCAAAGTGGCAGAAGGAGTTGTAGAGGGTGTCCAGTCTGGCTAGCCGGGTTTTGGAAGTGGCACTGAAAACTACATGACTAATCAAAAACTGGGAGGATCATTTTCTGTACTACGGTGTGGTGGGCAGGAAGTGGGATGCAATTGTGGTTTCAATAGAGAGCTCTAAGCTTTGGGTGGAGTTATTTTTTTGTCCCTGACACTCCCACTCTCTGAAGGGAGCTCAGTCCTTTCCCGCTCACCACCCCCCATGCCCCGGCTTAACCCCTTGGGAGGGGCCACCGGGCAGGTGCCACCTACCCATGGTAACATGCCCTAGCTAACCCCCCAAGGTGGGGCAATGGGAGTGGGACCCCACCCCGTGGACACTATTGATGTCAGAGGTGGTGGCATAGTGAGGCTTCATTCTTGGGGCCTGGATTTTGTGTGCAGCTGTACCTGGGGGCAGGGACGTGCAATGATGACCCACATCAACCCCAGACCCCCACAGGTTACAGCACTGGCACAATGGATCTCCACAAGCCTCCACCAGGGGTCCGTGACATGTTAAATGCACTATCCCCCTCCAGAAAAGGAGAGCAGTCCCTAGGATGCTCAATCCTTCTCCCCACAGCCAGCTCTCTGACATCCTGAGTCTGTTTCCAAACACCAGTCCTCGGCATCGCAGACAGATGTACTGTCTCTGCACCAGTGGGCCAGCTTGGGGTGGAGTTTTTTTTTGGCAATCGCATCAATGTGTACAGAGAAGTCAAGGTGCTGGTCAAGCCAGACACAAAGATACTTCACTGAGGTAGCATTCTCCAGTTTTGTCCCATCAAAAGTGTGGAAGGAGGGCAGGGAGGGAAAGCAAGACAATCTCTGACTAGTGCCAAAATTCATAGAGATTGTTTTTGGTGCTGAGGAATAACAGATGAGAAACTAACTATTGTTGGATCCTATTGAAGTCCAGCTGTGAACTGGTGGTAATGCTTGAATGGGAGAGCCAGATGTATACAGAACAATGTTGTCTGCATACATATGGATGCTACAAGAGGAACAAGTAGAGGGGAGGTCACTGAGAAGAATGGAAAAGAGTAGGGGCCAAGAACTGAGCACTGTTGAACTCCTGTGTGAACAGAGGGGATTCAGAGTCTGTAATCCTAACCAATTGAGTTCTGCCAACCAGGTTTGACCTGAACCAGTCAACAGCTGAGGAACAGAGCCCATCTAGGAGAGTTTGGATAAAAGGATGGAGTGAAAGACCATGTCAAAAGCCTTGGCAAGATCGAAGAAAATGGCGAAGGTGATGTGGCCACTGTCCATACTGGTGAGAATGGAGTCAGCGAGCCTGAGGAGGGATGTCATGGTTGAGTTATTTTTCCTGAAGCCAGACTGGAAAGGTTTGAAAAAGGAGGAGGAGTCAAGGTGTGAGAGTTGAGATAAGACAAGGTGTTCTTAGAGCTTAGACAAGACTGGGAGGAGGGAAATTGTCTGGTAGTTGCCAGGAGAGGAGGGATCACCCCATTAAAGAAGAGGGAGGACTGTGGCATGTTTTCAGGCTGCCAGGACTGATGAAAGGGAAAAGGGGAGCTTTAGGAGACAGTTAAGTCGGATGGCAATGGCAGAGGCCAACAGGAAGAGGAGTATCGAGTAGAGACCATTGGGGAGGAACCAGAAGAGGGATTCAAGGCAAAGCGGACCTTGACGGTTGTGGAGAGTGGTATGGCAGAGAAGGAGAAATGGGTTCTTAGGGTTGTGTGAAGAGGGGAGTGGGGGAGAGATCAGAGAACATCAGCACATGATGTAAAGTAGAAGTTGAATTTGGTGGCAACTGCTAGGGAGTCAGATATAACAGTGTTGGAGTCATGGAAGACAGGGACCAGAGGTTGGGGGTGGGGGCTTGAACCACTTTCCAGAATTTGGATGGGTGGTTCAGGTTGGTATGGAAGGTGGTATGGAAATATTCTGCTAGTGCAAGTTTTACAGCATGGGTGCATGAGTTGTGGAGGGTGCGGTAATGCTGTAAATCAGTTGGGGAGCCAGAGGATTATGAGATTTCCAGGCTAGTTCATGAGCACAAACACAAGCTAGAATTTCACGGGTGACCCACGGGAGGTTATTTCCCTGCAATCTGACCCATATGAGAGGGGCACACTTATTACAGATAGTAAGGAATTTGGTACAGAAGAATTCTGCTATCCTATTAGCACAGTAGTATATCTTTGAATATCAAACCATGAGGGGCTGGTAGCAGGAAAGCTAGAATGAGAGATTGGGGTAATGGGTTTAGAAGGTCACCAAAGAGCTGCATGGGTAAAGGATCTCTGAGTGATAATTTAAAAAAATGCTGTAATTCAATGACTACTTCATGAACCTTTGATATTCATGAGCACTGATTATTTTATCAGTGGCCAGGCTGATCTCCAGATCAACATACTGTACTCAGAAAATATTATGCCTGAGCTGTGGCAACTGCACTGGCTTCCTGTCAAGTGAAGCACCACTTTCAAGATCGTGTTTTTTACATTCAAGGTCCTATTCAATTTTGGGCCAGACTACCTAAAATAACTCATTGTCTGATATGCTTCAGTGCATCCCTTCCTGTCCACTTGGGGTGTGTTTCTAGTTGTCCTTAGGGTGTGCTTGAAACTTTCTGGGGAAGGGGCTTTCTTGGTAGCTGCTTCATTGTTATGGTACTCTCTCCCCTCAGCTGAAAACTGCCTCATTGGTGGAGGGGTTCAAAATGTGGCTACAAACCCATCATTACCCAAGCCTACAACTAGAAACCATATATTCAAAAGGTTTCTGCCCGGCACTAATCTTTAGCTCTTGTGCTGCACTCAAATTGTACTCATTTCCCATATTCAGAAAATAGCTCTGTGCTTGTCATTAGCACTAGTGGTCGAGCACAAAATTAAGATATGCAGCACTCAGAGGGGAACGGTGATGTGCATACATGCACAGTTCAATATTCGAAGAAATAGCTCTGTGTTAATGAAATAGTATAGCAGGACAGTGCAGTGCAAATACCAACCATAAAAATCAAGTTTTAACTTGTGGCAAACCCCAGAAGGGGGAAGAAGTATAACAGAATATACACACACACCGCTGAAAACAAAATGACCCACATTGTGTACTTGATGCAGCTGGTCATGCAAGATGAAGATTGGGCAAATGCCCCCTGAGGGCCCTGGTGCAAGCTGGGGGGGTTGCTATGCTAAAAACAGACAGTACCATTCATGAGTTACATTTAAAATCCTCAGTGACTAAAATTGTGGGCTAGCACAGGTTCAACAGGCGCATGATCATGTAGCTGTGCGAACTACTGCATGACCAGCTCTGGATGACCAGCTCTGAACAGACACCCAGAACAGCCATACAATGTCCACAGAGCTCAAGATGATAGTAGAACTGTGTTTTCTGGCCACCAGAACCTTCCAGACACCATTGGAGGACACCCACAGTGTCTCAACCTCATGCCTGTTGGGCCATTTCCTAGATGCCCTGCAGGCCTATGCTGAGGAGTTTATCATATTTCCCCATCACACCAGCAGATTGAACAGTACCATGCAGTAATTCTATCAAGTTGCACACTTAGCTGTACTTGGTGCCACTAACTGCACCAATGTTGCCATTCAGGAACCCACCAGTGATGGAGTCGAAGATTATAAGAGCAGGAAGGGGTACCCTCCCATCTACTGCAAGGTGGTGTGTGATGCAACAAGGTGCATCATAAATATCCTGGCATGGTTTCCCTGCAGTGCCTCAATGCCTTTGTCTTGCATAACTCCATCCTTTGCCAGAGATTTGAATGTGGGGACATCCCTAGTAGGCAACCTGTCAGTGAATCTACCCCAAAGACATCTCTCCACCCCCACCATTGCAGATGAGGTCACTATCCCTTGACCTTTTTCTTCAAAGGGGACAGTGAATTTTCCTCTGCATCCTTGGTTCCTCACACCTGTCCTAAAACCCAAATCCATTGCAGAGGGCAGGTATAATGAGACACACATTGCTATATGCAACATCATTGAGTGGATTTTTGATATGATCAAGATGTAGTTCAGGTGCATTGACCATTCCAGTGGTGCCCTACAATACACCCCACATAAGGTCTGTTCCATATTCCTTGCCTCTTGAAAACTACACAACATGGCAATCAGCGATGGGATATACCTGCCAGCCCCAGATGAACACCCTGAAGCAGATGCCAATCAAGAGGATCAGGGGATGCAGGAGCAGCTCGACAGGCATGACATTGAGATAGCCAGAAGGGCACAAGAGTACGTATCCCACCTCATTACAGTTCACTTTGGACCTAGATGTGGAGTATTGACCACACAGGAGACCGTCATGTGTTCTGAAAATGTATTGTGTAAATAATAATGATGATGTGCATGAAAAAAACAAGCCATACAGGTGGGGGGCATTAAATGGAGCTGAAAAAAAATGTGGTGCCATCCCAACAATGGGGGAGGGGGTTAAAGGGGGCTGAAAAGAAATATAGTGCCATTCCTAAAGGAGGATTTAAAGTGGACTGAAAGGAAATGCAGTGCCAACCCAGCAGGTGACAGGGCTGAACAGAAATAATAGTTCATCCAGGCAGGGAGTGACTAAACATGGGTAATGTGAGGGTGTGCTGAGATATGACCTATGTGTGATAGGACTCAGTGCCAATATGAATCAAAGGTGCATCCCGTAAAACCTCCCCTGCTACAGACACTGCAAGTGCGTTGCACTGGGGAGGATAGTGGGAGGTTGAACGCATTAGTTAAGTCAATAAGCACTGCCCAATCATTTGTCCCCAGTCCATTACACCAAGTATATCAGAGGTGATACGGACAAGAGCAGTATTCACACCATGGTTCATTGTAAAACCATGCTGGGCATTCGATAGTATGTGATGTAGCTCCAGGTAGTCCTGGAGTTGGGTGTATACCAATTTCTCTTATATCTTATGAGCTAAGAAGCGGGATATATCTGTAGTTTTCTACAAGGTCTTTTGCTCCACCTTTATGTATGGGGACCACTAGGGCAGTTTCCACTTGTCAGGGAAGAAGCCTAGGAGAAGTGATTTATTAAAAATAGTTTTGAGGGGTGTGGTTGTGACAGGAGCGGCTTTTGTTAAAAATGTTGATTCTAAATTGTCAAAGCCTGGTGAGCCCACTGCAAAGATCTTTCTTAGCTGGGTTAGTACTTCCTGTCTTGTAACCAGAAGGAAGTGAAAATGAGGAAAGTGATTATTGCTCTGTGTCACTGATAAGGGAGCTGTATATCTATCCAGACTGGTGGAAAAGTAATTGAAAGCATTTGTCAAATCTACAGGTTCAGACAGCACATTCACATCTACTAAATTGTGAACAGTGTTCCCTGAAAAGCCTTTTAGGAGGCAGTTTATCGGATTACAGAAATTCTTAGAGTCAGAAAGATTTTTGGTCTGGAGATTTCTACTATGTCTCCTTTTGCAATATTTTAGATCCTGCTTGTAAGAATTTCTTAGAGCCCTGTACTTATTCCAGTCAGCTGCTTCCCCTGAAAGCTTATACTGACTCCAGGCCTTATGTCTGAGTTTCAGCCTCTTCCTTAGTTCACGATCAAGCCATTTAGTGCAGTGGCCGTTTATCCTATGCTGTTTAAGGGGGTATATTTATTGAGGATACTGAGGAAGTTGTTGATGAAGAAATCTAGAGAAGTCAATATTAGGCAGTGATGTTAGGCTGCCACACTATCTCTGAAAAGCTGCTATGGAAGGCATTTTCAGCAAACCCTCTGAGGTCTCGAGCCATCAGGATTCTTGGAGGGGATTTAGGTGAATTGTTTTTCCACATGTAGAACACTTGAGAGTGGTCACTTAGAGATTCTAGGATTATTCCTGTGGCTTTTACTGTATCCGGCCTGTTAACCATTATCCAGTCAACAGTGGAGTGGTTACCAGATTTAAGGCTCATACTAACACATGCACATATGAATGTGCCATCAGAAACAGACCATCCAGTCTGTCTAAGTCTGCTCGAGTGTGCAGCTAGCACCCCTAGTTTGCAGCTGCCCCAGCCCCCCTCCCCTTTGTCATCCCACTGCCACCTCCCACCTCCCCCAGCCTCACTCTCTCCTGTTCCCTGTCCCATGCTCTTTTGAAGCTGTTCATAGATTTACATGATACTACCCATTCTGGTAGTGCATTCCATTTTGCTACCACCCTCTCTGTGAAATAGTGTCTCCTCATTTCCTTCCTAAATCTCCCCCCCATTCTTAACCCATGCCCCTGGTGACCCTTCTCCTCCTCCTTAACTTAAAGACCCCATCTGCCCATCCTTATTGATTCTCCTCAGATACTTGAATGTCTCTATTATGTCCCCCCTGTCCCTTCTATCCTCCAGGGTGTAGATATTCAGATCTCCCAGCCTGCTGTCATAGTCTCTCCCCTCCATTCCACATATTATCTTTGTTGGCCTTCTCTGCACCCCCTCCAGTAGCCTGATATCATGCTTTAGGTATGACCTCCAAAACTGCACACAATACTCTAAGTGCAGCCTTATCAGCAACCTGTAGAGGGGCAGTATCACTTCTCTTCACCTGGATGAAAACCCCCTCGCTATGCACCCCAGCATTTTGTTCGCTTTTGCAGCTGCTCTCCTGCACGGGGAAGTGTTGTTCATGGTTCCTGTTATCATTACCCCTAGGTCCTTCTCCTCCTCAGTGTTCCCCAACTTAACCCCCCCAGCCAGTATTCTCTCCTTGGGTTCTTCACCCCAAAGTGCATAACTTTACACTTTGCAATGAACCACAGTTGCCGCCTCTCTGACCACTCCTGTAGCTTGCTTAGGTCCCCCTGCAGCTGCTTCCATCTCTCGTCTCCATCCACCACTGCTCCAGTTTTGGTGTTGTCAGTGAACAGGCTTACCTTGCTTATCACCCCATGTGCAATGTCTGATACGAACAGCCCAAACAATACTGACCCCAACACAGAGCCCTGTGGCACCCCACTCATCAACTGCCTTGTAGTTGAGAGCTCCCCTCTCACCACCACCTGTTGCAGCCTCCCACTCAGCCAGCTTGTAATCCAGTTCATCACTTTTGCTCCATACACCAGTTAGCTTCCTCCCAAGCCAGACATGAGGCACAGAATTGAAGGCCTTGCTGAAGTCCAAGTAAAGAACATCCACTGCATGACCCTTATCCAGCTCACCTGTCACCCAGTCATAATATTGTATCAGGTTGGTTTGACAAGACTTCCCTGAAATGAACCCATGCTGCCTCACATCCTGGAGGCCATTGTCCTCCAGGTATGACACCAGTCTTTCCTTTAGTATTGTTTCCATGAGTTTGCACACTATGGAGGTGAGACTTACCGTGCGATAATTACTCGGTTCATCTCTTGGTCCACTCTTGTGTAATGGTACTATATGTGCCATCCTCCAGTCCAGTGGCACACATCCTGACTCCAGTGAGGTGCTGTACAGATCCGCCAGTGGCTCTGGCAACACCTCCGCCATCTCCCTTAGCACCCTGGGGTGGATACCATCCAGCCCTGGTGACTTGTCTACCTTCAGTGCCCTCAGTCCTTCTATGACTACTTGTCTCAATTCTTCCATATGTTGTGTCCTCTCCCCCTGTCCCTACCCTCCCAGCCCATGGTGGCAGCCTTCCCCCCTTTTCTTCTGTGAACACTGAGCAAAGGTATTCATTCAGTGCTTCTGCCTCCTCCTCTCCCTTTTCCATCCACTCCCATCCCTTTTTATCCTCACTATTGTCTCCTTGCACTTCCTTTTCTCCCTGATGTACCTGAAAAAGTGTTTCTCCACCCCGTTAATTCCCTGTGCTAATCTCAGCTCCCTCTGGGCCTTGGCTTCTCTCACTTTTCTGGTCACCTCCCTGGACCATCTTGCACACTCCTCCCTGTCCACTTCCTTCCCTGTCCTCCTATACTTCTGGTGCACCTCTTGTTTTGCTCTCACCAACTTCTGTACCTCGCTTTTCAACCAGCATGGTTTTCTTGCTCTGCTCCTCTTACTCTGTGTCTTGGTGCAGGCTTCTGTTACCTCTATAATCCCCTGTTTAATAATATCCCATTTCTGCTCTGCATCCATCTCCTGCCTTATGCCCTCCAGTTTCCCTTTCAGTACTTCCTGCGTCCTCCCAAAGTATGCCCTCCCTGATGTTTACCACCTGAGTAACTGATTTCTCTGGTTCCTTGCACGTCATGATATTAAATCATACTGTTTGGTGATCGCTGTCGATTAGTGGGTCCTCCAACTTTATTTCCCTTACTGCCTCCCCATTTGATAACACCAGATTTAAAGTGTTCTTTAGCCTAGTAGGTACACTAACCAACTGTGTCAGGTGACCCTCCTGGATCATGTCCAGAAGCAGTTGCTCCCTAGCACTGGAGGTGACTGGAATGCTCCAGTCAACTCCCGGCAAGTTGAAATCCCCCATGATGACCACCTTCCCTTTTCAACATACCTTTCTGATTTGTCCTAATAATTCCCTGTCAAGCTCCTCAGACTGGGACGGTGGCCTGTATACCACCCCAAACCTCAGTTTCCTACCCCTTGAGTCTAGGAGCTGCAGCCAGATTGCCTCTGTTCTTTCTTGTCCCTTGTCCCTTGTGCATTTGATCCCGTACCTCACAGACTGCCACCCCACCGCCACTCCCCTCCTTATGGTCCTTCTTGTATAATTTGTATCCTGAGATTGCCAGATCCAAGTCCCAGTGCTCAGTTGCCCATGTTTCCATGACAGCTGCAATATCCACCCTCCACACCACTAAGAGTGCCTGTTGCTCAGCTGATTTGTTGCCTAAGCTTCTTGCATTCAGCGAGGCCACCCTCCATCATGCCCCCTTCCCTTCATTGCCCTCCATTTCCTCCTTTGTACTCCCTCCTTTGTCAGCTGCCCTGAGTCCTTCCCTGCTAGCCTGGGGGGTAGGCTGTGACTCCACTCTATCGGATCTCTGCCTACCTGGTGTCCACTTGCCACCCATCTAGTTTAAATCCAACTTTGTCACAATATACCTCCCCAGTCTTTGCTTTAATACCGCCTTCCCCTCCCCACTCAGGTGCAGCCTATCCATTGCAAACAGATTGTTATTATCCCAGGTACTGCCCCAGCTGCCCACAACCCCATATCCCTTAGTTTGGCACCATTCCACCAACCATGTGTTCCACTCCCTAATCCTCTCCTTTCTCACTGTGCTTGCACAGGGTACTGGGAGCACCTCGGAAAATGCCACAGACTCCCAAGTCTTCTAGCACAACCTTCCCACTTCCTCAATCCTCTCCTTTGTTACCTCCACCATTTCCCCTGCTAGGTCATTTGTTCCCACGTGTACCACAATGTGTGGTTTCCTCCTACCCCCCCCTTATGCACCCTAGGATTGCCTGTCCTGCCTTGTCTGCCTTTAATCCTGGTATGGACTCCACCCATATCCGACTGTGCCTCTCCCCCTTGCTGCCCCATCTGATCCCCTTGAGTATGAAGTCCCCCAACACCAGTACACCTCCCTCCTCTTTCCTTGTGCCCATCGCCACCCCCCACCCAGGTTCTCATTTCTGGGGCCACTCAAGATGATGTTTTTACAATGTGTCCCAGTGTCTTCCCCCTTGACCTCAATTGAGACTCCTACCCCTCCTCCTGTTTGACTGCCAACCTTCCTCTCCCTCCTCACCTCTCCGAGTATTATCCCTCCCCCTTCCATGCCATGCTCAATCCCTCCACTAGAAATGCCCCTCTCTCCCTTCTATTTGTGAGTACTATCCCTTGTACAATCTTCTCCTGTGTCCTCTTTCCCATGTGTTGCTAGCACAGCAAACATATTACCTCCCCCCCTTGCCTTACTGTGTGTTCCCTCCTCCCTCCTTCCCACTGCTGCTCCTCTTTCTAGATCCTACTAGAGTCCACCCTTCATCAGCTGGCTTCCTCTCTACTGTGCCCCTCCCCCATCCCTTCCCTTGCCTCACTGTTCCTTCTCTGTGGTGCCCCCACAATACTCTCAGATGTCAGCCCTCCTACTGATGCAATCTTCCCCTCATCCCTCAACCTCCCCAGTTCCCTGCCAAGTCACTGAACTTATTACTCAAGCCTCCATAGCCTGTGGCATATTGGGCACCCTCTCAGCCTCCACAATATGTTCATCTGCTGCCCCACAACCACTGCACTCTACAATACTACCCATGGTCCACACTACCTATACAGCCTCTCCACACCAACTGTCCCTCCCTACAGCAAGTAGAATTAACTAATCGTAGCCCAGCCTCTAACAGCAATTGTGATCATAAATGCCCTTGCATACAGCATAAGACAGCCAACTACAGTACTAACTGGAAACCACAATCCTACTCATAAGAACTACAGATCTGCTCATAAGTTTTATATATTTAAATGTGTCTAAGAATTAGCTCATATTGCTGTTCCTTGTTTCCTCATTCCAGACCTGTTCTGAGGGCTCAGGACAGTTTGCAGCTCCCCAAGCTCCTCCCTCACATCCTTCAAATGCAACCTTCAGTAGTATTTCAGTATTTAAGAAAGGCTGGTGGAAGGGGTGGGTGGGAAGGCTTTCACTCCAGCCACAGAAACCTTTAAGCTAAATTCCACTTTAAGCTAAATTGAAAAGAAAATAAAACAATATCAAAACTTACAAAATTCCTCTATACATTAACTCCCTCAACCTCAAGTAGAATTAACTAATTCTCCTATCCTGTAGTTTAAAAAAAAATAGCAAAACTTACAGAAATCTTCTCCACAGCTAGCAAGCAGACTTAACCAATCCTTCTCTCCTACAGTTTGATGGCTCAGTCAGAATTTAAATGCTAAGTGGGTGGGCAAGTCTGGGCATGCCCTGTGCAGTCACTCCAGCCACAGAACCTTTACAGTCACTCCGGTCACATAAACCTTTATGCTAAATTCCACTTTAAGCTAAATTAAAAAGAAAAAACAATATCAAAACTTACAAAAATCCTCTATACATTAACTCCCTCAACAGCAAGTAGAATTAACTAATCCTTCTCTCCTGTAGTTTAAAAAACAATAGCGAAACTTACAGAAATCTTCTCCACAGCCAGCAAGCAGACTTAACCAATCCTTCTTTCCTACAGTTTGATGGCTCAGTCAGAATTTAAAGGCTGTGTGGGTGGGCAAGTCTGAGCATGCCCTGTGCAGTCACTCCAGCCACAGAACCTTTACAGTCAGTTAGGTGAGTTCATTTATTAGTTGAGTGAGAGGGAGAGTTGGTAGTGCAGACTTATCCACATACTAATTCATCCAGTTAAGGTTAAAGTCACCTAATACAGTTAAGGTTAAAGTCACCTAATACAATTAGTTCAACTGGGGAGTTGTTTGTCACATAGTTTGTTAATGAGGCAAGGCCACATTTGGCAGTCCTGGAGGAATTGTATGCACAAGCAATATTTAATGGTGTTGTCCTTCCAAGAAGCAATTTAACCAACATGAACTATGTGTTGTCAGTTATTTGTATAGGTAAAAGCAGTTCTGTGGCATTTAGGAATTTTTTTTTTTTTCAAAAACCAGTGTACCTCCACCTTTTTTGTTTAACATGTCTTTCTGGAAGGAAGTGTATCTAGGTAGGTTAATTTCAGGATTAAGGATTTGGGGTTTCAGCCAGGTTTCCGTGATCCATGTTTCTGAAGCAATGCTAATGGTTTAGCAAGCTCAACCCTGGCTAACAGATATACATTTTATCACATTTCTTATACATTTTTCTAAAATGTTTTCATTGTTTACAGGGGCTCACCTAGTGTGTGGCCAACATCAAAATCATAGTTATAGTACCAGAGCTCCCCCTGCAAAAAAAACTGCTTGAAAGTCTGCAATTCATTCAAGTCAATTCAATTTTCTTATTTTGGGTTTCATTCCATCTTTTAAAGATTTAAGGGGGATCTTGGGCTCATTATTCAGCCAAATCATGATCAGCCAGACCACTAACAGGAAGCAGACCCCCTCATTGGTCAGGAATCTATGCTATAAATGTTATGTCAATATGAGCGGAGGTTCCACTGTTTACTCTCTTTCTTGTATGGAAACTACTCTATGACTTTATGTTTATAAAGTGTGCTCTGGTCCATGAGAGGCTCACAGGTGACCATTGGGGAGCTCACCAGTTAGGAGAAGGACATGTCTGTCTTGCCTGTGTTGCAATGTTAAATGTTCAGCTAGCTCAAACCTGGGTAATACAGATATTTTATTACATTTCTTATAATTTTTATTTGTTTTTTTTTGTTTGTTTTTAATGTTTTGCAAGAGTGGCCAACCAAAAAAAGAAAAGAAAAATGCAAAAGAAATATGATAATAGGGCTGAATTTACTAATCATTTAACACTGCTAACAATAAGCAGCAAATACAACGCATTTGCTCTATTTCCTCAGTGAAAGGTTACAGTACAGCAGAACAGTATGATGCCATAGTTAGTACTTTGCTGCTGAATTACAATGGGCCCATATCCAAATTTATCAGTGTATGTGTTCAGAACAGAGTTTCAATAGAAATGTTTGTGCTAAAAATGCAATGATCAATAAACAGCATATAACAAAATAGAGCGTAGTCTGAATTTACATGCTGCCTTTTTACTGTCTGTGAAAAATCTCAAACTGATTTACAAAGCATGGAGTTAGATATTGGTAATGTTGCTTTTTCTTTTTCCTTTCTTTTCTTTCTTTTTTGCAGACAGAGATAAAAGCCATTATGTGAAAGGTATTCTGCTTAAAAACTCTAATGAATTATTGCATTTTTAAATATTTTACAGCATCAAGACAGGGAATGTTGACCAGGAGAAATTAAAATGGATATCATTAGAGAAAAGTGGATGATAAACTACCGATCACTATCCAGTGCCTGCATGCACCTCCAAAACACTAATATTAACTCAGATTGTTTAAATGCATATGTTCATGTAATGACAAAATCATTTTATCATCACAGTACACTAAAAGGGAAATAGAAAATGAGGATGGAAGCTATGATGAATAACATACAATAGTATATGGTTAGGGTTTACTGTGGATGGAAAATTATAGTTTTCCAAATCCTGTTGTAGGACAGTTCAAAGGTCAAAAAAGTTGTTGTACTATCGTTGACATCACAACCATAGTACAACAACTTTATAGCCTTCAACTGTTTCCCGATTGGCTGAAACATTGGCTTTTCAAAAAAATACTGTACAGCATGGCGGCGCTGGTAAGTGAGCGGTTGAGCATGAGCTGTTCAGATAATTTAGACATGGACTGCCATAGTCGGCAGCCTGTTTCCAAACTATCAGTTTGTCAGCAGTTTTTTTTTTTTTTTTTTTTAGATAAATCAGTGGTCCCTCCATACAAAGCTAAGCTGGATGACAGTGAGCAATGTTACCTTTGGGGTCGGCAGTGGAGCAGAACTGCAGCGAGGACGGGAGAAAATGGCAGTGTCTGGACAAGGTACAGAAACTAACAAATCCTTATGAAATTAATGTGGCACAGTTTGTAGGGAACCATATACTATACAAAATAACAGATAGGGAACTGTGCACATCAAGGCCGTGTTTCCATCTCGGGTGTTTGATGACATCATAGGGACCTCTTGAGCTTCGCTCTCGAGGTCTATGAGGTCATCAAAACCCTCGATGGGAACACAGCCTTGTTGTGCACAGTTCCCTATCCATTATTCTATATTTGGTCCTTTTAAGACTAGTCATAATATGAGGCTAATTCCTAACATAACCCCTTCCTTCCTGATCTACAGTATGGTTACTGGAGCTGGATTATTGGATTGGAAGAATAATTCCAGAAAAATTAGAGCACATCTGAATTTGATGGGTTTGAGTTCTTGGAGTAGAACCAGAACTTTTTGAGCAAATGTTTGCATTTTGCAAGTGTCTATTTACTTATACTATTACAATATTTAGGAAGAAATCAGTTTCTGTGATATTGGTGTTCTGTATTTAAGTCACCTCAATCATTTTTTATTGAGAGCATTTATATGAAAACAGGATCTCTATCCATCAGGCTTCATCTTATCCTCCTGCTGTCCCCTTTTCCACTTAAATCATAATCCTCTGTCTATGACATTATGGGCCAGATATTCAAAGGTTAGCCCCTGGCCAAGATCAGCACTGCCCAGCATGCAAACTTAGGCCGGAGCAAAATGCAAGCCATATTCAAAAGGAATAGCCCTGGGCAAAACCAGCTGAATATAGCAAGCAAGGGAAGCCGGGCAAACAGGGCCAGGAGTACAGGGCAAAAACAGCCTGGTAAAAACAGCACTGAATATGGCAAATAAGACAACACTGAATATAGCACCCAAGGCAGGCAGTGCAAACACCAACAGGTATACAATGCAGATGGAGCCGCTAATCCCAGGACCACAGGCAAAGGATCACAGGCTGGAAAGGGATTCCAAGAGCAGGCAGTGGTGCAGAACCCAGACACTGATACACACACAGCCAGGGGACAGACCACAGTGTGCCAGGACCCATGAGCAGAACCAATGTACAGAACAACCCTGTAGCAAATGGCAGACACAATAAATACACAGGACACAGTGCAAGTATGAAAAAGGCTTATATAATACAAGTGACGCAGGGAACAGAAATAGGTATGCAACAGGTGAATAACACAATGAAACCAATCAGGAAAGTAACGTAAAATGACTAGAAATGCAAAAGGAAACCTACACACAACACTATACACACATGAACAGGACCTACAACTACGACTACAAGTACAACTACTACAATGGCTAACACTACAACTACCTCTACAAAACCTACAACATACAATGCTACCACTATAACTACACACTAAACAACAACGGTGACTAAACTACAACTAACAAGTGAACAACAGCAACCAAGCTAAATACAAAGATGCACACATGTACAGTGGTGGAGGAAATCAGTAAACCAAAGGCACAGGCGGGGAAGTGGATATTAACACAAACAATGAGGGATAAGGGTGGCAACAGAAATCAAAGTCCAGGTGTGGTGGGGGGTGCAAGGCAAACAAATGTGTGCTGCTGCAGGTTATGGTTGGGAGCTTGCAGGTTCTGGCAGATGTGCCTCGAGAACAGTGGCCACCCTCTGGGTCTCGGCGATGAGCACTGCCTGCTGCTCTATAAGTGTGCATTGCTGGTGCACTATTCTCCGCAAGAGGTCCTCGGTGCCCTCAGACTCCTCTGGCCGCATAGCCCACAATGAGGAATGGAGTGGACCTATAAGAGGAAGGGGGAGCATGTGAGCAAGGTAAACCAGCCAGGAGGCAAACTTCAGTCACAGGTGGCCAGACAGAGATGGACAGCATGTCCTGACAGACATGCCCATGTGGTGCCGAGGAACACAATGTTAGGCACAACTGACCCTTGCCCTCAGAGAAGACTCGGAAGACACAGGCAACAACCTGAAATCCTACACACATGGAGATGCAGGCCCCGACAACATCAAGGCATGGACAGCACCACCAACCCCAGCACTGCAGACAGTGAGCAAGTGCAGACACATAGGCAGACCCCCGAATGGTGGTGGGTGTGGGCCACACAACAAGATGCACATGGGATACCTCACATCGGGACATGCTGTCCACAGTCAGAAAGCAATGTACCAGACAGCAGAGTGCAACAGCTAACAGTGGTGCAGGGTCAGCACACTGCAGGCATGGTGGGCATCCAATAGGTAACCCATGCCAGGGCAGAACCGACCTGCAGGAGCTGCAAACTCACAGGGCACACACACACACACACACACACACACACACACACACCAGCAGGGGAGGACCAACAGATGCAGCCACACATGGCCCATGAACAGCAATGCGTGTGGTGTCCTGCAGCCAGAACAGCCACATGGCAGGTCACCATCCGAACATGGCCAGCGGTGAATGTGGACAGCACAGCAATGCCAGCCATGCTTGCTAACACTGGCACATACTGCCCCATCATAGAGCATGGCATCCAGATACCCAGATACTGCCAGCACCAAGAAACAGCGCTGTGCACAGCAGAAAGCTGCAGCAGCATGATACCCATGGTGGCCAAACCCCAGCACAGTCAATGACAGCTCAGTGTGGAAACAACACATTACAGAAGCACAGCACAAATGAAGACTGAAATGTACTCACGCAATAGGCCCCCTGCCTCGGGGATACTCTTATGGGCCCACTGCTGCATGGACGGCACCCTGGGACTGTCTCTGGTTGGTGCCTGGCATTGCTCTGTGCACCCTCTCCCCGTGCTGTGCTGCGTGGACTGCTCTACAGTGGACAGGGGAAAAAGCAGTGTTACTGCAATGCAGAGCCAGAACTATGATCGCAACAGCAAGATACCCTCCCACCACTAAGACACCATACACGCAGGTTAGCCCAGGGAGAGTGATAACATGCAGGGGACACCCACACAGTGGACCCAAGACATATTGACCATGTGCCAGGTGAAATGTTGCAACCATGCAGGGTGCATGGGTACAGTGACTGGAGGCACACACGCCTGTGCATGTGGTCTGGTGTCCATGCATTGGCACTCCCACATAACACCGATGAAAGCTTTGTGATGAGACTGTAGCATGCCCCACTGTCCACAATGCCCATGCATGCAATGCCACCACCTCACCCACTACCTGGCACTTATGGTGGCTGTGCCCTCCCAGACTACTGTGCCACACAACATACTCCACAGCCTGTGCCACATGTGACCCCACCACCCTGCATACCTGCACACCTGTGCACACAGCAGTGTGCACACACACACACACACACACACACATACAGACATACACAGGCACATGCAGGCACACAAAGTTAGACCATGTAGATGTGTGCAACTGGCAGGGGCACTCACCTGGCACCAGCACAGTACCCTCACACACTGTGCATGTGTACACCTCCAGCTGGCCCCTTTGGCAGTGGCGCAGGTCCATGTACCTATGTCTGCACTTCTCCGCATCCCTGTGGATGCCTGTCTGCTCTGTGAGCCACCTGGTGATGGATGCCCACACCTGCCTCAGTGGGAGGTCACCCTCTCCGACCTCTCCAAAGAGCCGTCTGTACCGCTGTTATACTAGCTTGACAAGATTGGCAGTCTCCACCTTCCCCCAGCGCCGGTCCCTGTGCACCACAGCAAGCTGTCTCCCACATCCTGGCATTGCCCACACAGCACAGATACCCTGCCACCTGTTGCAAGACCCAGAGTTTGCCACACCCAGGACCCTCCAGCATCAACTGCAGTAGTGCCGCGCTATCACATTACGCATGACGTAACGCCGTGCCTCCAGGAAGTGGGTGCACTGTGCATGCACGAGCCCTGGCATGACCCTGGAGAAACAGCACCATGCATGTGCATAGTGCCACACTGTGTGGGCTGTTACGGCACAACGTCGCACTATACCAGGATGCTAGCATGGCCATGGGGCCTCATGAGCATGTGTGATGGTTGTGCAATGCCACAGAGTGCAGCGCTACCAGGATAGCATGGTGCTGGCCTCCCAATAGCCTGGCACTGATTTGTGCACAGCGCTAAGTCATTAGCCTGGCACTAATCAGGCCCATATTCAACCGGCATATGCAAATGAGGGTGCTTGTGCATGCATGGTGCAACCAGTATGATTAGCATATCATTATGTACTGATTTGCATGCATAACAGGATGGATTGCCCTGCTGGGCTATAAAAGGGCAAGCAGTGCACCACCGGTGTTGTGTTGTGGGAATGCAACGTACATCAGTTACTGCGGAATGACACTGTACAGGAGGAGATATGCAACAGGAGGCAAAGCAGCGAGAGGCAGGTCTATACAACTGCTAGGGAACTCTTGGAATGGCACTAGTGCAAAACAGGGTCAGCCCGTACACAGCGTACCTGCAGCCCACAGATGTACTGGCTGGGGACAGGTCAGCCAACCATAGGACCACAGGCAAGCACTGTGCTGCGTAATGGTGCACATCAACATATGGCCACCTGTACAGCAGACCAGCCTGTGCAATGTGCACATGCTCATGCATCGTACTGTGCCATGTGGCACCGCCTGCACACTGTGGGTGCCAAGCAGGGGCCAGTGTGAAATACCATGATGTGTGTGTGTGCCCCACAACACTGGCTCACTGCCATTGGGTCTATGGGCCCTCGGATGCCACCCTGGATGTGGGGCATGGAGGGTTGTTAATGCTCTGCTGGTGGAACACAGGGTCCCAGCACTGTGCTGTCACCAGCACCGTCTGGTCTGTGCCTGGTAGCCTGCCATTGTATGCGTGCCAGTCTCAGTGTCCATGCCTTCAGTGCAGTAAACATGTCAGGGCACAGTACAGTGCCAGGTGGTGGGCGTAGGGGTGGCCCCATCTTCATGTGCACATGTCAGTCATGGGTGACAGCAGTGCACTTGTGGATCCAGTGCATGCTGTCCAGACACAGGGTGGCCGAAACACACTGAAGCCATGTGCACTGTACACACACATGGTGCCCAGTGCCATATCCATGCAACCTGTGACACTCTAAGGGGTGGCAAGCACATGCTGATGTGCATGCATGATGCTCCACAGTCCTGCCACAGCTGGTGACACATGTCCCTTTCCAACTGTCCCATAGGTAGTGCAGCATGACCAGAATGCATACATGCACATCAATTCTCTCAAGAAGAGCTCAAGACCCTGGTGCATGCTGTGAATGAGAGGAAGCAGGTGCTCCACCAGCACGAGGCCATGGATGCAGTGGTGCACCAGGCATGGGAGGAGGTGACAGCTGGGGTCAATGCAGTCAGCGGTTGTGGCAGGATGACTGAGGTGGTGCGCAAGTGGTAGAGTGACCTGCTGCACTGGTCAAAGGAGAAGAAGGAGGCACAGTGGCTGCGTGATTGTATGCGGACCAGTGGTGGACTACAAGCCCAACATCAGTGGGAGGAGGAGCCGCTCATGGCCATGGTGGCATTCACACTGCAGCCAGTGGCAGTTGCAGGTGTACTGGGTGGTGGGTGTGAGATGCCTCTCACTGCCCAGGACAGGTCTGTATTCACATGTGTGTACCCTGCATGGTGTGACAGCACAGGTGCAGGGTGTTGCTGTTGGTGTCTTGCATGGGGTGCACTGTGGGCCTGCACTGCTGTGAGCTGCCCAACAGCTGCCTGGCCATGGCATGTGCACTGTGTGTTGGTTGGGTGCATGTGGTCACAAGCTAGAGCCATGTGGATGTGGTGTGCATGACCACAGCAGGTGGCATGTGTCCTAGGGTGTGCATAGTTTGGTGGTGGTGGTGGTGGTAGGGCACACTGTGCATGTACAGGTGACTGAGCCTGTCCCATTTTCCTCCACAGCGGTGTGTGCAGGGCCTGCAGCAACACAGAAACAGGCCAAGATGGCTGCCCTTGGTCCAGATGAAGTGGAGGATGAGTATAACCAGCCATCAATGTCTGGTCTGGGTGCCAGTCGAGGACGCCCAGAGCCACAGCATGTGTGGCAATCCATTGGACAGGGGTTGCATCTGCCAGGGAAGGGGGGACACTACAGGTGGGGAACTTGATTTCACTGAGCACCTGGAGGATGCCCAGGTGGAGGATCTGGATGTTGGGCAGGTACTCTTGGTAACAGTCACCAGTGATGTTGACGCAGATGTGTCGGAGGGTTCATACCGCCTGCCCATGGACATGCCTGTGGAGGGGGATACAGGAGTGGGGCTGGGTGCAGGCCATGGAACAGGTGCCAGGGGGTGTTTGGCATTGCTGGCATGGCTGTACCTGTGCAGCCAGTGGTGGGCTGTGTGGGGGACTTGTGTGCACTACTGGACATGCGGTGTCCCACACAGATTGTGGTTCAGGGCCCTCTGGGTCAACAGCACACTGCCAGAGTTCTGCAGTGGCAGGACATGCCAGACGTGCAACAGCATCCTGAACCACTGCCAGCTGCCATAGAGAGGGCTGCAGCCCTAGAGCAGGATACCCCTGGTGCCCGCCCACAACTCCAGACTGCAGTGACATCCCAGCAGGAGGCTCAAATGGACCTGCGTGGCCTGCAGAGGGAGCTGAAGCATGAGCTAGCACTGATGTGGGAGTCAATTTCAGTGGGCTTTGCCCATGCAGAACAGTGGGCAGAGGACAGGATGGGCCACATCATGGCTGCAATTGACTACGGCTTTGCTGGCTTGACAGCTGCAGTGGTTGACCTCACCACTGTACTTCGTGGGGTGCATGGGGGCTGCCAGCCTGTGCTTGTTGGTCAGGGTGCACATGGCACAGGGTCCCACAGGCGGGCAACCCATGGCCGCAGGACTGGCACTGGATCCAACTCAAATGCTTCACGCACCTCTTCAGGCACACAGCACTGCCATGGCCATCCACCCACCCTGTCAGGCTCTGCTGGTCAACAGGGGCCCAGGAGGTCTTCCCTGCCAGCCTCACCTTGTTCCTCAGCCATGTCCTCGGCTCAGCGCACCCCTGGTTCTGTGACCAGCCCCCGTGGTGCGCGACATGTGTGTGGAGGTAGTCGCTGGTCATTGTCATGGGTGACCTGCACCTCTGCACAGTCATCACTCCCGTGTCCACATTGACACACCCACAACCCTGTGCACACATGCACACACACTGACACACACATACCCACACTCTATTCCATGCACACTCACACTTTCACTGCCATAGTGGCCCTCCTCACACTCCCCCCACACATCATGCATCACCAATTACACTATACCATGGCTGTGTGTCCACTTCCCTTGTGACCTGCACACCCCCCACATTGCACCATACTCACACATGCATTCTGTGCGACTTTATTGTGTTTCTTATGTGACTGTTGTTGTCACTGTTCTGGTTGTTGCTGCACATTCAACATTTCACCATTGTACTGTTTCATGTTGCTGTGCAGTCTGTACTTACCCTCTGGCCTGTGACAGTGTCCTGATGATGTTGACCCTGTGCTCTATGGCCCCGTGGGCCATGCGAGGATCCCTCCTCTTGAGTTACTCCACTATCTCCCCAACCACTGGGTCTGGGTCACTGTCGGCCTGTCCCTCAGGTTCAGGTGCCTGTATCCCAAGGTTCATTGCCATGTTGTGCAGCATACAACAAGCTAGGAAGATACGGCATACCTTCTGAGGTGTATACTGTAGGGCACCACCTGACGTGTCTATGCTTCAGAAGCGCATCTTCAGTATGCCAGACACCCTCTCTATGATGTTTCTCATGCTGGCATGTGCCTCATTGTACATCTCATCCACTGTGGCCAGACGGGGTACCAGTGTCAGCTGACAGGGTCGCAGGGGATAGGCGCTGTCCCTGACAAGAGATGTGTACCTGTTAGTGCCGTACTGCTGTCTGGCCGTTACTGTCCTGCACCCCTGTGTTGCCCTCCCACACCCCTTTCCTGGCCTCCCCTGCCTGTCCCGATCCATGCTGTAGTGTGTGTGCCTTGTATGCTGCTACTCACCGACTAGATGCTCACTGGGTATCCTGCCCTCCTCAAATGCCTGGCACAGCCGGGACTGGTGCCAGATGAAGGTATTGTGGGCACTGCCATGATACTGTGCATAGACATTGATGATGCACCCAGTCACATCACACACCACCTGGCAGTTGATGGAGTGGTACCCCTTCCTGTTTATGTACACGTCACTGCCATCACCAGGTGGTGCACCGATGGGGACATGGGTGCAGTCAATGGCACCCAGTACAGCTGGTAGGTGCGCAACTCGATGGAATTGCTGCATTGTTTCTCTGCGCTCTGCTGCTGTGATGGGGAATACTATGAACTCCCCAGCATGTGGCAGGAAATCCTCTAGGAACTGGGTCAGAAGGTGTGAGGTGGCAGACTGCGATACTCCAATGGTGTCCCCCGTTGGTCGTTGGAATGTCCCTGTGGCAAGGAAGCACATCGCTGCTGTCACCTTCTCCTCCACTGTCATGGCATGGCTGCAGCTGGTGTTTGGGTGCAACTGCTCATGCAGGAGTTCACATAGCTGCCTCAACATTCCCCCTGTTCATCCTGTACCGGCCAGTGATGTGGTAATCTGGCAGGGTCTTGAAGGAGACCCTGGACCAGTACCACCTGTTTGCAGCATAACGTCTCCTCGGCCTGCGTTGTGGCCCATGTTGGGCCTGCTCCCTCTCATCCTCCTCCACTACAACTGCCATCAATGGCAGCATCACTGCTACTGGTACAACACTCATTCCCACTTCCTGTTGTGGTCTCTCCTCCTAGGTGTTTTGCCCTGGATTAAGACCAGCCTTTTATAGGTGGTAGTTAGCGCCGTGCTAGGTGTCACTCTATGTGTCCTAGCGTGGCACTAGGGCTTTGAATATCCCTTAGCGCAGGTATGCAGGCCACTGCCCCCTCTTTGTCCCTTACATACATTATTGGTTTGACCCGCACTAATGCTGTTAGCGCTCGCTAACCGGTCCTTTTAATATGGCTGCTCCGTGCTACTCCAGCTCTATTCCCTCGCAATTGGTTTGCACGTTGCGCTATGCTTTGAATATCTGGCTCTATAAGCCATAACATCATTCTTAACCAATCAGGATTGTTGATTTCTAAACATTGCAGGTACTCTTAGAACCATAAGAGGGTGCTTCATGCACATACTGTAGTTATAAAATTCTGAAGTTCTCTGTTCAGTTGGCATAGTCCATTGCCTACAAAGGGGATTTTGTAATATTTTGTGAATTAAAATATTTAGCAAAGCCCATTTAAAAAAAAAGGTTAACATGATTTACAAAATGTTTATACATATAGTTCCTGGGTCTCTAATGGTTATAAGAGGTTCTTCTCAAATCCTTTGTGTGCTAGAACTGCTCAGTTCTTTTCAAAGTTTTTTCACCCAAAGAACTTGAGAATGCGCTTCAGAGACAGTGACAAGACTGTACATATTAACATATATCAGAGTAATTTCCACAGCAACAGATTGTGATGCCACAAACAGAATAATGACCTGAACTGGAGAATGAGGAGGATGAGACGACGTTTGGGATACAAACACCCTATTATTATTCAGATGTCCTTAGCAATTCAGAACATGGGGCCATAAGTAAGTAAAATGAATTCATTATAAGTTGAATTGGTTGTCATATAGTTTATTGAAAGTTTCACCAGGAAAGCACACTGAGCTAAGGCTTGTTTCCAGGTGTGTCCTGGGGAAAGGGGAATTAAGAAAATACAATAATAAATATATAAAATACATACAGGCTATAACAAGCGATACATAACAAAGTACAGAAAAATTAATAAGATAGAAACAAATGGTACAGTGATTACTAAAATTATGAGATTAAAGAGACCTAAAGTTGTAGTTAGCAGTTTGTGCTGTGGGAATTAATTTAGCCAGTAGAACAAATACAATAGACAGTCCTGGAATGGGCAGATGTTACTGGTACAATAGAGAGGGTAAGTAATGGGATTGATGAGGTGATCCCTGTGGAGTGGGTGAGAAGGGGGAATTAGAAGCTGCTGCATAAGGATTGAGAGAGATTGTGGAGGAAATAAGAGAAAGCGGAGTGGGACAGGGCTTGACTGAGGGACAGAGAGAGAGGGAGTTCCACAATTTGGGCATGTGGTGGGAGAAATCGGATTGACCTTTAGGAGTGGATCATCAGGGAATGAATAGAGAGAGGATTGTAGCTAAGGAGGGAGTGAGTGGGAGGTGGAAGAGGGGATATGGAAGAGGAAAGCTAAGAGGGGAGTGAGCCAAATCAATATCTGGCAGAGAAGGAGATATAGTGTGAGCATCTCCAATCCTCAAGAAATAGGAATGATAAGGAGTTATAGAGAACACAGTGATGGGGGAGAGAGGGAGCATCAAGTGCAAAGTGGCAGAAGGAGTTGTTGAGGGTGTCCAGTCTGGCTAGCCAGGTTTTGGAAGCTGCACTGAAGACTACATCACCGTAATCAAAAACTGGGAGGATAATTTTCTGTACTTCGGTATGGCGGGCAGGCAGTGGGATGCAATTACGGTTCCAATAGAGAGCTCCAAGCTTGGGGTGAAGTTGTTTTTTAGTCCCTGACACCCTCAGACTCTGAAGGGAGCTCAGCCCCTGTCCACTCACCACTCACCCATGCCCAGACTTAACCCCCTGGGCAGGACCACTGGGCGGGTGCCCCCTCCCCATGGTCCAATGTAACGTACCCTGGCTTATTACCCAGGTTGGGGCCATGGGAGTGGGACTCCACCTGGTGTACACTATTGGCAGTGGGGGCAGTGGCGGATCAGGGCTTTACACTCGGGTCATGATTTTGGGTGCGTCTGTACCTCTGGTTAGGGACATGCAATGACTACCCACATCTGCGCCCCCACAGTTTACAGCACTGGCACAATGGATCTCCCCAAGCCTCCACCAGGGATCTTTGATGTGTTGGACACACTACCCCCTCCCATCCGGAAAAGGAGAACAGTCCCTTGGATGCTCAATCCTTCTCCCCCCAGCCAGCCCTCTGACATCCCAAGTCTGTTTCCGAACCCCAGTCATCAACATCGCAGACAGACGTACTGCCTCTGCACCAGCAGGCCAGCTTGGGGTGGAGTTTTTTGGCAATCGCATCCATGTGTAAAGAGACATCAAGGTGCCAGTTGAGCAAGACACCAAGCTGCTTAAATGAGAGAGCATCCTCCAGGTTGGTTCCATCAAGGGTGTGGAAGGAGGGCAGGGAGGGGAAGCAAGACAATCTGTGACTAGTACCAAAGGTCATAAAAATTTTGTTTTGGTGCTGAGGATTAACTGATGAGAAACTAACCATTGCTGGATCCTATTGAAGTCCAGCTGTAGACTGGTAGTAATGCTTGAGGGATATGGGCCAGATGTATACAGAACAGTGTTGTCTGCATATGTATGGATGCTACAAGAGGAACAAGCTGAGGGGAGGTCATTGAGAAAAATGGAAAAGAATATGGGCCAAGAACTGAGCACTGTTGAACTCCTGTCTGAATGGGGGTGTACAGAGTCTGTAATCCTAACCGATTGAGCTCTGCCAACCAGATTTGACCTGGACCAGTTGACAGCTAAGGAAGAGAGCCCAGCTGAGGAGAGTTTGGATAACAGGATGGGGTGAGAGATCATGTCGAAAGCCTTGGCAAGGTCGACAAAAATGGTAGAGGTGATAAAGCCACTGTCCATACTGGTGAGAATGGAGTCAGTGAGCCTGAGGAGGGATGTCATGGTGGAGTTATTCTTCCTGAAGCCAGACAGAAAAGGGTTGGAAAAGGAGGTGGAGTCAAGTTAGGAGGAGAGTTGAGATAAGACAAGGTGTTCTTGGAGCTTAGACAAGATTGTGAGGATGGACATTGGCCAGTAGTTGGCAGGAGAGGAGGGGGTCACCCCCTTTAGGAAGGTGGAGGACTGTGGACTGTGGCATGTTTCCAGGCCTCTGAGACTGAGGAGAGGGGGAAAAGGGGAAGTTTAGGAGAGAGTTAAGAGGGATTGCAATGGCAGAGGTTGCTAGGAAGAGGAGTTTTGAGTCGAGACCATCAGGGGAGGTACCAGAAGAGAGGTTCAAGGCAAGGAGGACCTTGAGGGTTGTGGAGGGGGGGTAAGGTGGAGAAGGAGAAGAAGGGGTGAGGAGAAAGGGGTTCTTAGGGTTGTGTGAAGAGGGGATGTGGGGAGAGATCAGACAATGTCAGCAGCACATGATGTAAAGTAGAAGTTGAATTTGATGGCAACCACTATGGCGTCAGATATAACAGTGTCAGTCATGGAAGACAGAGACCAGAGGTTGGGCAGGGGGGGGAGAAAAGGGCTTGAATCTCATTCCAGAATTTGAATAGATGGTTCAGGTTAGTATGGAAATATTCTGCTTGTGCAAGTCTTATAGCATGGGTGCACGAATTGCGGAGAGCATGGCAATGCTGGAAATCAGTTGGGGAGCCAGAGGATTATGAGATTTTCAGGCTAGATCATGAGTACAAATGCAAGCTAGACGTTCAGTGGTGACCCACAAGAGGTTATTTCCCAGTACTCTGACCCACCTGAGGGGGGCACATTTGTTCCAGATAGTAAGGAATTTGGTGCAGAAGAATTCCCAGGCTAGGTAAATGGAGGAAGCAGATGTGATGGGAGACCGGCTGGCAGAGGATAGTCAATGAGTACAAGGCTGAGGTCAAGTGATTTGTAGGAGTCAGTCACAATGCACCTTGGTGGCCTTTTAGGATGATGAATCTTCCATATGAGGTAAATTAGGTGGTGATTGCTTAAGAAGTCAGGATATAAACTGGCAGCAATGACTTGGTGGAGGTGTGAGGTGAGTTCCCAATCAATAACTGAGTGGTTGAGAGTTCTGTTTTTATGGCGAGTGGGTTTAGTGATGAGTTAGGTCAGGTTGAGGAAGGATATGTCATTGAGAGTTTTTGTGTGCTGTGGAGATATCCAGTTGAGATTAAAATCACCTAGGACATAGAATTTACCTGAAGTGGTATAGGTCAAGATGGTAGAGATGGATGGGGTGTGTGTGTGCCGGGATGACAGTAAACCCCCTGCTATAAATAGAGGAAGGGAGTAAGGGAGAGAGGTTAATGATTAAAAGTTCATGAGAGTTGGAGAAGGAGGATGCGAGTAATATGGTGAATTGGAAGGAGGATGTGATGTACATGGCCATGCCGCCACCCCGAATAGTGCAGTCTTGGTGGATGAAAGAGTAGATAGACAGGGATATGGAGCAGTCAGGTATATTTGAATTTAACCAAGTTTCAGATATAACAAAAACATTGGGAGTCAGAGTTTCAATCAGAGGTTTCAACAAGGGGGATTTTATGTTGCAAACTTCTAGTGTTTAGAAGAGCAGTTTTGAGACCCTGCGGGAGTTGAGATGGGTAGAAATATGAAAAGCCTAGTTTAGGTTTGATATTTCCAGCTATTACACGTAACAGAGCAAGAAGTAACTTAATGGAGACTGAAGGTCACTTTAGAGATGCTGGGGGGTGGAGGAGACGCAGAGGAGGGGGAGAGAGGAGTAGTTTGAGAGCATATATTGGGGTAACATGACTATAGCAGGGAGAAATTAATGGGGGAGGACAGAAGGCCCAATATAGCACGTATTATGGGACCATGAGGGGGACATAGGAGGTGATCTTATGCTGTGGATATGGATTTAAAGGAGGAGGAGGAACAGAAGTAGGGGTTGAGGATGAGGTTTGGGGATGCAGGGGGTAGCGGGAAGTGGGAAGGGAGGTGACAGAGAAGAGAAGGGGGAGGATAAAAGTTTCTAGCAGGCATATAGTGAAAGTGCAGAGAAAGGATGTGAGTAGGATAGAGTGAAGAATTGTAATTAAGACAAGGGACAGTTGGAGTGGATGAGAGGACAGTGTAGAGTAGGAGGGGTGAGGGCAAGTGTAATGTAGGCAGGGATTGTAGTGCCAGCGTTAAGATGGTGTGCAGAGCAACATCAGATTTTGGGGAGACACAAGGCGATTAGAGAAAGCAATACAGTGGTGGTAGGAGGGACAGTTTGTGGATGGTGATTGAAGGAGGTGAGTGGGAGGGCTTGGGGAGGAATCACTGAGAATGGAAAAGTTGGGTAAAACTGAGATGAGGAGGGACCCATCAGTGAAAGCCGTGGGTGTGTAGAAGTAGAATGATTGTTTATTTCGGTAGCGTGAAAGAGAAACACCTCCAGGTGGCAGGGTGGCTGTGGAGGGTGGGCGGCTCCAATAAAGTGCTGCCACAAGTAGCATGGCTCTGCATTCCACTGAGAAGAGGAGCAGTATCTGAGCGAGTAAGGAGATGCAGCAGGTGTCTGGATGTAGTGCAGGCAGGGAGGGCTCCTGTAGAACAATTGCCCTCAGTGACCCTGCGTGGAGTCCAGCAGCGCACTGTGTTCAGGAAGTTGCTGGGGAGAAAACATAAAGCACACATAAGTAGGGGACAATGCTCAGTAACCTGTGCGTGGCGGAGGGGCAGACTCTTGGCTGGAGTAAGGTGGAAGAGAGCTTAGGAACAATGGGGGGGGAGCACAGCAAGCAGGAGTGAACAACCAAATGATTAGCTAAAACTGTATCAAAACAGCAGCGGCTATTACTTATTTAAAGGGAAAGTCCCCTCAATATATATATATTTTTTTTTAATACCTGCATAGTTTGTGGGCACAACTATTGAGTCCCCCCCTTTTACCCTGGCATATTCAAACAAATTACAGCCATCGCTCAACAAACAAGGCCCTTGTTCATTCAGCAGTGGCAGTAATTGGTTTAAATTCACCCTCTTAAACATTAATAATTCTGATTTAAAACAATGCCACATAGAAACCAATAGTGCCCCCCCCCCCACACACACACACGCAATTTACAAAGAATCAAAGAAAATAATGCAGGTAAAATAACAGACAGTGTGAACTGATCTCAGGGTATGAAAAACTTACCAGAAAGTGGTGATCAACTAGAAACTGACACTGAGGGAGGACAGTGGTTGGGGACCTTGTTACAGGCTGGGAAACCATCAAGGGTGGTAAAAAGCCCTATCCTAGAAGAGACCCAGAGGTCCTGGCACATGAGCATGTCTCTATCATGAACCCCTAAGGATGCATGGTCCCCTCTTTCCAGCTTACCAGACTAAGGGACAACCCTCAGATCCTGGTTGGATGACTTCCCCTACACTGGCCTTCTTGTAGGACAGGGGAATCCAGCTGATAGGGGACCTTTTTGTACTAAAACATAATGATATTCCTGTCCTACCAGCAAAACCAGGAAAAATATCAGCTACTCAAGCAGGACTTTTGGAAATTCCTGCAGTTTCAAGGTGCTGTAAAAGCTCTCCATGCCTCTCAGGGACTGGCACAGTAGTGGAAATGGCTGTGAGACCTACATAAACCAGGTGGGCAGAAAAGGATTGCTGGTAAGGCCTATAGGACTCTGAGGGATGTGTGTCTGCTTGACTTGGACAACTGTAAGTTCCAACGGTAATAAGATGCACAGGCCATAATATTCCCTGTACTGTGAGCATGCTACTTGAAACAAGCCCATATAGGGTACAGAGACTCTCAAAGTCAAATGTTACAATTGAAAATACTGCACTGGTAGTACTGGACTCTGGCACAACTGCACAAGATAGGCCTCCTCCCTAATGTTTGATGTTGGAGATGCCAATAGAGCCCGGCACACCTTTTGCAGATACTGTGGCAGTGCCTGAAACTGTCCCACTACTGGGCAACAGTTTTGACAGACTGTTCCAAGGTCATGGGCCATAGAATTGATCCACTGTCCCCTCTTCTATTGCTAGGTGACCCCTCTACACTGGAGCCATTAGCTGCTCCCCCGAAACTGTGGGTGATGAAAGTGCTGATGGAAGCCAAGTGAGCTATCCTTATGAAATAGAGGCAACTACATCCTCTGTCCTTAGTGGTATGGTATGCAGCAGTGGCACAAGTGCCCATTCTAGAAAGTCAGTCCTACTGCAACCTTAATAAGAGGGCTAAATATTATCACAAGTGGGATTCCTATCTTAGCTCTCATCTATGCTCTGTACCTCCCACCCCAACTGGCAACCCCCCGTCTGAATGTTTTGACACCTAAATATTCCACTGTCTCAAATAAGGGTGCACTACAGTTATCTCGGCACAAACTCTGGGCAAGGAGAAACTGGAGTCACCTGGAACTCTTGATTGACTTCTATGTTTGTTTTCAGTAGAAATGGATGTGAATAATATCCATATACTGTTTTTTATATAATGTTGAAATGATAAACTAAAGTTATTCATTGTTTGAGCTGATATAGTTATACTTCTGAGATGACTGACATAGAAGGTGCTGAACCTTTGATGCTGGTCAGACAGCCTTATTAGGTAGCACAGTACTGGCATTTGGTTTTACATTTCTATGCTATGACTGTATACAGTACTTTGCATTTTTAGATGTTTTGTCATATCTGTCATACTGAAAATACGAACATATGAAACTGCTAGCAGAAAAAGACCATTTGGTCTATTGAGTCTGCTCGATTTTGCAGCTAACACCCCTAATCTGCAGCTGTCCCTCCCACCCTCTCTGCCTCCCATGACCCTCCCTTTTGCCCTAACCCACCCACTCATGAAGCATCCCATTGTTTTAGAGGCCGCTACCTCTTCCGGTAGTGCGTTCCACTCTGCTGCCACCCTTTCTGTAAAGAAATGCCTACTCATTTCCCTCCTTTACCTTCCAACTTCCAATCTCATGTCATGACCCCGAGTGTCCTTCCCCACCCTCCCCTTGAACAGTCCCTCTCTGCCTGTCCTGTTTATTCCTCTCATGTACTCAAAGGTCTCAGTCATATTCCCCTTTCCCTCCTCTCCTCCAGAGAGTACATGTTCAACTCCCAGTCTATCCTCATATGGTAACTCCCCCGACCCTGGATCATCTTTGTTGCTGTGCATTGCAGCCCTTTCAGGAATCTAATGTCCTTTAGGTAAGGGCATCAAAACTGAAAATAGACTGACAGCAGATAAGGACTGCTTGGCCCACCTAGTCTGCCCATTTCCCTACCTACAGGATAAGCTACAGATCCTAGTTAACCAACAGCCTATTTCTTCCTACCCCACTCAAGAATTGTCTTATGTCTATCCCATGCATTCTTGAATTCCCCCACTGTTTTTGGCCCCACGACCTCCTAAGGAAGACTGTTCCATGCATCCACCACTATCTCTCTCTGAAAAACTACTTCCTCACATTGCCTCTGAGCCGTCCCCCCCACTATCTTCAAATTGTGTCCTTGTGTCCCCTTGTTCTTGCACATCTCTTTCTGAAAGATGCTACCCTCTTGGACTTTGCTGATTCCCTTGAGGTACTTAAAAGTTTCTATCATGCCCTCCCTTTCCTCAAGGGTATACATATTAAGCTCCTTTAGTCTGTCTTCGTATGGCTTCTGTTGCAGACCCTGCACCATTTTAGTTGCCTTTTTCTGGACTGCCTCCATCCTGTCTATGACCTTGAGGAGATGGGGTCTCCAGAACTGCACGCAGTACTCCAGATGGGGTCTCACCAATTGCCTGTACAGAGGGATAACAACTTCCTGTTTTCTACTAATGATGCTTCTCCGTATACATCCCAGTATCCCCCCAGCCATCCCTATTGCCTTTTCATATTGCTTGCTAACCTTTAGGTCATCTGATAAGACTACCGCCAGGTCCCTTACCATTTTTTTGTTATTACTACCTCCCCCCTTATTGTGTATTCTTCCCCTAGGTTTTTGTTTCCTAGGTGCATTACTTTGCATGCAGTACTCCAGGTGGGGTCTGACCAGTGATCTGTATAATGGCACAATCCCTCCTCCCTCCCTCCCTCCTCATAGAGGTTATATCCTGCAGACAACCCAGCATCTTGTTGACCACTGCTGCTGCTTTCCTACACTGTGCCAAGTTGTCCATTGCTCCCGTAATGAACACCCTCAGATCTTTCTCCTCCTCAGTCACAGCTAGTTGCACCCCCCCTCCAGATGGTAGCTCCTCTTTGGATTCTTTGCCCCGAAATGAAGCACCTTGCATTTTTTGGTGTTGAAACCAAGTTACCAATTGTCAGACCACATCTCCAGCCTTGTTAGATCTTCCTGCAATCCCTACCACCCCCGCTTTGTCATCCACCACTGCTCCCATCTTGGTGTTGTCCACAAATAGACTCATCTTGCTATTTATGCCTACTGAGATGTCTGCAATAAATACCTCAAATACCACCGACCCCAGCACTAACCCCTGTGGGACCCTGCTCATCACTGCCCTTGGGGATGGTAATTCTCCTCCCACCACCACCCTCTGCTGCCATCCCTGCAGCCAGTTCTTCATCCATCCCACCAATTTTGACACCGCCCCAGTGCCCCTTAGCTTACATGCTAGTCTTCCATGTTGCACTGAGTCAAATGCCTTACTGAAGTCCAGGTATAGGACATCCATCGCATGCCCTTGGTCCATTTCCCTGGTCACCCAGTCATTGTAGTTCACTAGGTTGGTCTGGCAGGATTTACCCTTAACAAAGCCATGCTACCAACTCTCCTGCACCCCACTGACCTCCAGCAGGGTCACAGCCTCTCCTTCAGGATTGTTTTCATCAGTTTCCCCACTATGGGCATGGGATTCACTGGTCTATAGTTCCCTGGTTTGTTTTTGGGACCGTTCTTATGGAGTGGAACCACGTGAGCTATCCTTCAGTCCTGAGGTATACACCCTGAGTCCAGAGAGGCATTAAATAGGCCTGCAAATGGGCCTGCCAGGACCTCTGCCAACTCTTTAAGTACCCTGGGGTGTATGCCATCCAGCTTTGTTCACCCTAAATAATAATAATAACTATTTGTCAAGCACCTTTCAAAACATCAAGGCACTTTAACAGTAAGAAAGATAAAACAAGATGCAGTAAAACACAATTAAATACAGATGGTCAATAAAATTCCATGAATTCAGTAAAATCAAACAGAATAGGCTTGACACCATAGATAGGTTTTCAAGGCCTGTTTAAAACCCCCTCATGGTCATGCACTCTTGAAACTGACGGGGTAGAGAATTCCAAAGGGCTGGGGCCGCATACATGAATGTGCGGACCCGTGATGATTTTAAGGATAACCTTGGAATCTCTAGCAACCCCTCATCAGCCAAGTGGAGCAATCACCCAGGGCAGTAAAGAACCAGAAGCTCTTTCAGGTAGTCTGGGCCCAGTCCATGTAGGGCTTTGTAAGCTAGAAGTCCGACTTTGAAGGTGATCCACCACTGAATCAGCAGCCAGTGCAGTTCACGCAGTACCAGGGAGATATGACACATCCAGGGAGTCCCTGTCAACAACCGGGCTGCTGCGTTCTGCACCAGCTACAAGTGGTGGATATCAAACCCCAGTAGCCCTAGATAAAGGGAGTTACAATAATCAAGGCATGAGGTCACAACGGCGTGGACCAACGTAGGAAGATCACCGGACGGAACTAGGTGCTTGACCCTGGAGATGTTCCTCAGATGGTAAAAGGAAGACTTGATGACTGCTGACACCTGAGACTGCAGTGTCAGCCCATTGTCAAGATTCACCCCCAGGTCCCACACCCATTCAGAGGCAAGAAGCTGGGATCCCCCCCCCCCAAGAAGAGCCCCATAGGCAGACCAGCCCCCGACCCCTCTATCCGGCGACCCAGGTCCACAACCATCACCTCAGTCTTTCCCAATTTCAACTTCAGCCAGCTTGAATTTATCCAATCCTGGATTTCAGTGAGGCAGTTATTAAATACCGAGAGTTCTCTATCCTGGTCAGGTGTAAAAGACAGGTAGAACTGGGTATCATCAGCATAGCAGTGAAACCTCAACCCATACCATCTTACAATGTCTTCAAGGGGCAGCATGTACACTGCGAACAACATGGGGGACAACACTGAACCCTGAAGGAAACCACATGACAGAGAGAAAGGATCAGAGGAATAAATCCCTGACACCACCCTCTGGGTTCTGCCAGTGAGGAAGGATTTAAACCACCTGAGAACTGTACCAGACAGGCCAAGGATGAATCTCAGGCATTCAAGCAGTATCCCATGGTCCACAGTGTCAAACACTGAGAAGAGATCAAGAAGAACCAAGATGGAGCAGCTTTTTAGATCTCTTGCCATCAGGAGATCATTGAGCACCCGAGCCAGTGCAGTCTTGGTACTATGCCTCTTTCAAAAACCAGATTGGACAGGTTTGTAGATGTTATGGATAATTAAATGGTTCTCCAGTTGTACAGCCACTACTCAATCACCTTCCCCACAAAGGAAACTTACCCAACTCAAGGGAGCACCAGACTATCCATGCCAAGAACCGACCAATGATATCACAACAACCCATAATCAGGGAAGTTGGGCCAGGATCTAAACTACAGCATGTAGGGTGCATGCCCTGGACAATCTGCATAACATTGATGAACTCCAGCCGGTCAAAGGTACTCCAGGAAAAGTGAGGGAAAATGGCCAAGCACCAATCAACAGCATCCCCCATAGAGTGTGCTGGTTGGATCCCCACCCTGATGCCAGCCACCTTATCTGCAAAAAATCAAGTGAGCTCATCACACTCCAATTGTGAAAAAGCTCTTTGAGACTGCAGGCAGGCTGGATTGCACAGTCTGTCCACAGTTCGAAAGAGCTGAGCCGGTCGGTTCTGGGCAGCCGCAATCTCCCTGGACAGGAACTCTGCCTTCTTATGGGAGATTGTTGATTGATAGACTTGATAATGTTCCATCAATCTAAGATGGTCAGCCTCCAGGGTGGATTTCCACCAGCAGCACTCTAACCCTCATCCTAGTCACCACATCTCCCTCAAGGTCCCATCAAATCAAGGGGCGAGAGGGCGAAGAGAGAGTGGATGAACATGGATGGGAGAGATACAGTCCACAGCTGTAGAAATTGCCTTATTATAGGCCAGAACCAAGGCCTCTGGGCTCCCACTTACCTCAGGAAGCACCTATAGGTCAAGTACCACCACCAGGCCATCAGGGCTCACATCCTGTAATAGGAGATATCTGACCATCTCCACAGGGGTAGGTCTATGAAGGGAGGCATGGAAACTGAACCCCACAGTGCAGTGATTGGGCCATCTGGCAGGTTCCACCCCCCAAGTCAAAGGCTTCGATCCCCAGAAGGAAGACCAGGTCAAGAGAGTGACCGTGTTTATGAGTGGACCATGTTTATGAGTGCCCTTAACCCCTCTAGCACTCATCCTTCATGATTTCCCCATCCATCACCCCTCCCCCCTGATCATATCCTCCCCCCAGCCTCAGGTATTTCTCCCCTTTCTCTTTAGTAAAAACTGAGCAGAAGTAGTCATTAAGTGCTTCTGCCTTTTTGACTACTTATTCCACCCATTCCACCTCCTTCTTAATTCTTACTATTTGGTCCTTAGAACACCTTTTCTTCCTGATGTACCTGAAGAAGTTTTTTTTCCCCTCCTTAATTCCCTTCACCAACCTGAGCTCCCTTGACACCATTGTTGCCTTTACTTCCCTGGTCACCTCCTTTGCTTCCTTCAGGTACTCCTCCTTGTCCTCCCCCTGCCCAGTTCTCGTGCATCTCCTATAGGCGACTCTTCTCCTAACCCTGTCTATGATACCCTTGCTCATCTAGCTAGGTTTCTTCACCTTAGCCATTTTACTTTGGGCCTTGCTGCTGGAATTTGTTGCCTTCAGTATCCCTAGCTTAATGAGTTTCTCACCTCTGATTCATTTCCATATTAGAGTGAATTCTGTCCATAACCCTTGCAACACTTCACCCATCTTTTTGAAGTCAGCCTTTCTAAAGTCTAGCACCTTTGTGCCAGATGGCCCCGAACACAATAATAAATACTATTTCATGTTAAAAAAAGAAAGTGATGATCAACAGTGAAAATGCATCGCACCTGCCACATACTTATTTGCAAATTAAGACAATAGTTAAGATTACTTGTGCTGTCAAAGTGTAAATTTGGTAAAATATAAACATTCTTAGTCAAGCAGCATACAGTTTTTTGTAATGCCCTGTGTTTAGAAGGATGGTGAGTTTTCATCCTTTCTGGGATTAAATTATCCTACATAACTGAGGCAGAATTTGAAATTAAAAACTAGAAGTAAAACACTTCCTTTATGCTTGGTGTCACCCTGTTTTAGGCTAGCACATGAAAAAGGTATCAGAAATGAAACCTCAAAAATGGTCACTTGCTCAGCAGACTGTTTGTCAGCAGGAGACGAGCACAGTGAGAGCAAAGGTGCTCCAAGCTCTGTGAGCCAGCAAACAAACAGCTATTAGAAGTAAAACCATATAATCAGATAAATAAAGCAAGCAGCAACACCCTTTCAAATGCTTTTCTTTTCCCAACTCACACACTTTTCATACAGAAAACAATAGGGAATTTAACTTGAAAAGTTTGATTGCCAAACCCAAGACGAGAGTGCAGTTACTTCCCAAGCTGCTTGACCGCACTAACTGATTGTAGAGCTTCTACTGGCATGTGCATCTAAGCATCATCAATACCCATGCTGCTTTGCTTGAGTGAGGTCATGAACTTTGAAATGGCACCAACCAGTTTTTCACACCTTGGCAAAGCAGAGTGAAGCAACTTCATTTATATTTAAATTAAGATGACATTAGGAGGGTAAAAGAGAGGGAATCAATAGTTATGCCCACAAACTATGCAGGTATAAAGAAAAAAAAATGAAGGGACTTTTCCTTTAAGTAAACTTATTCCACTACATACATTGAGAGAGAACAAACTTGCAACTGTAAGGAAATTACCAGATAGGTAATGTGAGGAGGGTGATTAATGATTGTAAGGCTGATAGTTTTCCCTGAACCCAGTAGTATTCTCAAAACAGTATGAATACTATGCAGCAGACTGAAGATGAATTGGTAGTGCACCCATTACAAACACACAGAGCAAGATAAGAGAAATGCAGGATAAACAGGCACATATTCAATGCTGCTAAATTAAATAATGAACAAAAATGAACTTGATGGATACTGAACCATTAGCCAGGCTATAATGCTAACATGCTAGATAACTTAAGACTGTAAGAATCAAATTGATTGGTAGTGAACCATTAGCCCGAGTACGGAAAATTAAAGACTGCAGCAGGTGAATAAAGCTACAGTCCTAGTGAAATTAAAGTCCAAAAACAATCAGTAGATGTTGGCTGACTTAAAAGGACCATGTGGTCAGAGAGATCACAGATTTCATCCACACTCCAAAGAGGAGAGGAGCATTACCTGGGGGACCAAGGAGATGCAGCAGGTGTCCGCGGGTAGTGCTGGAAGGAAGGGGTCTTCTAGAACAATCTCCACCCGAGACACTGCATGGAGTCCTGCAGTGCATTGTAGTCAGGGAGTTGCAGGGGGAGTGAGGATATGCAGCAGATGTCCAGAGGTAGTTCAGGCAAGGAGGGTTCCTGTAGGTCAATCGCCCTTAGCGACCCTGCATGTAGTCCAGCAGTGTGTTGTTTAAGAGTTTTTCTTAATACTAGGAATGTCTCAAGTTTTGGGGACATTTATGCCTTCCCATAAATAAAAAATAAATTTAAAATAATCTAGACATCCCAGTGTAACTAAGTGGTCCCCTCTATCTTTTGCTACCTCCATTTGCTTGGTTGACCACATTTTCATTAATTTCCATTCCAATCTCCAAAACACATTTTCAGCATGACTGTTCTGTAAGGTTGTCCAGATTTTCATGCCTTCAGTGAAACCAACCCTGTTATGTGAAGGACTGAGGGTCTTGTATCCAAAAGTCCAGCAAAGTGCCATGCAAAGTCTACTCACTGTAAAGTAGCACAATGTTGTGAGGGGGTACATAAAAACATGCACACAAAGAATGCATGTGCAATTGCAGTTCAAATATACCCCTGTGAGCAGCACTTCACACAGTATAAACTCTAGCACAGGCACAAATCATACCCAGGCAAAAGATAAGGGCTACTATCCGGTAGAAGCGGGGGACACTGATGCACACTATCAGTCTTTAAGGCCCTAAAATCTTAACACACAAGGATAGATTTGCTATATTAGAAATGTAAAATGCAAATGCCCCTACTATTTATGCATGAAACTAACACTTTTCTATCTTTTAACCTCTGTTTGCTTATTTTTGACACGGCACATTGCTCCTAACAGTGAATGGAGGATGAGGGCTGTGAAATACAACAGAACAATCAAGAGCAGTGAGGCAAAAGTGATACATGAGGATGTACTGTAGCACATCTCTCATATACTGTAAAATACTCCTTGGTAGAAATCACTTAATTTGAATATGTGAAAATTAAAGAGGGTCAAGGTACAGGTTGCAGAATCATTCTTGTGTACCATCCACCACTGCACAGAAGTGAGTTCTTACAGGAACTGGCAAGCTACATGGCTGACCTGGTAGTGAACTCATCTTACTTGTTAGTGCTGGGTGATTTCAACACCTGGGTCAACAATGAAGATTCACTGTTTAGACAACAGTTCCTCCAGTTTATGTGTGCACTGGGCCTAGTTCAGGTGGTTGCCATGGGACTCACCCACAAAAAAGCCACACCATAGATTTGGTTTTTGAGTTGATTCTTGACATTAGTAACATAAGGATTGATCCAACTGTGTGCTCATATCATCATGCCTTACAATTCCTTTGTACGGCTCCCCATTTTCAAACCCCTCCTGTGTAGATGGCCAGATATAGTCCTGTTAGAAATTTGAAGTCAAATAACTTCCTAGTAATTCTGAACATCCTGAGCATGGTATCAGCATGTCATGGGGAACAAAGGATGCCATGAAGGACTATAACAAAGTCCTTACAGTGGCCTTTGACTGTCTGGCACCCTACCATGTTCACCCATTGATTTCCCCACCTTAGGTCTCCCTGGTTTGATGATGACATTAGGCAGTTGAAGACTAAGGAGCAGAGGCTGGAGCATTCCTGGAAGAGATCCAGGTCAGAGGAGGATAAATTGATGCTGAATACTCACTACAGTGAATAATTCTTCAACAACATAGACAGACTGCTAAATACTCTCTGTCTTCATTTAGGAGAAGCCTTTACAGCAGAAAATGTGATGAGTTCAATTAATTATTCCTTTGAAGGTGTGCTCCATCAGATCCTTCAACTCTTCAGATGGTTGGTTGTGGGTCAGCAGTTTTCAGGAGGTGGGTGACTTAAGCACACTTTTGCAGTGGGTGGAATTTGAGGCAGACCTGATAGAGGAGGTCTCCTGAGTGTTCTTCGAGCTACTTGCTACGTGCTGTCTGTTGGACCCAGGGCCTACCAGCTTTCTCTCAAGTTGTTGGCTGACTCTGGTTCAATAATCACTGAGGTAAACAGGTGTTCACTTCGAGGGATGTTTTCCCCACTTGAAACAAACATGCGGCAAGCATTCCTTCTGTATTGGTATACACACTTTATTATAACTGTACTGTAAATACTGCGGCCTAAAAAATAATAAATAAATAATTCTGTGAAAACCACCAACGTTTTCTCCACTGAATAGTAAAGGGCAGTGGTGAAATCTCTGCTGAAAGGCCATCACTGGATGATGAGGATCTAGCAAATTACAGACCCATCTTAAACCTCCCTTTCTTAGGGAAGATAATTGAGAAGGCTGTAGAAGTACAGTTGGGGAACTTCTTGGAATGTTACGAGAACTTTGAGCCATTTCAGTCAGGGTTTTGACCTCAGTATAGCATGGTGAGTCAGGGTTTTCAATTATCTTCTCCTGACTAGAGACAATGGTCAGTATTCTGTTTTGTTACTGCTGGATCATTTGTTTTCATTTGACACACTGCATCATGGGTTGCTGTTGAGTAATTTGCAGCACTACGTAAGACTCACTGCTGTAGTGATGTGATGGTTCTAGTCATGCTTGTCCAGTGGAGTAAAGTAGATGACATTAGTTGGTAACATTTCAAAGGCTGCTGCCCTCTACTGTGGAGCACCTCAGGAGATGATCTTAGCACACATGTTATTTGCTGTGTACATGTAGCCATTGGGGGAGTTCATCAGGTGGTATTGTCATTTAAGACAAAGTTGTTACTGCTAAAACAAGGCCATGTGGCAGCATGAATAACATGATAGGGCCCATGTTGCCATTGTTAAATGGCACTACAATATAAGCAGCTGATAAGATAAGAAATATGGGTGTCATTGTGGACAGCAGATCGACTCCAGGACAACGAGTGTCATCTGACATCCACTGCAGCTTTAACCAGCAGGGGCATTACTAGAAGTGAGGATTAAGGGCCAGAGCTCCAAACTTTTATTCATTAACCCTGAAATTAAATCTGACCCTTCCCTAATAGTTTATTTTTTTCACTAAGTGGCAGGTGTGGGGGGATTAGCTCCTAGACTTTTCAGACTCTAGAAATGTCCATTTACCACCTGCATTGTATCACCCCTGTTCAAACATATCTGGTGACCTCTGACCTGAAAATAGTAGTGCATGCAATTGTCACCTCCTGACTCCATTATTGAAATGGTCTTTACCTAGGGCTACACACACACACACACACACACACACACACACACACACACACACACTAAGCTTATCATGACAGCAATTTTTGAAATTTATTTTATAAAGGAGATACCAGTGGGTACCAGCAACATGTCTCCAGTGCCACAGAGAGCTAATCAGGGATGTAATCAGCAGAAAGGCCAGGGGACAGGCCTCTCTGCTCAATTAAAGGGACGCAGGATAAACAAGAACTGAGATATATAGGTCAGAGTGTGTACTTTGTTTTTATTCCATCTGCAGACAGAAAGGTACACACTACACAATTATGTTCAGGTGGGCTAGCAGCTTGAAGGGAGACCTAGTCGAGTGTAAAGGATGTGGTGTTGCTGTGTTCCAGAATCTGCTCTGGATGTATGGAGGATGCCTAGTGTGCAGAAAGATTATGGCCCTTGACAATGAAGTTGCTGCTGTCAGTGCTGAAACAGGGTTCCTAAGAAACAGTTGAGAGCATGATCCTATGATGACTGCTTCTCCACTACCACAGTGGCTCAGCACAGGTGATTGACTATGTTGGGGAAGGGTGATAGGATGGGTGGGAGGTGCACTGTGGAGGGAAGGGAGTGACTCCCAGGAAGAAAACTAGGATCTGGTTTGTGCCTCTGGCAGAATTAGTTCAGCCCACAGACCACAAGGGGGAATACACACTGGGAAGGTGAGGTGACTACACCTAGTAGCAAAATGTCAAAGGTGATGGTGCATGGTAGAAAAAGCTGAGGGTAACAGTGTTGGGTGACTCCATAGTAAGAGGGACATGAAAGTTGGTGTAAACATCCATCTGAGAGGAAACATCTGTATGCTATATGCTGGGAGCAACAGTGAATAGGTCCTTCACTGGCTGGAGAAACTTGTCAAAGCTGTGGATGGAAAGCCAGACATGGTGATTCATCTAGGAACCAATAAGTTGGTGGGGTGCAGTATAGAGAAATAAAATATCAAGGAAAGCTTTAGACAACTTAGGAAGCTGATGGTAGTTCCAAAGACAGTAACCTTCTCAATGGTCCTACCAGTGCTAAAATAAGTGTGGTTAAGGGTAAACTGGATAAAGTAACCAATTTCAACACATTTCTGAATGGCTTAGGTTTAGAAGATGGTTTTATCTTTTTGAGGGACTGAGGAAAAGGATGACCAGCACCTGAGCAATGATGGCACCAGTGCATTAGGGCATATGCTTAACAAGGGAACTAGTAAGAATTTAAACTAGGAAGGGGGAGACTGTGCTAGGGTACATGAAACCAACACATTTGAAGTCTTAAGGAATCTCCACCACTACCACATAGTAAATGTAGGGTTGGCGCCAGACATGGCAAAAATAGCACAGGGGAGAAGGAAGGTAGTGTATCCAAAGGAGTGAGGAACAAGAAGAAAAGACCCCCAGATTACAAGAATAGTAAACAGACTACAAAGGGGTCTAAAACAGAAGAAGCAAAAGAAATGCAGAGAGAAGGTGAGTCAACCAAAAGGGTCAAGGGGCCAGATAGGAGGAAGAAAGGGGAAGAGCATAAAGCAGGAATTTGGAAGGCAGTCTTTATGAGTTCAAGGAGCCTGGGAAATAAAATAGGGATGCTCCCAGTTCTAGTAACAGAGACAAAATTAGATTTGTTGAGTTACTATAGGAACATGGGAGTACCTGACAGACATGATATCCCAGAGAAGTCTACTGCATACTATCTCAAGGTGCCAAAGTCCAGGTGTCTCCAAATCCCATGTTGCACCAGTGCAGCTAGAAAATCTGCCTTTTGCTACATGTGCCCTTTCCTGTGGGACTCATTTCTTTGAAAGTAAAAAATTCAGCCCCACTGTCACCTTTAAAAACCTTCTGTGTCTGCATGTATTACAGATTTCCACTTTTATTGCTTAACCATTGGTCATCTGAAACATACAAAAAATACATAAATAGCTGTATCATAAAGTAACAGTAGTTTGTGCAAAAGTAATACTAAAGTGCATTGTGTGATAGTTACAGTTTCTATGTCTTGATATTGCACTTATTTTGTCAAAAATGTTAGGATCATCTAGTTCCAAAGGATTCAGTAATACATCTCGACAATTGAAATGGGGCATTCTTATAGATTGCAATGTATTTTAAGAGAAACTTGTCTCTCCACTTCTTGCATGGTGGACATATAAATAGTATATGAAACATGCGTTCCAAAATGCCTTTGTTACTAAAACATTCTAGAGATAGTGGAGGGTAATGATTTCTCTGTTGCCAAAGTTCAACATGTTCAAGTGGCAAATGTGAGAATGAGCATGAGTTATTAGATGCCTTTCATTAGGAAAAAGAGCTAATGTTAAAAAACATTCGCTCTTTTGACAAATTTTATTTTCTGCAAGCCAATGTGACAATTCAGAGGCCTTTATTGAAGCCAAATCTTTCTCCTTGTAAACCCCCCAAAAAAACAATCTTTAAAAAATCCCTTTGTAAAAGTTACTAATGATTACATTGCCTGGAGCATCCTTTCATAGTTTTAACAATTCAATCTGTTGGAGAGAATTTTGACAGATAATAACCAACGTGATACTATTTCTCTGTCTGTTCATTTGATTTTTTTTCATTAAGGCATCTTAGTAGCCATGGATTTTTGATTTATTATCCATATTACAAAGCGAGAAGTTAAGGATTTGCAATTTCTGGAATACTTCAGTAGGTAGACATCCATAAGATTTGGGTAAGGGTTTTGAGACTTTAAGAATGGCCCTGTAAAAATTGTAGAAAGTTACCTCCAAATAATATGGTGAGTAGTAGCCGCAGGCTTCAGCCTGTAAAGAGTCAAGAGATCTAATTTCACTTCAGCTGCAAAAAGGACAGGGTAGACCCACCATTTTGAGCACTAAATTTAAGTAAACCTGTAGAATTTTGTCTGTCTTGATCAGTCTGTGACTTTGCATGAGAGAACCATTGTTTGAGGAAAATATGACACCCATATATGTATACATTTTAACAATTTTAAGCATAAAATATTGACAGCAAAAATATACATTTTTTTGCACCAAAAATAAGCACTTTCATTTTGTCATGGTTTAACTCAAATTTGAGTGCAGAGCATAATGTGAAGAAATGGTCATATACAGTTGTACACCTACCAGCCACCATAGATGTTGGTTTCACATTGCTATTGTTTCCTGACATGAACTCAACCAGACCCACTGTACTGTAGTTTGTTATGCATGCAGTGTATGCTTTAAACTGCACACTGCCATTTTTACTACACAATGTTATTTACTATGTGTACCTGCCTAATTTGTATCCTGCAATGTACAGTACCTAAATACTGTTTGCATGGACTCTTATGGTCATACTTATGTATTATTTATTTATTTATTAAATTTTGATAACCGGTTAAGCCCACTGAGTCCTGAAGGTCCCTTTTTCAGGGGCGACCTGGAGTTAGTTACACAGTAGAACATTTCATATACAGAGAAAATACATAGCAAATAGGAGCATTTGACCATTAATCTTGTATGATATGACTTGTATACATTGTGTAATTATTGTTCTGTTCCACCTCCCCTACTGTTACCTACGCCGCACAAGATGCAGCTGGAAATTAGTCATTGGCTCAGGGTGCTTTCCAGGCCAAAAAGTTTAAATCAATAAAATGTCACTCCATGCCTGTCTGTGTGTGTGTGTGGGGGCAGATTAACCTGTTGCCCTAAAGAATTCACACTTGTAAAAAAAAAAAAAAAGGAAGACCAGCATCAACATGTACTTTAGGCTGCACTTAGAACATAGAAGTTCTAGTGGCCAAATAACTGATTGCACTTTTCCCTGCTGCTGTAGCTCAGCATACATTTAAAATAACTGTCAATGCCACTACTGTACAGTTTCCTTAGGGAAAAAATTCAAATTCAAACTCTGTCTGTACACTGGTTTAAAGTAACAGAATTTCTCAGAATCAGGCATTTGAAAACAACCAAGGGAATCTACGTAGGATATACAGACTCTTGCTCTAAATTACTGTATATTGTTGTTTAAGGGAAACTGAAGTCAAAATTTACAAAACATATGTTGCTGTAAGTTTTTTTTTTATTTGCCTGCTAGATTTACGTCCCTCGTGGATCTCCATTTTTGCACTTTTTATGGTTCTTTTTCCTACAATATATCTTGTCCCATTTGAATGTGATGCATCCAGGGCCATTCATTCAACAAGAGCTGTTTTTTTTTAAGTTTACAGCAGTAGAGCTGCGATGTTAGGTCACTGTCCATGTCCAGGGAGCTCAGGAGTTTCTGGATACTTTGATACATTTTACTGGACCAACATACCGTATGTCTTGTACAAAGATGGTATAGTACACAAACTTTAGAAGCCCTACAGGTCCCTTCTCCAGGGAGCTCTAATGAAGGTTAAATTTAGAGATGACAAACACCTGAAGAATAAAGAATGGGTTTATCTATAAGGAAACAACTAGAGCCTCCACTAATTATAACATCAGTGACCTCGGGTGATTTGTGTACTTTTTTATAGTTGTGTGTAGCTTAAAAGCTTTAAAAACAAAACCTTCACACATGCTGGCTAGAACTAGATGCATGCTTAGAAAACAGAACATTTGGATTAAAAAGAGTTATTCAGCAGAAACCAAAGAATCAGGTTCCTAACAAGAGATGCTGTTGCAGCAGTTATTAATCTCTGAATCGATGGTCCTGGATGCATCACTGCCAATTGGGCAGGAGGCATTGTATCTCTCTTTTATTCTACCTATTTTTAAATATACACAACAACAGCTAGATAGTAGATTTCTGAAAAAAATCAAGAAAATGGAGTAATACTCACCAGTGCCATCTCAGAATTTCAAATTTTGACAAACGATTGAGATGACTTCATGTACTATAATTTATCAGTGGCCCTGATTATAGTTTTGCTTTTAATGTTTGTTTGCACGTGCAGAGCACAAGAAACATATTGTGGTTATTGGAGCATTGCAGAGGTGTGGCAGTACTGTGGCCAGTGCAGGTGATGCTTTAATTGGTACATCCCTCAGCCACCAATCAACAGGGAAGCTGCTGATGATGGCAGTTTCAGAGTGAGAGCCACATTTGAAAGAAATCTGCCTCTCCAATGAGGGACAGTTTGCTCAATACAGCGCAGATCTCTTCCCCCCCCCCTTCCTGGCAGCCAGGCACATTCCAGCCATGCACATTACAGTGCACAGTAATGCACATGGCTATTGTTATGAGCAACCCATTTGCTCAGTGTGCCTTTCCCAGTTAAACATATTAATATATAAACAATCAAACATAATAAATGAGGCCCGCCATGGCTTTGCATAATTAGCAGCTCCTGCTGTCCACCACACACTCCCCCTAATGCTGGCATTGTGGTGCCCAATCCCTGTGTTGGCATGTATCCCCACTACTCTCCATTAATGTGGCACACTGGGAGCCCACCCCAGTGTGCCAAATTAATTATATTTCTGACAAGTGGGATACCAACTCCCGATGTCTGATGACTCACCCCCCCAAGCCTGAACATATCTTTTGCTGTCAATGGGATGTCCAGTCCCCATGTTGGCATGTCCCCCTACCCCAACTATTGTGGCATACTGGGAGTCCACCCCAGTGTCCTAGAGTAATTCTTCATCTTTTTTCTGACACTAGGATGCCCACTCCCAGTGTCAGATGTGTCCCCCTACACCCTCTTTTTTTAGCCAACCCTGGAGTGCCCAATCCCTGGGTCAGCATTGATCCCCCCTCCACTAGTCTGGCACACTGAGAGCCTGCCCATGTGTGCCAAAATGTATTTTTCATACAATTTCACCTATAAAAATGAAAACCATTCCCAAGGTCTTTTTTTTAAAACCTAAAGAAAAAGAAAATAGTCCCTCATCATCCTCATCACCCCTCCCCATCCTGACCCTCCCTCTGTGCACCCCATCTTCCCCCTCACCCATACTTACCTCTGGAAGTCCAGCGCTGCGATCTTCTGTGGACCAGGAACATGTTTGCACTCTTCAAAAGTCGACCGCAAACTGAAGAAAATCACAGTAAGCCCTATAATGGCAATCAAAGGGGGGTTTCAACTTAGGCTGATATCTCAGTTTTGGTCTCAGATTTTCAACATGGGGTTCTTGAGACCCCACCTCATGAACACTGGCACTGTGATTTTGTTTCACTGTCCTGAAATGTGATTTTGCTGTTGCTGCATGGAATCACCTTTTGGGACTGATTAATGAAATGACAGTGCCACTGTTTATGAGGTAGGGTCCCAAAAAGCCCATGTTGCAAGTTTGGTGAAAAAACTCCAAAAAATGACTGTTTTGAGCGTGCATTGCACATTTGTATGCACGCTCATAACTTCTCCAATTTTTAATATTTTCACTCCAAATTTCCAGCATTGCCATTTTATCACACCTCCTTATGAACAGTGCAGTTGTCAATTTTTGCATCCTGCCCAAAATGTGTTTTCACACCTGTGGCACAGAATGGTGCAGTCACTGTGCAAAATCAACTTTTGGGAAAGATTAATAAAATCACAGTGCCACTGTTCATGAGAGGAGGTCCCAAAAAAGCCATGTTGAAAATGTGGTGAAAAAATTCCAAAAAATGACTCGGTTTCGAGCTTGTGTTACACAATTTTTATGCAGGCTCATAACTTCACAGATTTTTCATATTTTCATTCCAGATTTTTAACATTGCCATTTCTTCACACCTCCTCATGAACAGTGCAGATGTCATTTTTCACAACCTGCACAAAATGTCTTTTTGCACCGGTTACGCTGAATGGTGCATTCGCTGTGCAAAATCACCTTTTGGGATTGAGCAATGAATTGATATTGCCACTGTTCATGAGCTGGGGTCCCAAAAAGCTCATGTTAAAAATTTGGAGCAAAAATACAAACAAATGCCCGGGGTGTTAGGGATTCCAACTGTAACGCCCCGCCCTGTACAGACTGACAGGCGTCGGGGCTGTGGCTTGGGGTCATCAGCCATAATGCTCACACCATTCCATCCCCACTCCCACCCTGAAGCCACTGACTGACATTGAGGTGTGCCTTGGGGTTTGTGGCCCCAACATTCACCCCATTATCCTATACTGCACCCATCTCAGCTTATTTCCTTATGGAATGGGGTAAGCATAAGGAGGTGAAACTTTGCAGAGGGAGGAAGGCTGAGGCAGCTGGAGCTAGAAGATAAGTGTTTTCTCTGTGCTGCTTCTGTTCTTTTAGGATTTAGGTAGCATTTAATGAGATTGCAATGTGTGCTCTGTGATTTAAACAGTGTAACTACAAAACAAATTATTTTGTCTTGGCTGGGAGGAGGGGACATCTAACTGAGTGAGGGAAAGGTTTGGAAATACACAGGAGGGGGAGGGTGGTCACGTGACTCAAACAAGCCAATAGCAGGCTGGGATCCATTTATATTTCAAAGGGGACCAAGTGACCCTGAAGCATGAGCAACCCTGAAGCTTGAGTGCCACAAAGCAGGAGTGAAGCATCTTGAGTATTTTCTGCAGGGCATCAGCAGGGAGGACAGCAGGCAGCAGGCCACGCTGGTAGACAGGGAAGAGCTTAACTGGGAGGGCCACATATTTCCTGTACAGACTTGGAAAGTCCAAGGTGGGGGAAGGGTTCCATGGAGCGGGGTAGGACCAGGATAAGGGAGGAGAGGATGTGCTGGGGGCAGTCAAATAGGATGGGAGATAGGAAGGATTTATATGTTGCCAAGGATGTGGAGCAGCCATATTCCTAGGACTGGCTTCGAGGTCAGGGGCCAGTAGGGTGTGTTGGCAGGTGGGCCAGCTCAGGCAGGAAATAGGATGGTTGAGGGGGAACTGGCGGCATGGAGGAGACAGAACTGGGGGTAACATGGCCAGGAGAGGAACTAACGAGGTATCCAAAAGAGCTCAAAACAGACAAAAATAAGTAGGAACTTGGTGGGACAGCAGGAGGACCACACAAGCAGGTGCAGCCAAGGGAAGGAAGTGATGGCTTGAGGAGGGTCAGGCACAGGAGCATGACTAAGACTGGGTCAGAGCAAAGATATCAACCTGTGAGAAAGGGGACTGGACTCATTAAAGGAAAGGAGATTAGCACTGCAAACAGATTCTCAGTATTGGCTAGTGCAGAAGACCAGGTAGAAGGGAGGAGGGGTGCTGCAATGAAGGAGCAGGGATAGGACAGTACAGGGAAAAGGTATATAGCAGGGAGGCAGCAGGCAGTACACCAAAAAGACACATTGGCAAGGGGAGTGCAGTGAGGTGATGTGATGCAGTCTGTCCAGAAGGAAAGAAGGAGTAAGGAGACAGGAGGAAGGGGTAAGTGACAGGCAGCCTGGGGAAGGCTAAGGATACTGAAAGGAGGGGAGTCTGAGTGGGGGAGGGCAACATTTCAGCGAAGACATGGGGACGTAATAGTAGAGGAGGTGGTAGCATTATGGACAGAGCAACAAGTCAGTGCAAAGGGGAGGTTCCACAGACAGAAAATAGTTCAGAGGAGGAGGTCAGTAGCCTGGTCATAGTTGCAAGGGGGAGAGGTCAGGGCAAAGGTTAGGGGAGGCAGTGCGGGGCCGTGACATGGAGGATAAGAGGGTATCGCAAGTTGGGGGCAGGGGAGTGGAGGGCAACAAGAGGGTGAGAAGGAAAAGCATCAGAGAGTCATAATTCTAGTGGATTCTATTCTTAAGGGTATAAGGTGGGGGGGGGAGGGTTGCCGGAAAAAGTCACATCTGGGTAGAGTGCATGCCAGTCATGACAGAGAGTAGAGTGGAGCAGCATATGGGCAGATATGTGGGGAAGGTGGGGGGGGAGCCGCACATGTGGTGCACCTGGGAATGAATGATCTGGAAGGGAGAAGGATAGAGGAGGTACAAAATAGCTTCAGGGTAGTGGGAAAACTATGCAGCAAAGAGGGAACAATGATAGCCTTCTCAGAAGTTCTGCCAGTGCCAAGGACCAGTACAGACAGGAAGAAAAGAATAAGTGACTTCAAAAAGTGGCTGAGGGAATGGTGTGGGACCAAAGGGTATGGATTAGTGGGGGACTGGGGTAGCACATGGAATAACGCAGATCTTTAACCAGGGGATAGGTACACCTTAGTAGGGCAGGTTCACAGGTGTTTAAGCAGAAGCTTGGGGATTTCATCAATGAGAGGTATCATTTAGGTAGGGGGGAGGCATTGGAGCTGGAAATCACCAGGAGAGGGGGTTCCGTGGACCTTCCCCCACCACAGGGATAGACACAACCTTAGGTGAAATAGGGGTTGGAGTGAAGGGTAAGGAAGCAGAAAGGACAGGTATAGTGTGGAGAATGGTTTCACTAAATGCTAGGAGCCTTGGGAACAGGTTGGCAGAGTTGCAGGCATTGAAGGCAGAGGGAGAGGTGGACATAGCTGCCATTACTGAGATGTGGGCAACCAAGCACCATGACTGGGACCTAACCATCCCAGCGTACAAACTTTTCCATAGGGATAGAGATAAAGGGAAGGCTGGGGGTTGCAATTTACATAAGGGAAGGGATCAGATGTAATAGGGAGGAATGGGAGGAGGGCAGGTCAGAAGTAATCTGGCTGCAACTAGACAGCTAGATAGGGACCAAGATCTGTCTGCCGGTTGTTTATAGACTTCCGGCCCAGAAGGAGGATATTGACAGGGAACTGGGGGAACAGATATGGAGACATAGTGGCAAAAGGAGCACATTGGTGGTGGGGGACTTTAATATACCAGCGGTGGATTGGAGCATCCCAGCAATCAATTGTGCAGGACAGAAGATCCTCATGGAAGCATTCCAGGATGGCTTCCTTATCCAGAGGGTAATGGAGCCAACGAGGAAGGGGAATATCCTAGACCTGGTGCTGGAAGATGAGGAACAGATCAGGGATGTAAGAGTGGAGGAACCTCTAGCAAGCAGTGACCACCACACAGTGTCATTTTCAATCAACCTGGATAGAGAAGTAGCCACTACAAAAACTAGGGTCCTGGACTTCAAAAGGGCAGACTTTGGCAGGATGGAAAACATACTGGAAAGTTATTTGGCAAGCATTCACCCAGAAATGGTCACGGAATAAAAATGGGTATTCATCAAGACAGGGCTGGCTGAAGCCACTAAAACTTGTGTCAAGAGCCAGAGCAAGACAGCCAGGACTAAGAAACCCAGTTGAATGAGTAGAGAGGTAGTGGAGAAGGTGAGGAAAAAGAGGAATGCATTTTCGACCTACAAGTGATCCAACAGGGCAGAAGACAAAGAAGAATATGTGAAGAAATCCAGGGAAGTGAGCAGAGTGGTAAGGGCAGCAAAGGCTGCTAGGGAATGGAGGTTAGTGCAGGGGGGATCAAAGGAGGGGAAAAGGATTTCTTCAGATGTATCAGACAGAAGAGGAAGAGCAAGGATCAAATTGTTAGGATCAGGAGGTGAAGTGGGTGGATAGAAAAGGGGGCTGAGCAGGCAGAAGTACTTAATGAATACTTCTGTTCAGTCTTCACCACGGAGTGGGATGGGCCCATACCCGAGAGGAAGGGCGAGGAGCGAGAGGGTGGGGGAGAAGCAACCATGGATGGGAGAATCAAGGTGGAAAGGGTGAGGGTGGGCCTTAAGTCCCTGAAGGTGGACAAGGTACCTGGCCCAGATGGAGTCCACCCCAGTGTGCTGAGAGAGTTGGTGGAGGTACTGGCAGGGCCACTGGCAGACCTTTTCAATACCTCTTTGAACTCGGCGTGCATGCCATGGGACTAGAGGGAAGCACATGTGGTACCTCTCCATAAGAGTGGTCCAAGGACGAACCAGGGAACTACAGACCAGTGAGCCTTACTGCAATTGTGGGAAAACTGATGGAGACCATCCTCAAGGAAAGGCTGGTGCAATTTCTTGAGGATAACAACCTCCAGGACAGCAGGCAGCACAGGTTTGTCTCAGGCAGATCCTGCCAGATGAACTTGGTTGATTTTTACAACTGGGTTACTAGGGCACTGGACAGGGGGCATGTGGTGGATGTCCTCTACCTGGATTTCAGCAAGGCCTATGACTTGGTGCTACACAGTAGGCTGCCCTGCAAGTTGCAGAGTCTGAGAGCAGGGAATAAACTAGTCAGATGGGTCAAGAACTGGCTGTAGGGTAGACAGCAGAAGGTAGTAGTGAGGGGGGAGGCATCTGAACCCAGGGCAGTAACAAGTGGTGTACCACAGGTCTCGGTGCTGGGACCAATTCTGTTTAACATTTTTATAGCAGACACTGCAGTAGGGATTAAGGGCAAGATTAGTCTCTTCGCAGATGACACAAAGATCTGTGCCGAGGTAGATGGGGGGGAGGGAGCAAGAGTACTTCTGGAGGATTTGGCAAAACTGAAAGAATGGTCTCACTTTTGGCATCATGGTTTCAATGCCAAGAAGTGCAAAGTGATGCATTTAGGAGGCAAGAACCCAGGACACAATTACTGGCTGGAGGGAGTTCCGTTAACAAAATCCAAGGAGGAGAAGGATCTGGGAATGCTGGTAACTGGGGAGATGAACCACTCTGATCAGTGCAGGAAGGCAGCAGCAAAGGAAAACAGGATGCTAGGTTGCATAGCAAGGGGGATTACTTCCAGGAGTGTGGAGATTATCTTGCCCCTGTACAGATTCCTGGTGAGACCACACCTAGAGTACTGCATGTAATTCTGGTGCCCCTACTTGAAAAGGGACATCAACCTACTGGAGGGGGTACAGCGTAGGGCAAAAAAAATGATTCTAGGGTTGGGGGACAGACCATATGAGGAGAGACTGAGAGACCTCAATATGTATAAAACTAGAACTGATTGGTACAAGATAGAACCCACTCACCCAGGTTAAGTAAGTAAAGATACTTGTTGATATATTGAAATATTTCATCAAAGCTTATTTATTGAAGATAGTGTTAGAGAACAAACGTTTCGGATTGTATCCTTCATCAGTGTACACACCATATCTGTAGACAATAAATATTAAATATGTATATTTCATTTTGTTTTGTTTTTCTATTAACAAATATATGTGTGGGTTTTTAAAAGATTTTTAAATCTCACCTAGCTTTGATACTTCATACTGCTTATTCCTTTTTCCATTGTTATTTCTATTAATATCAGTAACTACAAAGTAAATATATAAATAGATATAATCTGGTCAAAGATCCCCATATTATGAGAATGCTATACAATTCATATATCTCAACCAGTTTTAGATAACATCCATAAGTAATGGTGTCCTTCACAAATAGTTTCATTCTACTTAAACAAAAATTTCCATCTCACACTTATAAAGTTTATCTTTTCACCTTACATTTTCACTGTTGTGCCCCCATACTCTTTCCTAAATCCTTTAGTTTTTTTACGCCATTACACCACATGGTGATGTCACATTCATTTACTTGGGCTTTGTAGTGCAATCGTTTTTTGCCCTTGTTAAATCTGTTTTAAAAATAAAGAACGCTTTAAACTTTCCATTTGCAATAAGGTGTCTTCAAAATAACACAGACCATAAATGCTTCTACTCAAATCGACATGTAAAATACATTTAGGATGAAAGTTTGCTTACTTTTTTTAGAAGTTTTCTCTAAGTGTTGCAGCATGCCCTCCTGCTTTCTCCTAATGGAGGGTCTGGGCCTGCATTTTGTGTTTCTTTATATAGGAGAGTTGAGCATCCTGGTACTTGCCAGAGATCACATGATGAGATCAAGTCATGTGATTTTCAGCAGGCCTTTGGTGCCCAACCTGACAAAGCAGCACACTGCAGCACTTGCATATAAACAAAGTGTGTCTTCTAAAGACATGTAAAATGTCCTTAACACAACTTACTGTTTTTACATTTTAACTTTTTAACTCAGTAGTGTGTTGTTTCCATAGATATTTATTCAACATAAAACATTCTAACAGGAGACCACTCGCATTTATCAACCTGAATGAGAGGTCAAGTGGTGCTCACAGGGGTCATCATGCTTTAACTTAATATAAGTTCAAGTGCAGAGGCTCAAGTCAGAGGAAATGAATGATGAGCCTATAAGGATGTTTTATTATATAATTTGAACTTGGCAAATGTCCTTATTTCTATAAGGTTTTAAATACCTAACATCTCCCATATTGTGAAAAATTGAGTTATGAATATCCAAACTCATAGAAACATAGAAACATAGATTTTGACGGCAGATAAGGACCGCTTGGCCCACCCAGTCTGCCCATTTCCCTACCTAATGGATAAGCTGCAGATCCTAGTTAACCAGCAGCCTACTTCTTCCTACCCCCACCCCCTAGAATTGCCTTATGACTGTCCCATGCATGCTTGGATTCCACCACTGTTTTTGACTCCACAACCTCCTCCGGAAGGCCGTGCCATGCATCCACAACCCTCTCTGTGAAAAATACTTCCTTAAATTACCTCTGAGCGCCCCTTCTATCTTCAAATTGTGCCCTCTTGTTCTTGCACCTCTTTTTGAAAGATGCTACCCTTTTGGACTTTGTTGATTCCCTTGAGATACTTTTAAGTTTCTATCATGTCCCCTCTCTCCCTCCTTTCCTCGAGGCTATACATATTCAGCTCCTTAAGTCTCTCTTCATATGTCTTCCAGTGCAGACCCTGCACCATTTTAGTTGCCCTCCTCTGGACAGCCTCCATCCTGTCTATGTCCTTGCGGAGATTGGGTCTCCAGAACTGCACGCAGTACTCCAGATGGGGTCTCACCAACTGTCTGTACAGAGGGATAATAACTTCCTGTTTTCTACTGGTGATGCCTCTCCCTATGCATCCCAGTATCCCCCCAGCCCTCCTTGCTGCCCTCTCACATTGCTTGCCCCGCTTTAGGTCATCTGATATGACTACCCCCAGGTCCCTTTCCATTTTTGTTGTTGTTAGTATCTCACCCCCCATTGTGTACTCTTCCCCTGGGTTTTTGTTTCCCAGGTGCATTACCTTACACTTCTTAGCATTGAATCTAAGCTGCCATACATTTGACCATTCCTCTAACCTTGCCAAGTCCCTTCTTATCCTTTCCACCCCACCTTATGCATCAACTCTGTTACAGATCTTTGTGTCATCTGCAAAGAGACATACTTTTCCTTCAGTCCCTCTGCAATGTCGCTTGAAGACATTGAAGAGACCGGTCATCACTGAACCCTCGTGTACCCCTAGTAACCCCTTTCTTCAGAGTGGACTCATTTACTGTTACTCTCTGTGTCCTATTCTCAGCCAATTCTTTACCCAGGCTGTCATCTTGGGACCCACTCAGGCTGGCTAACTTTATATTAATCTTTTGTGTGGGACTGTGTCAAATGCCTTTCTAAAGTCTAGGTGACCATGTCCACAGCCCTCCCCTGATCTACTACTTTGGTCACCCAGTCAAAGAAATCTATCAGATTTGTCTGGCATGACCTTCCTGCTGTGAATCCATGCTGCCTTGGGTCCTGAGCCCTCTGGCCTCCTAGATACTCAACAATTCTTTCCTTGAAGTGATTCCATCATTTTCCCTACCACTGAGGTTAAACTAACAGGTCTGTAGTTTCTGCTTCTGCCTTGCTCCCACTTTTGTGAAGGGAATCACATCTGCCCTTCTCCAGTCCTCGGTACCACCCCATCCTCCCATGATTTGTTAAAGAGGGTAGTCAGTGGTGTCACTAGTTCTACCCTTAGTTCTTTTAGAATTCTGGGATGAATCCCATCAGGCCCCATTGCTTTGTCCACCTTCAGTTTTAAGAGTTCTTTCAGAACCCTTTCTTCTGTAAATGGGCTGGTATCAACTTCTGTATCCAGAGTGTTTCTACTGTTTGTTTTAGGTACCTCCCCACTTCCTTTGTAAATACTGAGCAAAAATATTTGTTTTGTATCTCTGCCTTTTCACAGTCACCCTCTGCCCACCCTCCCTCCTCTTTATTAAGCCTCACTAGCCCTCCCTTGGTCTTCCTTCGCTCCCTGATGTACCTATAAAAGGTTTTATCCCCCTTCTTAACTGAGTTGGCTATATTTTCCTCGGTTTGGGCCTTTGCTGTTCTGACTGCCTTCCCAGCTTCCTTTTGCTTTAACTGATACAGTTCCCTGTCCTGCGTCTTCTGTGGTTTCTTGTACTTCCTGAATGCTTTCTTTTTCTCTTGAACCTTCACTGCCACTTCCTTTGAGAACCATAGTGGTTTCTTACATCGTTTCATTTTGTTAATTTGCTTCACACAAAGGCTTGTTACCTCTGTGATGGCAGTTTTTATTATTCCCATTGTTCTTCCACCCTCCTTCCTGCCCATTTGCTAGTGCATTCCTTAGGCACTCACCCATTTTGGCAAAGTCAGCCCTCCTAAAGTCCAATACTTTTGCCTTTGTATAGCTTGACTCTATTGCTGTGTTTACTGTGAACCATACTGTTCGATGGTCGCTAGTTCCCAGATGGCTACCCACTTCTACATCTGTGATCCTCTCTTCATCTCCATTTGAGAGAACCAGGTCTAAGATTGCTCCCTCTCGAGTGGGCTCCAACACTAGTTGTCTAAGGCATGCCCCTTTTAGGGCATCTACAAGGGGCAACTCTTAAATATATGTGCTACTATACACATTTGTCAGGCTCTATGTTTCCTTCAAGTAAATTATCCTAATGCCTGGATAGAACAGAAGGTCATACTGAAGGGGGGGAGGATATTGTAAACCCTTACCTATATTATAGCTTGCCAATCTATACAGTCGTTTAGACTGAATTTTGGATTTGTAGCACAGAACTTATCAATATAAATTGCTTCTCTAGTGAGAAGCTCTGTTCTAAAGTTCTCTCCTCTCTGATCTGGTATTACTTTCTCCAGTCCAAAAAAACACAAATTAGATAACTGATGTTTTTTCTCCCAAAAGTGACTCTCCACTTGTGAATTTTCTTAATTTCTCCTTATATCACTTGTGTGTTCCCTCACTCATGTCTTCAGCATTCTCTCAGTCATTCTAATATATATTTTGTCACAAGGACATTTAAGCATATATATTACACCTTCAGTTTGACAATTAATAAAATCCCCTATAATGATCTCCTCATCCTTGGCTACATTTTTGATCCTCTTAACTCTATATGTATTGTGACGGTGAACACACCATCCACATGGATAGTTACCTCTTAGATCAAGTGCTGACATAAAGTGTTCAGGTTTCCTATCTGGTACCCGATGTACAGTATTTACCATTCTATCCCAAATAGTCTTATTCTTCTTAGCTACCACTAATGGTATAACCTCAAACATTTTTAGACCCATGGTGGTTGCCCTTTGTACATACCAATGTTTATTTATTACATTTTTGATTTTATAAAATGAATCACTGTACACTATAGACAACACTATTCTATCAGTGTACTGTCAGTTTCCTTGTTCCCATCATCTTTCTTAAGTAAGTCAGTTCTATATTTCTTATCAACCTTCTGTTTTGCCATCTCCAAACTTTCACCTTTATAGCCCCTGTTGTGAAACCTCTGCACCATGTCTTCTACAGTATTTTCAAAGACCTGTGTGGTGGTACAGTTCCTCTTTGCTCTCACAAACTGATTGTATGGAACAGACTCATTAAGATTCCGTGGGTGATAACTATCAGCCCTTAGAACAGAATATTTATCTGTTTCATATACAGTTTCATACACGGTTTGTCATTTTCTTTGTACATGAGTAAATTTAAATCAGGAATCTCCTTAACCCTTGAATTCATGACAAAAATCAAGTGATTTGTACACTTGTTTAGATATTCATTAAATTTAGTCAGATCTGATTCATTTCCAGTCCAAAATACTAAAATATAATCAATAAAACATCTCCAATTATGTATGTGGTTACGATAGGAGTTACACTCACTGAATACATACTGTGTTTCAAATGCATCCATATAAATGTTCGCATAAGGTGATGCCATTGATGATCCCATGGTTATGCCCTGAATTTGTAAAAAGAACTGTGTTTCAAATAAAAAAAAAAAAATTGACTAAGAACTATTTCTGTCATTTTGACCAAAGGTTCGTTAGGTGGTTTTACTTCTTTTCCTTTTTCATTCAGTATGTTACTCATTACTATACACCCTTCTCGATATGGTACCGAGATGTACAGGTCTTTAAGGTCCCATGTCACAAGCAAATAATTTTTTACATTCTGGTCACTGTCATTGATGGTATCCACCAAGGTGTGTCAACTGAGTCCCTCACATACGTTCTTGTCTGCTCTACCAGTGGTCTAATAAAATGATCTATATACATTGAAAAAGGTTCCAAAACCAAATTTATGCCATATATTTTGGGTCTTCCAGGGGGTCAGCAAAGTTTTTATGGATTTTCAGAAAGTGTATAAAACTGGGGGATAGAGGGGTGGCTTCTAAATAGAGCCCTCTTTCCCAGTCATTAATCCAGTTTTTCTCTTGAGCCATGTAGTAGAAATTTTTGAGTTCATGCTGTTTTTTACAGGGTTATAGAATGATACTGAGGTTACTTGAGGTACATTTGTATTAACAGAAAGCAAGATAAAACTGGGCAGAACTGGTTGTACCAGCCTGAATAACAGGCTCAGGCAACATATAAGATAACAGCACGTTGAGGCATTGAAGGCAAGCTGTACGTTGCTATGGTGTGAGTGAAACTCATTGTTTCGCTCAGATCAGCTTGACCCAGGCATATGTATCAAGCAGTATTGGGAAATAAATGAAATAAGCAGTGGAAAAGTACCCATTCATTGGTATCAACTTGTTATTCTGTTTTATGATTGGCTAATACTGCAATGTTGGTATTTTTCAAGATAAAAATACGCCTTTCAGTAAAATTAACAACGCCTAACAACGCCTTAATAAAAAGGTATAAAAGTGATTGACTAATGAAACTCAGGGAGCTTTGCATGATTTTTGGAAGCAGACTCCCATATGCATATGTAATAAACCGTTCTTTCTACTATGCAGTGGTCCTGAGTATGATTTTAAACTAAAGTGTAAGAACATATATTTTTTTCCATGACAATTTGGCGTAGTCGGCAGGATCAGCACTCTCGGACCTCGGTCGAGCTCGGTCGGGGACCGCTTCCCAGGTCTCCCACTTGGAGGAGAAGTCCTGACGCTGAGGGGAACGCTGAAGGAAAATCTCAAAGATACAGCCAGGGGAAGATTGAAATGGGACGGCCCCGATCGTGACGGATTTTTGTTTCCCCTGGGCTCCGAGTGGCGCTGATCTGTAAGTACCTACCTTGTCTTTTTGCCTTGGGACGCTGCATATTATAAAGAATAAGTAAACAAGTAAATGGGGAAGTTTTGAGCCTGTTTTAATCATATGAGACTTTAAGGCAGAAGGGGGACAGGGAAATCCAGGGGGGGGAACCTGCAAGAGAACTCTTAGGTGAGTTGAGCACCCCTAGCAAGATACCCTTAGGTGGGTTGAGCACCGTAGCAAGATACCCTTAAGGGGGTTGAGCAAGGGGACCCTAGCAAGATACCCTTAGGTGGGTTGAGCGCCCTCTCAAGATACCCTTAGGTGGGTTGAGCACCATAGCAAGATACCCTTAGGTGGGTTGAGCACCCTCGCAAGATACCCTTAGGTGGGTTGAGCACCCTCACAAGAAACCCTTAAGTGGGTTGAGTGCCTTAAAACTGTGGAGGAGGCAGGCAACAGAAACTCCCGGTGGTTGTTTTTTAGCTTTTCCTTTTTGATTTGCTCTCTTTGTGTGGGTTTCTTTTACTTGGGGTACGAAATCAGGAGATATTGGTTAAAATGGGGGGGGGAGCGCAACAAACATAAGCAGAAAAATAAGGAGTCTCTGTGGGTTGTCTCCGGCCCCGTAAAATGCATACTTGAAAAGTATGGAGAGGGTTTGAGGACTCCAGGTTTAAAAATATGTGGAGAGATGTATTAAGAAAAAGTCTCTCAAACAAGCAGGGGCAACTGCCCTTTGCCCTTGTAATTTGTGCTTGCTACAAGTATATACTGTTAGAGCCAATAATGGGTTTCACAGTTCAGGCTGTTTTTAGTAGAAAAGCAGCGGCTGATTAAGTAACGTTAGTTAAGCAATATTTAGAGAAAGAAAATAAACTACTGTGAATGTATGCACAGTAGGTGACTACAGACGGGATGATTTGAAAATCCTCTGCCCCCCATGTTGCCTATCTGTGTAGTTTCAAGTTTTTCTGTATCAATTTCAAGTTCCCTTGCTTCCTATAGAGGCTGAAACATTTGATCCCAAACCCAAGTACTGGGGACCTCTATCAGATGAATCTCAACCTAGTACTCTTAGAGATTTTTTTTGTTTTTGTTTTTAAACTGCAAACCAGAGCTCTGGAAAAAGACTTGGTTTGGCAGGTTACTAAAATGGACAAAAGAAAACCTTTGAAAGGGTTAAAACCTTTGAAAGGGTTAATAGCTGCAGTGTTTGAAAATTATCATGAAGGTCCTGCAGTCGGGTTTCTCAATCGGACCAGTGTATCAAAAAAGAAGAAGGAAAATACCTTTGTAAGTCTGAATTGTTTTATTATTTAAAGTTTTTTTTTATGTCTGTTTTATTTCTGTAATACATGTACTAAACAAAGTAATGCTCCATCTCTCTTGTGCGTATTTTCCAGCGTATATCTGTGTTCTGTAATTATGTTCTGTTGTCAAGGTTGAGATAGGATTGACTGCCTTCAGTGCACAACATGTTACAGTAAAAAAGAAGAGAAGCTTCTTTGCCTCATATCTGACTGTTTTAATTGGTTTTATTTTTAATGAAACATTTGTGCTGCCTAGATAGGGTCAGTGAAGAACTTTTGTATGTAGTTGTTGGTTGGAGCAGGTAGTGTTGAAGGTGAAGAGTTCTGACGTCATAGATTGCAATGTGCAGAAAGATTTGTAGTTTGCAAGCAACGTGCCAAGCCACTGCTAGGTGAAAATGTAATGTGTTAACAGCTATAAATGGCTTTATCATACTTCTAGTTAAAACCAGAAACTTTTTGCAAAATGGCAGAGTGCCATATTTTAGCTACGTGCCAAAAGGTGTAACCATGTTATACTAGATGTGTTCACTTACAGATGGTATGTTGTGCTGCATTTTAAAGGAGTTAGAATGTGTTTTAAAAAGTGTTTTGTTCTGGAAAGATTTGGCATGGCGATATGTATAAATGTGTTGGTTTAAAAATTGTCAGTGTTACAAGACAGGCAGGAGGCAGCTCATATATCTAAAACACGTACAGTTTTCTAATAAAACTATGGGCATTACCTCAGCAAATTGGTGTCAAATAATGTCAGTCTTATTTTGTGTTACGTATTTCTTTTGTGTATGTGTATGTGTGTGTACTGTCTTGGCCAGCAGTTTTATTGTATGCTCTATTATTATTTAAATATATTTCAATATTAGTAGTGTTCAAGGACACTACAAAAATAACTGGGTTTGAACGACCCTTGCATGCACACTGTGACCTTTTGCACGTTATTTGACCTTCTTGTGTTTCAACATTTTATGTTACTACCAGTTCAAACTTGATGTGTATTCCATACCTAAAGCACAACTTTTCACACAAAATGTATGTTTTCATGAAAGCACACCAAGAGTGAACCATGTAATTTGACTTTTTATTGCAAAACTAGTATTCTAAGTGAAGAGGAACAAACTTTTCTTCTCCTCTCACTGCTTCTGACTTGCAGCCAACACAGGCAATACTCCAGCTTTCTTCTAGAGAAAAAGAAGTTCCCCATCTTTATAGTAAGGTATGAAACTTGCTAAACTAATTGTAATATTATCTTGTTATAATTTAAAGTGTAGTAGGTGGGGATCATGTCACCATCCACAGCTAACCTTTTTATTGCTACAGTATTTGAGCTTGTCTCTTCCACCAGTTGGAGCTTGGGGGAAGGGGGTAAGCTACCCTTCCTCCCTTCCAGTGTAATACCCACAAAGGTTGCAAGGTATATCACTGTCCCCCCAGAGGGGTAAATAAGGAAAATGTGTATTTGCCAATAATTGTTTCTTATTTACAGGTTTTTAAAAAGACCCAAGGTATTTTGACAGCATAACCCAGCCCAAGCCCTTCTGCTTTGTCTAGTGCAAACAGTTAAATCCCACACCTATTATTAATACAAGGGCTTCTGCCCTTAGCAAGTAATCAGTTACGCTGGAGGGTAAAGTTGTGTATGTATGTCCACACATATTCATTCTTTTGATTGTCTTTTCAACTTTCTTATCCTGTCAAAACAAATGTAAAACAACTTTTGTCATAACCTTACAGCAATGAATGCATTTTTAAAAAAAAAAACAGTAAATTCACAATACTCTAACATTCCTGGACTCTGAACTAAGTTTACAGTTTATATTTGTTGTTTAAAATGTATGTTATGCATTATGCTCAATACTAAAATTGTTCTATTGCAAACACTAATGTTTCACGTTTATGTTATAATGTTTTGATATACATCTTGCTACATTGTATCATGTGTGTATTCAGGAAAGTGCTCCACATGTATAGCATTTTTAATGCTCATAACCAAACCTAAATACTGGGGCCAGCATTGCTGACCCACCCCTACAATATGTTCCAAAGCAAAACCCCAGACAAATTAATGCTCCGTTTGTCTTATTATTCACAGGTGCAATAGGCACTGTTATTAAATTGGCATAGGCCAACAACATATGTATTTGTCCCGCTAATTGTATAGTGTATCAGGCATATTGCTATGAACTATATGTTTGAAGCATGTTATTGTAACATTACAAGATTTTATGACTCAGGTCTCAGTCAGGCCTGCTTGCAACAGACAGGGAAATAATGTTCATCACTGTCATAACTGCTTCTGTGATTTAAAAGCAGGGGTGTAACCATAACATTGTCATGATTTACAAATGGTCAAATGGTATAATTGAACCTCAGCCTGCACCCCCAGGGTGTGCAGTTGATGTCCCATTTTTATTTTTCTCTTTCCAATTGCCAGAATTTAGGCTCTGTCACACCACTCTTTACAAAACAAAAAAGTCAAATGGTTTACAAGATTGTTATTTATGTGTTTTTAATTCAGTGTCTAACACACTTTGCAAGTTTGCAGGTTTCACATGTGTGGCACACATAAGATCTCCACATTCCACAGCAGTAATACTTTCATCTAAGTTGCCAATTCCTTCATCTTTTTCCTGAAAAGAAAACAACTGCCACAGCTTTGATGTCATCACTATCTTTGTGCCTGACTAGTTCCATATAAGGACTATTGCATGAATCAAGTTATTATTACCTCTGCAAGGGTAATGTTTTCAGCAAAATTACACCTATTTGTAGAACTTTAAATCCACTGAATAAGGTCCAATCAGTTCAAGCTCTGCAATCAAGCTTGTTGTTTCTGCTTACTATGAAGTTAAGTCTGGGGAAGGGGCAATCCCCTAACGCCAGCAAGAAGATTCTTCTTCAATTGACCTTCAAGCAATACATCCATTTTCTTCACTGCTGCTTGTTCCAAACATGGCTGGTACTTTCTACAACCCTATTGTTCTGTTATGGACTGTGTTCTTAATGGTTTATTGTCAATTGTTACCTTTTTATGGACTGTTAAACTTTAAGCTGGGGTGTAATCAACTACCACAACACAAATGCCATGCCAGTGTGTGTGTGTGTGTGTGTGTGTGTGTGTGTGGCTACTCCATTAAAAGGACTCAATGCACCCCTGGCCAGTGTGTCTGCTAAGCAGCCATCCAGCAGCCAGCAACATGAACACTGACTTTCTACTCTGCTGGTGTTTTGTTTTTAAATTACTGTCTGCATTGCCCCATATGCCTTGTTGGGTTACCACCATTCTGCAAATGACATTTCACCTGTACTGTAGTTACACCGACCTGTGCTTACTTATATGAACTTTATGGACTGTTAATTTTATGGACTGTTATGTTTTATAAGGACTTATCTGTCAAGAGACATTATCAACAGATTCTTCAATCAAGCTCCAAGGGTGTGCCACACCTCAACACAAGGTACCATCTACCTTATTCACTCTCAAAGTGGATTCCATGAACTCTTTTCATCGACAAAATTGTTATGTTATATTGTGTTATATGTGGTATCACATGTTATCATTTTTTTCACATATTTGAACTGTGGTGTTGACATCCCTCAGTTCTGTATTGTGTTTTACAAACTCACCATTTTTGTTCCATCTGTAACTCCCTCTGTATCAACTCCAGAACAAAATGTTTTTTTATAAATGCCTTAACTATCTGTATGCTGGTAACCAGTTTTAAATCACATAGATAAAAAGGGGGGTGGTTAGTTAATACAGAGTATCAAAAGGGGGGAGAATGTAGTAGAAATTTCTGAGTTCATGCTGTTTTTTACAGGGTTATAGAATGATACTGAGGTTACTTGAGGTACATTTGTAGGAACAGAAAGCAAGATAAAACTGGGCAGAACTGGTTGTACCAGCCTGAATAACAGGCTCGGGCAACATATAAGATAACAGCACGTTGAGGCATTGAAGGCAAGCTGTACGTTGCTATGGTGTGAGTGAAACTCATTGTTTCGCTCAGGTCAGCTTGACCCAGGCATATGTATCAAGCAGTATTGGGAAATAAATGAAATAAGCAGTGGAAAAGTACCCATTCATTGGTATCAACTTGTTATTCTGTTTTATGATTGGCTAATACTGCAATGTTGGTATTTTTCAAGATAAAAATACGCCTTTCAGTAAAATTAACAATGCCTAACAACGCCTTAATAAAAAGGTATAAAAGTGATTGACTAATGAAACTCAGGGAGCCTTGCATGATTTTTGGAAGCAGACTCCCATATGCATATGTAATAAACCATTCTTTCTACTATGCAGTGGTCCTGAGTATGATTTTAAACTAAAGTGTAAGAACATATATTTTTTTTCCATGACAGCCATATTAAGGACACTTTTACCAGTACTTGTATCTTTTCAGTAGGGGCCTCTTTCAAGTTTTATATAGTTCTTTTCCTCTACAAGTAATTTTAGGCACATAGTCCTATATTGTAGATAGTCCATTACAACTATGGTGCCTCCCTTATCTGCATTCTTTCTTTTTTTTTTGAACTTGCTATTTTTCCGCCTTCCCTGCCACCTATGATCTGCTTCTTTGGGAGTGCCTGGCATCTGCCTCGGTTCCTTCCATGCCTGGAGCCCCATGGCGGTCCCCCCATGTAGCCTTGAATCTACCCCCCAGGCAGGGATGAGGTGGGGGCTAAGCACCCCGAACTAACATTACTTCGTCAGGGCCGCCATGTGGGACAGGCAGGGGACCATTGAGGTCTGTGTTGGTGCTCCATCTACCCGGAGCAATGGAGGTATTTTTCCCCTGTTTTTAATGGGTGTGCCATGCTCCCTGACATCAAGGCAGAGCTCCCCCAACATCTGGCATGCCGACCCCTCCTGATTGGTCAGGCCCTTGCTGTACCCCAGGCCTCCACCTGGGGTCAGTCAAGCTCCGAACATTGTCCTCCCTCCCTCCCTGGAGAAGGTGAGCAGTCCCATGGTTGCTCAACCTTCTCCCACCGGCCGGCCCTCCAGCTCCCCGGGCTCATTCCCGAACCTGGGTCGCCAGAGGCGCAAGCGGTAGCACTACTGCCACGCCGACGGGCCAGTGGCTATCTGCATTCTTAATCACAATCTTGGGGTCATTTTCAAGTTTCCTAAGAGCACCAAACTCATCAGCAGAAGAACTTTATTAGTGAGATGGAAATTTTTATGTTTAAATAGAATGAAACTATTTGTGCAGGACACCATTACTTGTGGATGTTATTATCTGAAAATACACTCTTTTCTATTATTTTGATATATAAATCATTTAACACAGCATGCTGTGGTTGAGACATATGGATTGTATAGCATTCTCATAATAGGGGGATCTTTGACCTAATTATATCTATTTATATTTTTACTTTGTAGTTGCTGTTTATATTAATAGAAATAACATCTAACATCAGGACTAGAGCCTGTGTGGCTGGCTGTTTGTGTTTGTCTCTTGTCAGTAGTTTAGTTTTTGTGGATTTTCATGTGTTTCTGCTTGGAGGAACTAGACCATTCTTGGACATAACATCTATGAACATTTCCTGGACTAAGAAACTGCAAAACATCAACACCAGGTATTGGCATTCTCATCATAAATCAACTTATTTGGAAGCCATCAAAGCCAAAAGTAAGGTCAGTAAATCTGTTATACAAACACTGAGTTGTGGAGTGCTGCATTGAATCCACATTTCCATCTGACTTGTTCTTAAAAGATGTGTACTTGTCTTTGAGGTCTATTCAAAACCATTTTGGAGAACAAAGGGAAGAGACTAACAAGGGATTTTTACATCCTGCATATGCCCCAGGCCAATGTTCATCACCTTCAGGAATTTAACCCCTTCAGGAATTTAACACATTCTGGGTCTTTGAGCTACAATAACAGTTTTCTGGTCACAGGTAGTTCACCATTTCTTGTGGATTTGATTACTTTTCATCAATCAAGTGGCACCTCTGAGAACATGGCTTTATATATTGTGCTCTGCAATACCACGGGGCAAACGCAGACCAGCAAGGCCAAGAGAACTAGATGTCCTACAACAAAACTAGTCTGCAAAATGATTAAAGTGTACCTTCTTAGGATACTACTTATGCTACTTCTGATATCTGGAAATGTTCATCTTAACCTGGGGCCTACCGGCCTAGCACCCCATGCCACAAAAAGGTGGGAGGGGTCCCTCACATTAGCCTCAATCAATGTCTGCAGCCTCCTTAACAAACTTGACATCTTGCAAACCTGGGTCCAGCAACATAGCCCTGATGTACTCTCTGTTGTCGAACAAGGCTAACCCCAAGATACCAGACACTGCAGTCACCATCCCTGGATACTCTATATTCAGGCAGGACAGGGTTTCCAAATGAGGTGGGGGCTGTGCCATCTACCTGAGGAATTCCTATCTGGGTCAAGTCTTCCCGTTCTCAAACCCTAAACCATCTTCACAGGTTCTCACTATTAAAGTTCTACTCAGGGCGCACAATAAGGAGCTCACCATTGCCTCTGTGCACCTACCCCCTAAAGATCAGCACAATGGATTTATGAGCATATTGGAAAGCCTACAGGGATTACACCATAACACTGAACTCATAGTACTAGGTGACTTCAACATAAATTGGCTATCGCTGGAGGCCAGAAACTACAAGGATGCTGTCACATCACAGAACCTCACCCAGCTTGTTACCACCCCCACCAGATGCAACTATAGGCAGGGACACTGGTTTACCGGGATTGAGAAAGGGCATATTCCGTTTTGCACATTGTAAAAAATGGTATTGTCACTGGTGTCTGCTAAGCCAAAATCCAGTTTTACCGGTGTTTGGTTTTGTGTACTTTATTTAACAATTTTTAACTCTGCTAATATACATTTTAGCAATTTTGACCTCCACTATTACACATCCTTCCATCCTTGTACCAATTTAAAGTTATTTTAGGTACAAGATGTGATGGCAGCAGCAACACTACAGCCACCATCCCTAAGGTGTGATGGAAGCAGCACTACGGCCCCCATCCCTCTGGTGTGACAGGAGCAGCAGCAGTATGGCCCCCATCCCTTAGGTGTGATGGCAGCAGTACTACAGTCATCATTCCTCATGTGTGATGGCAGTATCAGCACTATGGCCTCGATCCCTCAGGTGGGACGGCAGCAGGCCTACATTCCCCATCCACCAGTGGTGATGGCAGAAGCACTACTGCCCCAACCCCTTCGGTGTGATGGCAGTAGTAACAATGCAGTATACATCCATCTAGGGTGATGGCAGTAGTGACAGCACTATGATCCCCTTTTAACACTCACACCCCACATACACAAGTTACAAATGACTTGATCTCTTTGCTTGTTAGAACTCAGATGTGAATTAATCTGAACCATCACTGCTAAGGTGGACTACCTTTGTTTTTTCCTATCTATAATTTAACTGCCTGAATTGGATATCTGCCTGTGACACCGCTGACCAGCGTTAGGGAACAGACTTGGGTGTTGGAGGGCCAGCTGGTGGTTGAAGACTTGAGTGTCCAATTACCACTCCACTTCTCCTGAGAGGGAGGGTGGGTTCACGGCTCAGCATTTGCTGGCCCATGGTGGAGGCCAGATGCATGACAACACATCAGTCCTCACTGCGGGAGGAGTGTGACAGATGTCGGCTTGTGTCTTGACATCATGTAGCCTGTCAAGCTCCCAAGAAAATGGGAAAACACCCACTGGCCAACTGAAGGATGGCTGCTGGTCCTGCCATACACCAGAAGCCCCAGACATGTGTCCGTTCTGACCCCCGACATGACCAGGATACACAGGAAGCTCTTTGGGGCAATTCTCCTCCCCAGGTAGCCTCCTACAGGGGTAGGGGCCCACTCAGTGAAGGGCTACTTTGGGTTACCTGGTAGTAAAGCAGTAAGGGTCAGTGGATAGTAGTCAGGACTCAGCAGCGGTGGTGGGGGGCCTTGGCAGGCCTAAAGGAGAGGATGGCCAGGGGTAGGAGGAGCAAAAAAAAAAATGCTTAAATTTGCTTCTTTGAAATAAAGTGTTTTCACCTAAAAAAATCCACAAGTGATTAGTGGAGGACCTTCAAATGGATTCATGCATCTCCCAGACATGTGGATGCTTTTTTTTCTACTTGGTGTCCCTTAAAGGTGTCTCCCAGTTTTCATGTCTTTGTTCAGATGTGAATTGAGCACTACTCTGCCCACTAGCATCATACAGCCCCTGAGGTCTTACCTTCTGTATGTCATTGAATGTGCTTTCAAAATCCACTGGCCAAACATAAGTACTCTTAAATACTTAGCATTTGCTTTTTGTTGAAGCAGTCTATCAGAAAACATTTTGTTGTCACAGAGACAGAACCAGCAGGTGAAAGAAAAGGTGCAAATGATCCAGTTCACCTAAATGGGGGTGCTAACTGTGAAGTCTTTTCATAAGTAGTAAGGCAGTTTCTTCTTTGTGAACATACTTTCATTCAGACTGGTTTTCATTCAAACAACTGAGGATTTTGGATGGCCCTGCTGATTATAAACTTGAATAAGTTAATTGGTAACAGTGATCCTGCGTTTAGCAATCTACAACCTAGATGCTTATATGCAAAGAATACAATAAAAACCTGACTAAAATCTAAAAACAAGCTTATAAAACGTATCTGAATAGTTATCTTTACCTATACAAAATCATTGCAGCCCAAGAAAAACTCAAGTAAATTACATGGTACCCTGACTACTATTCTATGATGTAGTAAACATATATTGGTATTTTTTTATATTCTTTTAAAAGCAGGTAAGGCCCACTAGGCAGAACTGTCTGTTTTAAGGAGTGACCTAGAAGCACTTGGGAGGTTAAGTGACTTGCTTGGATGCAAGTGGGGTTGTGGTACTCAAACCCAAGTCTGCTGGATGTACCCAGTTCAATCACCATTTGTTACTCTAACCACTAAACTTGGGTGGTTAAACTGAATGGCTGATTACACAAAGCAGTGTGGGTGATTTCCTTACTGCTTCTATATGCAGCAAAGCAGAAAGAATGCAAAGCACAGCAGCATTCATTTTAAGATGCCGAAATCTGGGTCGGCCCGCTGGTGCTGCAGTAGCACTATTGCTTGCAATGCCAGTGACCCAGGGTCAGAAGCAAACTCGGGTTGCTGGAGGTCTGGCCAGGGGAGTAGGATTGAGCACCTGGGGGACTGCTCTCCTCCTCCGGGGAGGGTGGGCTGCAGGTCCTGCTTCTTTACCAACACTGGTGTGACCACAGGTGGTGGTGCAATGGTGCTGCAGAGTGATCAGGAGGGGAGGACGCTAGCCAGGATCTGGAGCAGTGGCATGTCTTTATGTGACCTACCTCCTTGGATCTCTAGTGCAGGTGCCCTCAGGGACAGAGATCAGAAAACCAGGAACAATCACCCCACATTGGCCACTGGCAGAAGGGACCCAGGTGCCCCAGACTTCATAACCAGGCTCCATGAAGGACCCACTGGGATGCCCGACACACACTAAGGGAGTGTGGAGGGGTGACCTAGGGTCCCCTCCCTTCCCACCTGGGGGGGTACAACCCAGGCAGGATAGGGCAGGCCCACAGGAGCTCCTAAGCATTACCTGGGGTGAAGCTAGGGGATACCGATGTTGTGAGAAGGGGACATAGAAAGAGAAAATAAAAAAAATTTAAAAAGATACTGAAATCTTACAGATTCTGTGCAGTGACATGCAATTTCCGTGAGGCACTGGTACAAGAATTCAAAATCCGCAAACCAAGCACTATTCCGTGATTGTTATCGGTGTTACCGGTAAAAATGGAAAACCGGGGTCCATGAACTATAGGACAGGGTCGCGAACACTTCTGGACTGGATCCTAACTAATCACCCTGAATGAATCTCAAAAGTCTCAGTGCTCCCTGATGGGATCAGTGACCATCACCGGTCACATGTAGCTGGACAAACAAATTCATTAAGCCCCTTCCAAAAATAATCCACACCAGAGTGTTAAAGCAGGGGTACCTTGAGCTACTAAAGACACACCTAAGCCACCTGGACTGGACACCAATCGACTCTGTCATTGATGTAAACCAAGCCTTAGACCTTTTCATCAGCCACTTCACTGCGGCCTGCAATATCTTTGCACCTCTCAAAAAGCTGAAGGTCAGGGGCAGAGCTAACCCTTGGATAACCCCCAATCTAATCACTTTCCTCAAACATAGGGATCATCTCTGGCACTGTGCCCATGCAACATCCAAACCTGGGGATATTCATAAATATAAAGCTGCCAGAAATGAGTGTACGTGGGCAGTTAGGAAAGCCAAAAGCAAATACTTCAAGGAAGCTCTCTCCAACTCCTGGGGTGATGGAAAAAAAAATTGGAGCAACTTGAAAGACCTTACAGGCAAGGACCCTAAGTCACCACCCACCATGCTCAACATAAATGGAACACCAACAACTGACCTGTACACCATCACCAACACCTTTAACAATGCGTTCTCCAACTTGGATAGTGTCTTCTCTTTTAATTTCTTTGATGCCCCTCTGGTAGTAACCCTCCTGCAACTACTCCTCTCCTACACCCTGCCCCACAATTCTACTTCAAGGAGATCCCAGTGCATGAAGCCAGAACCTATATTCGGAAGGCCATTCACAATGCAGGCTACAGCGGTGACTCCCTTGACCTGAAGTTGTTAGCACTTGTCCTTGAAAAGTCCTTGAACCCTTGACAAAGGTCCTCAATCTATCTCTAAGGATGTCCCAGTTCCTATCTCACTGGAAACAGGCGACCATCACACCGGTACACAAAAGTGGAGACAAATCACTGCACTTCAACTACAGACCTATCTCCATCCTCCCTCCATTGTCTAAGGCCCTGGAGCGCATCGCCTCAGACCAATTAGTCAAGTACCTGGAAAAATATGACATCCAGTGTCCTGAGCAACATGATTTCTGAAAAGGGTACAGTACCACCACTGCACTATTAGAATTCACAGGCTTCACCCATACCACATTTGATCAAGGAAACTGTGTAGGATCAGTATTCATCAACCTTACGAAAGCCTTTGAAACTGTGAACCACCCACTCGTACTCAAGCAACTATCAAACATTGGGCTCTCCAATGAAGCACTGCTCTGGTTTTCAAGCTACCTTGGGGAGAGGGTCCAGCGGGTTAGGATTGCCGGTGTTACCGTGGAAGAAAAGCCAGTCCTTTCAGGGGTCCCACAGGAGTCCATCCTGAGGCCACTACTCTTCAGCCTCTTCCTCAATGACCTTCCCAGTGTCTGCCACCAGAAATTACTGCTCTACGCCTATGACGCAGTCATGTTCACCAACCACCAAAATGCAGAGCTCCTCGAGAAACAATTACAGCTTGAATTCATGCGCATCGAAGAATGGTTCAAGTCACACAAACTAGTCATGAACTACAGCAAAACAAAGGTTATGACCTTCTCCAATGCCAGGAGCAAGTACAAATCCCGTGACCTCACCATCCTAAACCAAACAGGGACCTTACTTGAACACGTTCCTGATTTTAAACACCTAGGTGTCACATTGGACAGCTCACTGTCCTACCATCAGCACATAGATTCTGTCGCCAAAGCCACCAACATCCGTATAGGCCTGCTCTACAGGCACAAACACTGCATGACTCCTGACACTCTCTGGTTGGCTGTCAACAGCTCTGTCACCTCCATCATCGATTACGGGCTAGTAATTTATGGCTCTGCCTCCGCCTCTGCCCTCCGCAGAATTACAGTTGCACTCAACAAAGCATGCAGGTTGCTAACTGGGGCTGATCGACTTACACACACTTGTGACCTGTACACTCAGGCAGGATGGCTACCTCTCATCAGCCGGATACAGTATCAAACCTGCCTCTTAGCCAAAAAAGTCCTCCTCGGGGTCATGCCCCCGGGCATTGAAAAGCTTCTTATTGACCACCACAGCACCCAGCAAACTAGAAGTTCACAACAACTAACCTTCCTTGTCCCCAGATGCCAGACTACCATGGGCCGGAGGACCTTTTCCCCCAGAGCACCACAGTGGTACAATACTCTCAACAAAGAAACTCTTACTGCTGCTGCTCTTGGCCCTTTTAAGAGACAACTCCGACTTCATCTAATTTCAACTAGTTGTGACTGCCTCGCCTAATCGGGGGCCCACCGCTCACTGCCCTCCACTTCAGTCTTGACAACTATCTCTCCCCGCCTTGCCCCCTTCTACCTGCCTACCCCCTTGCCTCCTCTCCCTTTCCTCCCCCGGGGCATTTCCTGACTTCTATCCCTCCTCTCCCTCCCCTTTAGAGCTCTTACCCTCACCCTCTACCCTCCGACAATGGCCTTTCTGGCTGCATACCCCCTTCCCTTTCACCTGCAGTGCTTATTTCCAAGATTGCCCTTGGCTGGTTATGTCATGCTACCTAGCATATGGCACATTTTGAATTACTGGAATTTCCTAAGCCTCAGTCTCTTACTTCTTGTTATCGTGTAACTATGTATTATTATGTTGACTTTTGTATGTATGTATACCCCCCATTCCTTCGACGTGGAACCTTTGTAAATGGGCAGTTCCTGCTCAAAGGTATTTGTAATCCTAGATTTCAATAAAATAAAAATAAAAAAAAAATGGAAAAAGGAATACGAAGTATGAAGTATCAAAACTGGGTGAGATTTAAAAATCTTTTGAAAACCTATACATGCATTTTCTGATAGAGAAATGAAACAAAGTTGTATATAGTTATTTAATATATATTGTCTACAGATATAGGTATACACTGATGAAGAATATAATCCAAAACATTTGTTCTCTAACACTGTATCTTCAATAAATAAGCTTTGATGAAATATTTCATATATAAACAAGTATCTTTACTTACTTAACCTGGGTGAGTGGGTTCTATCTTGTACCAATCAGTTCTAGTTTTGTATGGTTTGCTAAGATTGGTAACAGAACTACTCCCTTACATCTATTTTTCTTCCTACCAAGGTTGGCTGTACTGGTTCATTACTTTGTATTAGCTCAATATGTATATCCAGGAGGAAAGAAGGGAGAGAGGGAATATGACTGAGACCTTCAAATACCTGAAGGGTTTGACCAGAGTAGACAGCAGATGTATGTTCAGTCTGAAGGGTGGAAGGGAAACCAGGGAACACTCTATGAAGTTGGAAGGGATCAGGGTCAAGAGGGAACGGAGGAGGCACTATTTCACAGAAATGGTGGTGGCAGGTTGGAACACTCTGCCAGAGGAAGTCGTATCACTGCAGAGTGCTGGGTCTTCAAGAGTGGGTGGGACAGATTCAAGGGAAGGGTACAACCTGGGAGGGGGTGCAAGATTTGGGGAAGACATATGAGGGAGGGGGGTAGCTGCAGTCTAATGGACTGAAGTGCTGCACACTTGAGCAGACTAGATAGACCAAATGGCCTGTATCTGCTGGCAATTTCTTATGTTCGTAAAGGCCGAAGACCCCAAGGCACACCAAGACACCTGTCAGTGTCTGCAGGGTGGGAAGAGGTGGAATGGCATGAGCGTTATCAACGATGACCCAAAGGCACACCCCAATGCCTGTCAGTCTCTGCAAGGTAGGGGTGGGGGTTGGCATTAGCTGAATACTTTACTACTATTCCTGTTATGCATCTCTCTAACTCCTGCAGTACCAATGCCAACACCAGCAAGCAAACATTCAGTATTGACAAATGCTTGTTTTGTGTTGCTATAGTAGCTGCCTCCTCAAGAGCACTGCTGCTGTGGTTAAAATATAGTGTGACCGTAGATTTTATACTGTTGTAACTGACTTACAGTAGATGACACACTCTAAGAGAAAATTTGTAGGTCAGGATAACTGGAAGAAGCAGCAGTATTTTCCCTGTAGTATTCTGTATGTCTCTCTCACTCTCTGTCTAGATGGGACTGACACACCTCCCAGATAACTATAACCATTCAATAGCCAATTGGCACAGTAGCATGGGTGCCACTTATAATTCCGTGTAGGTGACTTTGGTTCAGAAATAAGCCTGCCTCAATGGAAGGCTGGAAGGTGGGATGATTGATTGTCCTAGAGGCTACTCTCCTCCTCCTCCTCCAATGAGAGAGTATGATTAATTCCTCTATGATACTACCACATGGGTGCCCATAGATAGTAATTCAGGCTGAAGCACCTGGAAGGCAGAATGCCTGCTGCCTCTGCATGGCATCATTATTTGTGCATGTGGTACTTTCTGCTGACATCTGCAAAGTTGATGGAAATAAAGCAGAAAAAGTCAAGGCCCAGAGAATAGTCATTTTTGAACCCATCTACTGTTTTTGCCTCCACCACCTCCATTCCTTCATTGAAAGGCTGTTCCATGGATCCTCCACCACTTCTGTAAAGAAGTACTTCCTCACATCCTTCCTGTATTTACCCCCTCTAGCTTCATAGCATGCCCCCCCCCCTTGTTCTAGAGCACTTTTTCTCTGAAAAATACTCCCTTCCTATACCTTAATTACCCCTGTTAGGTATTTAAAGGCCTCTATCAAATCCCCCCTCTCTCTCTCCTCTCCTCCAGGGTGTACATGAATAGCTCCTTTCGCCTCTCCTAATAGGGCTTTTGATGCAGACGCTGCACTATTTTGGTAGCCCTTCTCTAGACTGCCTCCCCTCTGTCTATGTCCATTCTGAGATGTGGTCTCCAGAACTGAACACAGTACTCCAGGTGAAGTCTTACAAATGATCTATATAGGGGCAGCACCACCTCCCTCATCTTGTTGGTGATACCCCTTCCTGTGCACCACGGTAGACCACTCATCATTCTGATTGCCTTGTTACACTGCCTTGCCATCTTTAGGTCATCCTGTATGATTATTCCTAGGTCTCATTCCTATTTGATCTTTGTCAGTACCACTCCTCCCATTTTGTAGACCACTCCTGGGTTTCTATAGCCCAAGTACATCATGTTGCACATTTTTGCATTAATCCTGTGTTATTCTATTAGCACAGCACTATGTCTTTGAATATCAAACCATGAGATGCCGGTAGCAAGGAAGCTAAAACAAGTGATTGGGGTAATGGCTTTGGAAGGCCACAAACAGCTGTATGGGTAAAGAAGCTCTGAGTGATAATAATTTAAAAAAATGCTGTCATTCAATGGCCAATTCAAGAACCTTTGGTATTCATGAGCACTGATTATTTTAACAGTGGCCAGGCTGATCTCCAGATCAACACACTGTACTCTGAAAATATTATCCCTGTGCTGTGGCAGCTGCACTGGCTTCCTGTCAAGTGAGACACCACTTTCAAGATCCTGTTGTTAACGTCCAAGGTCCTAGTCAGTTTTAGGCCAGCCTACCTAAAAGATCTTCTTGTCTGATATGCTGCAGTGCATCCCTTCCAATCCACCAGGGATGAGTTTCTAGTTGTTCCTAGGGTGTGCTTGAAACTTTCTGGGGAAAGGGCTTTCTTGGTAGCTGCTTAATTTTTATGGAACTCTCTCCCCTCTCAGCCGAGGACTGCCTCATTGGTGGAGGGGTTCAAAATGTGGCTACAAACCTATCATTACCCAAGCTTATAACTAGGAACAAGATATTCAAAAGGCTTCTACCCGAGGCTAATCTTTAGCTCTTGCACTGCACTCAAATTGTATTCATTTCCCATATTCAGAAAATTGCACTGTGCTTGTCATTAGCACTAGTGGTTGAACATAAAATTAAGATATGCAGCACTCAAACAGGGGGATGGTGATGTGCATACATACACCATTCAATATTCGAAGATATAGCACTGTGCTAATAGAATAGTACAGCAGGATAGTGATCTGCAAATACCAACCATAAAAAGTAGGTTTTAACTTGTGACAAACCCCAGAAGTGGGGAGAAGTATAACAGAATATACACACACACACACACACACACACACAGCTGATAACAAAATGACCCACACTCTGTACTTGATGCAGCTGGTCATGCAAGACAAGGAGAGGGCTAATGCCCATTCAGGGCCCTGGTGCAGACCTGGGGGTGGTGCTATGCTACAAACCGACAGTACCATTAATGAGATACATTTGAAGTTCTCAGTGACGAACAAATTGCGGGCTAGCACAGGCTTAACAGGTGCATGATCATGTAACTGTGTGAACTACTGCATGACCAACTCTGGATGACCAGCTCTGAACAGACACCCAGAACAGCCTAGCAATCTCCATGGAGCTCGAGGTGATAGCAGAACTGTGCTTTCTGACCACCAGAACCTTCCAGACACCATTGGGGGACACCTACAGTGTCTCAACCTCACGCCTGTTCGGCCATTTCCTAGGTACCCGTCAGGCCTATGCTGAGGAGTTTATCATATCTCCCACCACACCAGCAGAGCGAACAGTAACCATGCAGCAATTCTATCAAGTTGCACACTTATCAGCTGTACTTGGTGCCATGGACTGCACCCAAGTTGCCATCCAGGAACCCACCAGTAATGGAGTCGATGCTTGTAAGAGTAGGAAGTGGTACCCTTCCATCACCTGCAAGGTGGTGTGTGATGCAACAGGGTGCATCATCAATGTCCTGGCATGGTTCCCCTGCAGTGCCTCAGTGCCTTCGTCTGGCACATCTCCATCATGTGCCAGAGGTTTGAATGTGGGGGCATCCCTAGTGAGCACTCTGTTGGTTAATCTACCCCAAAGACATCTCTCCAACACCCCCTATTGCAGATTAGGTCACTAACCCTTGACCTTTACGTACATAGGGGGCAGTGAATTTCCCCTTACTTCCCTGGTTCCTCACACCTGGCCTAAAACCCACATCCATTACATAGGACAGGTATAATGAGGCACATTGCTATATGCAACATCATTGAGTGGATCTTTGGCATGATCAAGATGTGGTTCAGGTGTATTGACCATTCCAGTGGTGCCCTACAATACACCCCACAGAAGGTCTGTTCCATATTCCTTTCCTCTTGCAAACTATGTAACGTGGCAATCAACCATGGGATATTCCTGCCAGTCCCAGATGAACACCCTGCAGCAGATGCCAAGCAAGAGGACTAATGGATACAGGAGCAGCTCAACAGGCATGACACCAAGATAGCCAGGAGGGTGCAGGAGTACAGATCCCACCTCATCACAGTCCACTTTGGACCTAGTTGCTGAGCACTGGCAACACAGGAGACCATCACGTGTTCAGAGAATGTACTGTGTAAATAATAATAATGATGATGTGCATAAAAAAAAAAAAAAAAACAAGCCATATAGGTGGGGGGCATTAAATGGAGCTGAAAAAAAATGTAGTGCCATTCCGATGATGATGAGGGGGATTAAAGGGAGCTGAAAAGAAATGTAGTGCCATCCCTGCAGGAGGAGTTAATGGGGGCTGAAAAGAAATACAGTGCAATCCCAGCAGCTGGAGGGCTGAACCGAAGTAGTAGTTCATCCATGCAGGGAGTGGTGAAACATGGGTAATGTGAGGAGGTGGTGAGATGACCTATGTGGGATAGGACTCGGGGGGGGGGGGCTATATGAACCAAAGGTGTGGTCCATATACCCTCCCCTGCTACAGACATTGCAGACGTGTTGTACTGGGGAGGGTAGTGGGAGGTCATCATCTACTCAATAAGGGATAAGTGTTGGGACAGTGTTACCCACCCAAGATCACGGCCTTGTGGGGTACTGAACCTGCTAAGGAGTAAGCCATGGCTGGGGTGCACAGTGTCCTCTGTGTCCTCAGCATCCTGGGTGTGCTGGGCATCAGAATGCCTGTGCTGCATGGGATGCTGCTATGCCAAGGCATCCACCATGGGGTGACGGTCCTTCAACTCGAATGACTGGTGATCTAGCTTCCTCTGCAGTGCCTGAGACTGTGGCTGAAGCCTCCAGCACAGTGGCATTGTGTTTTTTTTCTTTGAAATGTTTACTCAAACGTGCACTCTCTCAAAAACATATTGTATTTAATTGTTTGTATAATTTTTATCATGGTTCATGTTTATCACTGGTCACTTGTTATGTTGAAAATTCCTTGTTCTTGTATATGCCATCCATGTTACTGTTTTCAATTGATTTTCTTTTCCTGTCACTGTCATTTTTGTTATGCTGTATTTCACCTTGTATTCTCCCAGGTCATGCTTGAAAATAGTCATTTCTTGGCTAGCGCAACCATCCAGTAAACAAAAACTAACTAAATAAATAAAATAGATCTATCCAAGTCTGACATTCTGGTGGTTGCAGTTCACACATGGCCACCAGGTGTTCTGCATAGCATGCCTCTGTATGCTGAGCTGCACACTCTATGCTGTCCTGCAGCATGCAGCATGTGAGTGTCAGTTCTGCCTTAATGCTCTCTTATGTCCCCACAGCTGTCCATAGCAACTGACTGTTGGCTGTTGCCTCCTGCTGTCAACAAGTAATGTCCAGTTGGACAGGGTCATGCTGCACCCTTGGTCATTGTGTGACCTGGGTTTGCACCATGGTCGGTGCTATGTGGTTGTGGCAGGGTTGGCACAGCATTGGCTGGGCCAGTAGAACTGGCCTGGGGAAGCAGGGTGTGGGCCATGCCATGTGGGGGGTTATGGGTGGTACAACTGAGGCTGTGCCAAGGGCAGTGGCCTGGTGTGGTATGGTGATGGCTGTCCCAGGGAGAGGTGGCTGGGCCTCAAGTAAAGGGGGGACTGGCAGGAGCAGGCAACTCCTCTTTGTCTGAGCTGGACCCCTCTGTCCTCCACTCCTCAACAAAAGTGATGTCCTCCTCTTCAGAACCCTCCTCTTCCTTTTCACTCAGCTGCTCTATTTCTGCCCCAGCATGAGTGGCCCTCAGGGGCAGCATACAGCGGGATGATCTTGAGCCATACTCCAGCACTGTGTCCACCACCATAAACTGTGCTGATGACAGATGAGGAGAGAGCAATACTGTGTGTTATAAATAATGGAAGCATCCCTGACCAATCACAGCATTCACTTCAGTTGTGTGTGAGGTACTCTTATTACCATAACAATACCTCATGCACTGAGCCACTGTAATGGGCTTCTCACAGACCGCTAGTGCCATCAGTATTTTCCAGTTCTTCCAATGCTTATCTGCTGTATAACTTTATGTACCCAAACTGTATATGCTGACCTAACTGTTGTATACTTGTCAGCTGACCTGGTGCCTTTGGAAATGAGTCTCTGACTCAAAGGTTGTAAACCCGAAATGTTCAATAAATAAATAAAAATGTATTTAATACAGTTATCAATCTGTAATAATGTTACGGGTCCATTTAGAGGACCTGTAATGGATCTAAGCGTGTTGCCTCTTGCATCCTTAGGACCACAGACAATCTCTCCTTTGGTTTGCAGTCCTCTGGTCCTAAGAACATGGGAGGTGTCACTCTTGGATCCATAAAAGGCTCTCCAAAGGGTCCCATAAACATATAATATTTACTGGTTAGGGATGTTTATCAGCTGCTGGCAGTGGCTGGCAAGCTCCATTATTCACACATGTAAATAACAAACCTTGAATAATGGAATTTGCCCAACCACCTTTCTGCCAACACATCCCATGCCAGGTGAGCAGCTGCAGGGCTGCCTTCCCTCATGCTGCCAAGTCACTCGTACCACACCTGGAAACTACAGTTGCGCAAACTGCTTCCTAGTCAGGTACCACAGATAAAACAATTTAACATTATACCGAGTGGGAGCCGATCGCCAAGTGCAGGTACTGCAGCTCTGTTCTGGAGGAGAAAGACTATTATATGTAAGGCTTGCTTTCACATTTATTTATTTTTTTTCTCTTTGTTATGGTGATGAAGGCTTCTGTGTGTGGTGACCGGTGGAGAGAGTGCAGCAATGTGGTGCCACGCATAACAACGGCCACTTGTAGTAGTGGGGTTGCTGGGCTTCACTATTTAAAAAAAAAGACAGGTTTTGTGTTTCGGGGGTCAGTGTGATTGCGGTTAAAAAAAGGCAGGTTTTGTGTTTTTGGGGAAGTGTTATGTGTTGAGTGGGAGATTGTACATTCTTTGGCGGGGGGGCTACAGTCATTTACAGCCACGGAACAGCAGTAACCTGTACTGCAGAGGCATGACTTCAAGAACCAGTAAATAAAAAAAATAAAACATGGGGAAGTGTTTAAATGATGATTTTATGCACACCCTTCGCCCTTGGGGTTTATGGGGCATTGCACACCTTGGGCATGCATAAAATCTTCATTATAAAGACTTTCCCATGCATTATTCTATATTTTATGCTCATACTTGCACATATGCACATACTTGCTTTCTGATCATGTTAGCATGCATGCCTAGTGCACTGTCTTAGAATCCATGCCACCCATGCTGTACAGTTGCCATACACTGCCAGTGCTGTAAACACCATAAACACCCCTTTACCACTGATCACACATGAGATAAGACACATGTCATGGTACATGAGTGCATGACAGACTACCACACCACTCAAATAAATGAATTGCACCAAGTATACTACACACAGTGTGTAGCACATACAGCAGTCAGGGTCTGGCCTTGGCTCTGGCAGCACAACTACAATGTTGATAAGGCTGCCTACAGGGGAAATCAATAGGGGTGTAGACCTGGTGACACACACATTTGAATATGTTAGGTAGATGTGATACAATAACTTTGTGCATACCTCCTAAATATACATGAATTGCTACAAATACTCAGTTTTACCTGACAAATGATAACGCAATAGTTTAGTCATGATACATCATAAACACAGTGCTATGATCATCCATGTCCAGACTAGGTCATTCCACAAAACACGTACCTTTAGCCACCTGCAGTTCTACTGTGGAATCTGGGTGGTGCACTTTTCTCCTTTTATACACTCCAAGTGCAATTAGACATGCTAATGAATGAATACATTCCAGTAATAAAATACAAATATGGCCTTTTGCACACAGAATGGGAAATGAGCTCATTTGCATATAATATTTGAATATTGCAGTTTAGGCCCAAGTGTTACTGTATTTGCCTTAGAGCTAACAGTAGCACTGATACAGTATAGTACAAGCTCTATGTCCATATGCAGAGTGGATATGACATCATACATCATGGATGATGTTATTATACACTGCAGGCATTACACTATGATGTTGCTTAATGGCATCACACATGTGCAGTGCTTGTCTGTGCATACATCCCAAGAGCGCATACCCGCTCCATGACTGCCACATGCAGTCTGGCCCAGCCCCCCAGAAACAGGAATAATACTGCACTAATTGATGTTAGCCCAGTGCTAATGCCCAAACATGCTGTGCAACCGGAAAGGACACACCCATACAGCAACTAGCTTGACGTAAGGGTTGGCACTTGACAAAACTACACAATGCTCACACGAATGAACAAGCCTGTGCTGCTGGTGGGACCAAAGGTGCTCAGCAACTAAGATGGTCAATTTAGCTGACCTGGTGATGGCCAGGGATGAACAGTTGCTGGGTTAGTATCTGAGGCAGAATGCCCAAGGTGAGAGTTGTGGGCATCTGTGGGGAGGCAGCTCACCTGTAGTAGAGATATCATGTGCACCAATGACTGTCACCACAGGTACAATGATCTGCAGAGGAGGGAGCATCGCTGCCTGCAGCAACTTCGGACAATGGTGTAGAGTGGCTCTGTGCTAATTCCAGGTGATTACGGAGGGCTCTATATATGACTTTGGTTATGTCCTTTGTGTACCATGAGGGCATCATCCCTGAGGGAATGTGCACTGTACTTGTGTGTCCCTGATGTGTCCACTCTGTGCTATGGGACCTGTTCCACTGTATAGCCTGATCCTACAAATGCAGTTGTATGGGGCCACTTAGATAATAGATGACCCATGTGCCCTGTATATTACAGGGCCTGCTGTGGATTATTGAGGCATGCCCTTGCCATGGCAGCAAGGGCATGTGTTAACACAGTGGCATGTTGACAGTGTCAGGGTGGATGACTATGTCATGTAACATGGTCTACATGTAGCTATGGTGGCAGGTGTACACAATGACACTTTGAAAGGTCACCATCTGTTTCATGTACACAGTCCATGTTATGCAGCATGGCTGGTGGTATGCATATACCACGTCATGCATGGTATACTATTACACTGCACATAGTGTGCAACTCTTGGCCCATCCACTGTGTTTGGCTAAATCTATGGTACAATGTCCTAGACTACTGTTGCACAGGTATGTTTCCTGTACCCCTGTTGTATGAAACTTAGGGTTACATACAGCCTACTGTATATTATAAAATGTACATGGGCTGAAGCTGTCATGTATGGGTATGTTGAACAAAGATTAGGAGGAAGGCTGGATGGAGCAATACACAGGCAGGCATACACTATGCTGTGCCATAGGTATAACAGTGTAATGTAGCAATCTATGTTTGCCTGGGCTGTGGCACACTTGCCTATGTAGGGTGCCATCTCTTTGCACAGTGGTAAGACATGGCTCTGCATGGTCCTGTCCATCCACACCATGCACATGTAGCCGCTGTAGGGTTTATAGTACTGTGTCATGTGTTTTACTGCATACTGTTGACCACATCTCCTGTATCTTCACCCACAGACACCCGCACCCAGAAGAGCCAAACCAGGGGCACAGAACAGCAGTGGCCATGAAAGAACTAGCAGCAGGAGACATCGGCCAGTGATGGGGCCCAATGTGGCCAGTATGGAAGAGACAGTTCCCAGACACATGTCCATGCAAGTATCTTGCATTGTGTGTTTTGCCTTTTGGGTTGCCCGTCTACATTATACTGAATGCTGCTCTGCCTGGAGACAGATGTCCTTGTGTGTCTTACCATGCCGCATGCACGTCTGTGGGCGCAGCACCTATACGTATGTGGTTGAGAACTCTCACCTGGCCCTTAGGGCATTGTCACAGCACTGATTCTATGGTGTGGCAGGGTCTGTGCATTCTAATGTTGTACACATCCTTATGGCAGGCATGCTGCCCTATCCATGTGTGTGTGTACTGTACTTTGTCAAGTATTACATCATGCAGTAGCATGTCCCCTGTGCAACTGACCCAGTGCACCAAGCAGTTGGTGGTAATGCTCACAGCCCCAATTGGTATGCCTGTCATTGTCAATCAGGTTTGTTGTGCCACATGGTTAGGACTATGTATGCTTATCTGTCTGATGGAAGGCTCAGGCCACTGTTGTACCAGTACACCACTGCGTTATGCTGTGTGCATCATAGAGCACCTGTAGCAGTCCACCTGTAGCACTGCCATCTCCAGTGACATATGCACTGGTGCCACACATTGCATCTCAGAACAGCTGGGCTTATGCTGCATGCAGTGAGCAGTGGGGGGGCAATGGTGGGCATTGCATGAACCTTACCATATGTGATCAAAATTGTGATGCATAGTTGGTAGTGTCTAACCAACGTGGTGATGGACAGAGTATGATTATTCCACTGTAAATGGGCAGGGCCACACATACATTTGGACACAGCTGGATCTTCACAGGGCCAATGTCTTGCACTCACTCTGTGTGAGTGTCAATCCTGTACCTAGGCTGGAGCCAGAATCTGATGGGACTAGAAGGCCCCCAGGTAGCTCTGCTTCTCGCAACTGTTTTGTGCTTACAAGGTACAGTGTGTAAGTGCCCACCCACATACAACACCACTGCCATTGCATGTTGCACACACTGTACACAGTGCAGCATGACAGTGCTGCCCATATACAGCTGCACTCTAGGTGACACATATATGCCTAGGCCTGCCCCTGTGGCTGACAAGGGTGGCTTATGGATGTCTGTTGTCCTGCATACTTGTGTTGGCCTGTGTGCTGGCTGACTGGTGTGCAGGGCATTGGATGTACTGGTGAAGCTCAAAGCCACTTAGGCCATTATATGGCCTATCATGCAATGGCATGGCAGTGCTGTCGTTTGTGCAGTAGTTCCAAATTTGACATGCCTACCGGTGTTGTGTGTCCCTTGCACTGCTTGGTCATGCTTCATTGCAGCATGGCACACTCATTGTATATGCAGTCCTCTAATGTTCAAGTCTACAGTACTGTCGCTGGTATGCCATGCACATTCCAGTGTAGCTGCTTGACTCTCTTTACCTCTTGTATGGCATGGCAGCCCATGTGTTGACTGGTTATACTTTGGTTATGCATGTTATGCCACTCCTGTGTTCCTCATCCTGTGTGAACAGTTGGCTGAGTTCAGTGTATTTCTTTCCACAGGTGCCCAGAGGGATGCAGTAGCGCACAGCCATCAGAGGGATGCAGATATGACAAAGGGAGAGGATGACCTCTTGAGACACCAAATGAGCCTGCTGCAGCTGGTACTATGGAAGTTGGGAGACTTCACTCACGATGTGGGGGAATGCACCTGTGCAGTTGAGAGCTTGCAAGCTGCATTGGCATGTTAACTTAACCAGTAGACACTGACACTACATTCAGCTCCTTGATGGCTTAGGACTACAGAAATTTAATGATGGAGGTGTGGCCTTTATCTTGAATTTCAAGATGGGGTTGCCCTTAATTTTGATTTTTATGGGTTGGTGCCCTTTATTTTGATTTTCATTTGTGGATGCACTTATTTTTCTTTTACTGGGAAGGTGTCCTTTTCTCCCCCCCCCCCCATATACAGGCTACAGTCCATGTTCTACCAACTTTAAGTGGACACTTGCTCAAGTTTTTTTGTTTCTTGCCCCTTTATATTGGCAATTGCCCATGTCCTTTTGTCCCCCTTTATACAGGGGTTTGCCCATGTCCCCCCCACCCGTATATGTGTGCTTGCTCATGTTCTTTTGTTTCTTCCCCTCATTATATGGGTGATTGCTCATGTTCTTTTGTTTCACCCTCTCTTACATGGGTGGTTGCTCATGTTCTTTTGCTTCTATCTGCTTTGTAAGGGCAGTTGCCCATGTTCTTTTGTTTCTACTCCCTTTATACAGGTGGTTACCCATGTTCTTTTGTTTCTACTCCCTTTATACAGGTGGTTACCTATGTCCTTTTGTCACCCCCTTTATATGGGCATTTGCCCATGTTCTTTTCCTTCTACCCACTTTATATAAGTGGTTGCCCATGTTCTTTTGTTTCTCCCTCCCTTTGCACAGGTGGTTGTGCATGTTCTTTGCCCTTTATATAGACAATTGTCCATGCTCTTTTGTTTCTACCCCCTTTGCGTAGGCAGTTGCCCATGCTCATTTTCTTCTACCCCCTTTATGTGGGTGGTTGCCCATGTTTTTTTGTTTCTCCCTCCCTTTATACAGGTGGCTGGCCATATTCTCAGCCCCTTTATATGGACAATTTTCCACGTTCTTTTGTTTCTACCCCCATTATGTGGATGGTTTTCCATGTTCTTTTGTTTCTACCCCTTAATATGGATTATTGCCCATGTTCTTTTGCTTCACCCCCTTTATATGGACAGTTGTTAATGTTCTTTTTTTTCTGTCCCCTTTATTATGGGCAGTTGCCCATGTTCTTCTGTTTCTACCCTTTAAAAAAGGCAGTTTCCCCATGTTCTTTTGCTTCTCCCCCCTTTATAAAGGTGGTTGTCTATGTTCTCTGCCACTTTATATGAGCGGTTGCCCATGTTCTTTTGTTCCTACCCCCTTTATATGGGCAGTTGCCAATGTTCTTTTTCTTCTCCCCCCCCTTTATACAGGTGGTTCCCCTTGTTCTCAGCTCCTTTATATGGGTGGTTGTCCACATTCATTTGTTTCTACCCCCTTTGAATGGGTGGTTTCCCATATTCTTTTGTTTTTACACCCTTTATGTAGGTGGTTACCCATGTTCATTTGTTTCAACCCCCTTTTAATGGGTGGTTTTCCATAGTCTTTTGTTTTTACACCCTTTATATGGGTGGTTACCCATGTTAATTATTTCTCCCCTCCATTATACAGGTGGTTGCCCATGTCCTACGCCCTTAATATGGGTGGTTGCCTATGTTCTTTAGTTTGTGCCACCTTATATGGGTGGTTGCAATGTTCTTTTGTTTCACCCCCAATATACAGGTGGCTGTGCATGTTGTTTTGTTTCCACTCCACATTATGCAGATGGTTTTCCATGTTGTTTTGTTTCTCTTCCCCATTTATACAGGTGGTTGCTCATGTCCAAGATCTGGAATTGGACATCATCGAACTGGCTGGGGCACAACCTGGGAAGACCAAAGTATTGGTGGTTGAGCCAGGTCAAAGGGGGGGGGGGGGCCTCTGGGGATGGCTTAGGGCTTTTTATTGGTCCAACTGAACTAGAGGCTTGTTCTAAAGTGAGGAATTTGAGCATTGTTCTGGACAACGAGCTGATATTTGCTGCTCAGGTGTCATCTGTGGTCTGAACTGGTTTCTACCATCTCTGAAACATCTCTCGAATTAAATCCCTTTTTCCCTCTGATGACCTGGCCACACTGGTATATGCGTTCATCACCTTGAGGCTCGACTACTGTAACTCACTCTACCTCATGGTTAGAGGAGGTACAATGTGGCACCTACAATTTTGGTGAATGTGGTGGCCTGGCTATTGACAGGCCAGTCAAGGTCCAGGCATATTACACTGGGGCTGCATGAACTGCACTGGCTGCCAGTACACTGGCACATCACCTTTAAAATAGGTCTATTGACGTATAAGGCACTACATGGGTTGGGTCCAGGCTACCCGAAGGAGCTTCTGCATCCCTGTATCCCGAGTCGATCTCTCAGATCAGCAGGGAAGGCCCTCCTTGAGGTCTACAGAGCAAGGCTAAAATCTTCTAGTGATCAGGCATTCGAAGTGGCAGTCCCAGTCCTTTGGAATTTGTTGCCAGGGTACCTCTGGAAAGTGCTCTCCCTTAAGACATTTAAAAATAATTTAAAAACATTAATCTTTCAGCAGACCTTTGGGGCCTGAGGAATATATGTAACTTGATAAACAGCTTAAGACTTCATTAATATGAATTTTTTAAAGGTTGTGATTTAATGATTTTATATTTATTGTGTTATTAGCTTTGTGCATTTTCTTGTGTTGTTTGTCTTTTCATACTTTGTAAGGTCACTCTGAGCCTACAGGGAAGGACACCTGAAATAAATAAACTCTGCTACTACTATTGCTACTAGTACTACATGTTCTTTTGTGTCAACTCCTCCCCTTTGTACAGGCTGTTGCCCATGTTCTTTTATTTCCCCCCTTTATAAGTGTGGTTGCCCATGTTCTATTATTCCCCCGTTAATAAGGTTGTTGCTCATGTTCTTTTGCCCTCTCCCCTTATACAAGTGATTGATCTTGGTTTATTTTAGGAATACTGTTGTTATTTCTATTAATAGGATATTGTTTTTGTTGTTGTAGTGGTTATTTTGCAGCCTGTTTCCCTTTTGTACAGCAATGTTTATGTTTGATACCTGTGCTGCTGTGTTGTGTGTCTTTCATTAGTGCCTTCTTTACATCCACAGCTGCTCCCTTGTTCAGTGCTATACTCAGTGCTATATTCGGTGCTGCAGATGTGCACTGCACTGGTAGTATTTGCACTGCACCTGTGCAGTGCATTTGTGCTGTGTGCATACAGCCCTATATTCAGAGGTGTTAGCACTAGGGCAGTTCCCTTGACTATCCCAGTGGCAGTGTACTGGCATAAGTGCTCTCACATCACAAGCTCAAGAGCAGCACAAGTGGCTGAATATGTGGACCCTGCAGTTTTACGTGACAAATTCCCAGTTTCACAATATTAGCTGTATTTGTTGTATTATTTTAAGGTACAATTTAATGTTATTTACTGTTATATGTATGACTATATGTGAAGCGTTCCAAGCCATTCAGATGGATTGCTATATGAAAATAAATGCTTTGCCTTAGCTATTTTATCCTGTTATACATTAAACAATTTTTTCAGAATGATATTATACCTTTATTGGTAATGTCGAAGGGCCACTTATGGATATGAGACTATCACCTCACGGATTCTTATGAGAGGAGAACTGCAATCCAACGGTGAGCAGTCTGGCATTAGAAGAATGCAAGCTGCAACACTCTTATATCCATAAAGGGCCCTCCAACATCACAAAAAAACATGTTATAAATCATCCTTGGAGCACACTGTTTTTCCTGATTACGAAATCTTGTTTTCCTTCATTTTGACTTCTTTTGTTGTTTTTTAGAGCTGGCACGAGTGAGAAATCCAGTTGTGCATTTATGACACTCTGGGTGGTTTATGTTCAGCTAGACATAGCGGGCATGAAAGACAGAGTGGACTTTAACTAGCAGTGCTGTAGTAGTATTTATTTATGGTGCACTTTCCTAGAGGCTCAGAGCACCATTACAATAACATAAAATAGTATAATGAACCACAATCATCAAATACAACCCATTAAAACACTCTAATAATAAAAAAGTATCCATAAAGAAATTAATGAATAAATTAAATTATACTATAAGGGTGCAAAAATTATGTATCCCAGTAAGAATTATGTATTCCAGTAAGAATTATGATTCAAAAAATTATGTATAACTAGTAAGTATGCACTGTTGGATATGTTCCTTTCTTTGTCCTGGCTCTTTAATCACTCTGTTCTTCAACCCTCCTCCCCCCCAACCACACACACATGGACATTGATTGCGATCTCTATTGCAGTAACAGTAAGGATGAATTGGGAGCACAGTCTCACTCCCATTGTTATGGGAAACAGTCAATTTGTTTCAAGTGGACATTCATGGTGAGAGTCATTGAAACACAAGGGCAAGATGGCAATTAGCATGATTGTGAAATACTCTTATGTATGTAATAGTGCGTCACACAATCCTGAATTGGCACACCTGATTGGATGATGGTGGCTGGCTGATCCATAATTGCTTTAACTGACCATTTCTGAATCTTGTTTTACTCCATTCCTAGAGAGAATTAGGAGTGGAGTAAAACCGCAAGAAAGATGCACACACACAAAAATAAAGTTGAGCACTTCTTATGAATTCCAAGGTAAAATGGAAGTCTTATTGCCATAGAAAGTCACTTTGTAAATATAGACCAATGTCACCTGGGCTGTGATTACTCTAAGAGTTGTTCCCATCTCCAAGCAGGAATTCAGTAACTTTAACTACTGCCTTTTACAATTTGTTTTCAACAAATAAAATAAATGTGTCAACTACCACACTAGCAACATTTTATTATTTGCACTATTTATTTTTTCAAATTTTCACGACTTTCTATTTTAAGTTTCTTTCTCTTTATGTTCTTCTTTTTCACTATTCTTTCTAAAATCTTACCTGCATCCATTACAAGCTCTACCTAATGTTTTCCCAAATTACTATTACACTAAGTATGTGCTTAGTCAGTTTTCTCCACAATGCACTTTTTCCTTACATACTGTACGTTTCTTGTGTGTAAAACTATTTAAAAATGCTCTGATTTGTAGCATGTCAGAGATCATGAATAAATCTTTGTACTTGAAAGTTTCTGAAGTTTTGGTTCTGAAATCTGTAAGCTATGGGCACTTAAGAATAGCAGTTTTGGAAAACAATACCTTCTTTCAGTGGGTGCCAAGTTCTCAAACATGGTACAGTTTTGATATTTGAATGCTAACAAAAATGTCCTACAAGGGTGCTCTGTGATAGTTTCTGTTACAACTGAAAACATTCTGATATTTGTAGGTTGGCCAATGATCAGTGGGCCTGCTGATTGACTCATTCTTCTGGCCTGCCTTCTTAAAATCAGGAGTGTCTGGACTCCCAAAGCTTTGACTCAATGAGTCAAAGCTTAGTCTTGCTGCATTTGCATCCATCCATCTTTTCCAGTTGTCAGTGTTTTGCTCTGGGTGTTTTGGGAACTTTCCTGCAATACCATGCTCTAATTTGTTCATCCAGCTTGGCATTCCTCCTGCTGTCATTGGCTGTTCCAACAGCTGCCAGCATCATCACTCCTGTAGTGATGGAGGTTGTTCCTCCTGCCCACTCAATATGCCTCGCTTGTTGCCATGGTCTCCAGCTCCACCTCTATTCTCCACAGCTCTCTCCCACCTGCTACTTCTGACTGATGGTTCCTACAGCCCACTGCTCACCAGATAAGTGACCATAACCTTCCACCCCCATAACACTGCATTTCAAACTTTTCTGTAACACTCCCAACTGGCCACCTCCTAATTACTACCACTATAGGTCAGCACCAATGTGTAGCACACAGACTCAAGCCCTCCTGACCACTTTCTCCAGTGGCAGGCCCTTTCCTCTGCAAAAGCACTGACTTCCCCAATGACTATAAGAAAATTCCATACATTGTAATAGACCCTTACTACTGGGGAATCAAATGGCTTGCAGTTGCCTGTGTTTTACCAGCCACTAGCTGAAAGCACTTCTGCTCATTTAAGGGTTCAAGCCTGTCAGGCAAAATCTGGAATGCTCATCTAGGTTTCTGGCTTATTCATTGTCCTGCCTCCCATATTCCACCTGACCTGTAGTTCTGGCTCAAGTTGGTTCAGCCCCATAGCCTGCTTGTCATTAATTAATTAATTTATTCAGTCATTCATTCATTCACCATTCATTCATGTATTATTTGTATCCACTCACCCTCGTGTTATTGATGGTTCTTATGCCCTTAGTGTTTAACCCTGGTGGTCAGTAATACCACTTCAACCTATCACTGTCTCTATGGTGCCCATGTTCCGCCTCATGCTAGGGAACCCATTAGATCCTATACCCAAGGTCTAACTCTCTAGCAGTCTGAGAGTCATTTGCACTTAACAATTACTTGGGTTCAGGTAATACAAGTCCTACTGTACCTTTCAACTTAAACCATTCTTTCTTTATTTATAGCTCTACTAAGTCCAACTCAGCAAGAAAGATCAACAAGCCCAGGTGTGACATGGATGATACAGAGTCAACTGTCTCTAACTGATCAACTACCAGTAACGTGGCTTCCATAGCTTCCCTATGAAGCAAGGATTGGACAACCACCTGGGTCATGTCTACCCTGAAAGAGATGGATACAATTTTTCATTTTGTCCAAAAAAAAACAGCATTTGTTTGACTTACAGTCCGCTACCATCAAAGCAAATTCACTGCATACCACTCCCAGTGTTGAGCCTATCCCTAGTCCTTCTTCCATGGATGAATTGAAGGCTGTTATATGCCAGGTTAATTCAAACATGGCCTGCTTAGAAGCAAAGGTCTCATAAATGCAACAATGACTTCCTACAGTTGTTGCTTTGTCTAGCTCTTGCTCTGCACCTACTAAATCTCCTAGTCCTTTCCAACTGACCAGTTCCTTTTCCTGTGCTACTACAAGACTCGGCTATTAATCTCTCCAGATCTTTAAGAAATCCTTAAGCAGTAGCTAATTCACTGCCTTCCAGTTCTCTGCCAATTCTGATTTCCCCTGTGGCAACTGTGTTCCCAGGTAATTTTATATCTCCAAATGCCCATTTTATCTACAGTCTGCTAAACTCATTTGATACCTGATCATCTCAATAAGGACACTTTAGAGGAGAAAAAATTTGAACCTTGTCAGTCTCTTAGTCTCATCACACAACTCCCTAGAGAATGGTATTATTTCATGTGGAGATGTATCTATAGTTCTAAAAGCTATGGACCCCAGTCTCCTGAAAAAAAACTTATGGTCCTCAAATTTGTAGAAGCTTTTAACATCCACAGAGACCTTCTCTGTGAACTCTGCTTGTACAGATGGGAAAAGCCACAATCCTATCTTTATGTAGTTGTAGATCATTCTATCAGTTATGGCAGTACATCCTTCTCATCGAGTCATTTCAGCAAACTCTGCTGATACATCACTTCAATACCTGCTTGAATTGAGCATTGCTACATAGCAAAGTTTTCTAAAATTATTTTGCCAGCCAGAAAGCACTTGCCTAATCCATGTACAATTCTGTATCCAGTCAGTCATCTCTATGCCCACTGATCATTCAGGGTCCAGCACTATTTCCATATGCCTGTTCACATTCCTTTCAGTGAGCCAAGTAGTCATCCTCTCTGCATGGAACCCCACAGATTAGAAAGACCATCAAGGGGCATGGTTTGTACCTTGAGCGAGATGGACTTGTAGCGCCCTATCTCTGCCTCAGTCCACTGATGTTTTCCTATTTTCCCTCTCTGTGTCACCTTTATATGTGTTTTTAGACAGTCTGCAATGTACTCATCACTGCCCTATGACATTTTTATTCTAGTTTCTATTCTGCCTTCATTTTTTTGAGCTCTTCTCTATTGCACAGTTTGGTCTCTCTAGGGGCCTGTTTTGATATTGGTTATTGGGGATCCTGCTATGGTCTTGGCTGCTACCTCTGTGCCACCACTACATTACATTGACCAGGCTACCTTGCTTGGGTATATTTGCTACTCTCCTAGATAATTTGGTGGCCGATGTTGCTCAAATTAAGCTAGCAGTGGTCACCATGATGTCAGACTTACTGCACTTAAAGATTAAATGACTGTCACCAAGCAATGTATGGCTGACCTGGACGACATTCATTTTCTCATCTTGAGGCACCTTGAGGACCATAAGCTGTGGCTCAGTCTGTTATGGAGAAAAATTGACCTTTTGCACAATCAAGCACACCATAATAATGTCTGTGTGCCTGGCATCCCTGAGAGTCTAGAAGGGACTAATTTGCCCACTATCCTCACTAGGTTGCTCCCTCAACTTCTGTTGACTGCCTGGAAAGGCCTCTTGGAGATTGAGAGGGCCTGTCAAATTGGGAGATTGGCTCACAATGCTATGCAAAGGCCTTTCCCCATTGTGGTCTCCTTTTTTCAGTTTAACAATAAAAGGGCTTTACTGCGTGCAGCTTTGTAGAATGGTAATCTCTTTTGGAAAGGGTCCAGGATATAAATTTACCCTGACTTTTCCACTGAGGGGTGCATAAATGTCAGGAGTATACCCCTATTTGCACAGCTCTGACAAAAGCTGGGATCCTCTATCACTTTTTGCTGGACTAGCAAAGTTTATGGTTAATGTAAATGGTCAGTGTTATATTTGTAATTCTTCTCAGGACACCAAAGCCTTGCTCCATCATTGTTGGCCTCAGCTTCAAGTTGATTCTCCCCTGAGGCATCTGTGGCAGGAGTCAGACCTGGTGCCTCCTGCTAAGTTCACCACAAAGTGGAGCCATTCATCCAAGTATTCGGAAGTGTGTCTCCCACCTAAGTGTCCAGATAACTGCACATTCATGCAACCTCAAGAAAGACAGATCCGGGAGCCTCAATCCTCTCAGCATAGCACTCATAGCTTATCTGATTTTCTTCAACATGGAACTGCATCTTCCTCTGGGGATCATCCTCATCTCCGGCTCAGGCAGTCCATCATGGGCTCTTCCTCCCCTCGTTGTGCTCTTACTTCTCCTCCTGCCAAAACCACACATAAAGAGCTCATCAACCTATAAGACTCTCTTATAGACTGGGCTGCCACTCCAGCCACATCTATGTCTCCACAGCTGGACCTTCAACCTTCCAGACCCATTCCTTCTCCTAGCATTTTGGCAGCCTTATTGACTCTGTCCACTGAAGCTTCTTTGCCACCCTCTTTTATACCAGCTGCTTCATCAGATTAACAGGCTCCTGTGGTGCCGTACTGTATGTATGCTGGACTTATTTAAGATTGTATCTTGAAAGGCTGTATTTTTTTTTGCCTTCAGCAGAGTAATTGTGAATTTTTCTCATACATCTACTCTGTTGGATTCTCTTTCTTCCTTGCCCCCTATATTATGCTTTATTTCTATTTCTCCTTTTCCTATCCTCATTCTGTTTCAGTCCCCACTACCTCATTTGTTATACCTTAGGCTGTATCAGCGTTCCATTTCCATGTCTGCTATACCTTTCTTTAGTTCTCTTTTCTCATCTTGCTTTGTGGCAATTTTCTTTCCTGTTCTTTCCCCTTTCCTCATACCTTCTACCTTCGCTCTTTATTATTACTGCTTAGTTGACCCTCTATCATGGGGGGCCACTTTTACAGTTTTTATGACCCATTCCTTTCAGGGTCAATGGTAGTGGGGGTTATCTTGTCTTGGGGAGACAGGATGGCTGCCACTTGAGCGGTTCAAGTAATCCTTTCCTCTAATTTTTTTCCTCTCTCTTTCTGTTTGCTTTGTTTGTGCAGAGGTTGGGTTGGAACCCTTCATAACTCCACTTTTCTGTGCTGCGACTGAGGTGACATGATGATGTTTTCAGAGTTCTTTCTCTACACTGCCCATTCAGTTCCCCTGTCTTCAGGGCATGGAGGGTGTTGGACCTCCTTCCATCAAGTGGCCAGAGCCTACCTTCAGGGTTTTATTGTTCCTACTACAGTCCTCTATTGGTTCTGGTTTTGGTCTGTATACTGCTTCTTCATTCTACATTGCATTGAAGATATACTTTAATAAGGGTTTTTTTCTATGTCCTTTGTCTGGGACAGTTTTTACAGTTTGTTGTTTGTTGTTACACTTACCTGTTAATTGGGGTTACTGTTCAAGGCTGCTCAGTGCATTTTTGATCACTCCTGTTGTTTTGCATAGTGGCACTGCAGACTAATTATGGTAGTTACTAAAATCTATTGCTATTACTTAGTGGTACATTGCCCTGTGGTTTCAGTATAATTTTTGGGGACTGTTGTATTTATTGGACCATGGCTACTGGGGGTGATGACTCTCTAGTGAGAATTGTCTCTTGGAATGTGAAAGGGCTTAATCACCCTGTTACATATACAAAAGTGCTACAACATCTGAGGTCTTTGAAAGCTGATATTGCATCTCTCCAGGAGACACACCTCATTGGGTGAACCACTGCTTGAATGCACAGGGGGTGGGCCAGCCAAATGGTGCACTGCTCTGCTTCTAGAAAATCCAGTGGTACAATTATTTTGATCCATCATACCCTACCCTGGAAAAGTGTGCGTACAGTGACTGATGGGTAGGGAAAATGGGTCATTGCCAAAGTTAGTCACCCAGGATGGTTTTTGTGTCTTGTTTCTGTATATGCCCCTAACACTGATGATTCTGACTTTTTTCATCATCTGAGCCAGGCTCTTGTGGAAGTGCCTATTGGAGGGGATTTTAATACTGTTCTGGATCCTTTCTCTGATAAATTGAAGCTCACCCCAGATTCACATCCTAACTCAATAGCTGTTTTGAACAGGCTCATGTCTGAATAGGGACTGGTCAATGTGTGGCACCTCATGCACCTGACGGATTGGGACTTCTCTTTTAATTCCCATGTGCATGATTCTATCAGCTCCCTCAGTTATTGGTTAGTTAATGATCTGGTGTCATCTAATGTCAAGACTTCCTCCTATGGCTCTATCTTAATCTCTGACCATGCCCACTTTATTCTATGTCTGTACCCTTTTATCTCTGAGTCTCCTTCAATGCACTGGCATTGTAATCCTTTATTATTGTGAGACCCAGCTTTTCGTGACTGGATTTGTCTGGAAGCCCAATTTTACTCTGAGACTAATGCCACCACTGCTGTATGCCCAGGAGCTATCTGGGAAGCCTTTAACACCTTTTTGTGTGGCTGTATTATCACTTACTCAAATCACAACAGAGAGAGAGAGAGATGTGGAGATTTCAAAAGTTGTCACAAATTTTATCCTGGCTAGAACATCGATTTAAACAATGTCCCTCATCTGATCCTTCCTTGCAGGCTAAAATTACAAGCCTTAGATATAAATTGAATACCCTGCTTTCCCATAACACTGAAAGGCAGCTTCTTTGGAGTGGCCATTCCATTTGGGATTCAGGCAAAAATAGCTAAAAGCTCCATTCTTACTGCTTGTGAAAACAGCAGGCGGGATCCCGGATCCCTGCTCTTCGCAAGTTCATCGGGACCATTGTTAAATCTGCTGCAGAGGTGAATGATGCAATGAAATTGTTTTATAAACAGCTTTATTTTTCACAGGTACCACCCTCTATTTTGTCTCACTTGCAGTCATTTTTGGGAGACACTCCTACCTGTACTCCCCTGCTTCCACCTCAATTATGGGATGGATTAGTCACACCACTTTCTGAAGCAGAACTTTGCTCAGCACTGTTGTTCCTTGCTAAAAATAAAGGCCCTGAACAGGATGGGTTCTCTATAGATTTATATCAGCTGATGCTGGATATTGTTATCCCCCTGTTTCTGGCTGCACTACAAGAGTTTTACAGTTATGACCATCTCCTCCCTACTCTGCATGATGCCATAATAACTCTTCTCCCTAAATAATTTTGATGACCCGCTTGACTGTGTGAACTATCACCCCATATCTCTTATATCTACAGGCCCTAAAATCTTGGCCAAAGCTCTAGCTGTTCATCTTAAAAAAGCCCTTCCTGCTGTTGTCCATCCATCTCAGGTAGGCTTCCACAAAAGCAAACTGGGCACTGATCACTTGCGCACCTTTCTAAATTTGAAATTATACACTAAAACCCTCTGGCAGCCTTTGTGGTAGACTTCCAGAAAGCTTTTGACTCATTCAGTGGAATTATATGCATAACGTTTTAGATCATGATGGCTTTGGTCCATAGTTTTGCACCTGGATACGTGTTCTGTATCACGGCCCCTCTGCCATGATACTCACTAATCACACCATTTCCACCCCAATTGGATCCACAATGGGGCACCTGTCAAGGGTGCCCTCTTTTGCCTCTTTGTTTTTACTGGCTTTGGACCCTCTTGCTTATAAACTTTTGACCACCCCTGAAAATCATGGAATTCTGGTAGGTAATCTCTCCTTCCTTATTCACCCCTATGCAGATGATCATCTTCTTACTCTGGAATCCCCTTTGCTTTCCTTCCCTCCTGCTCTCACTCTTTTTGCTCACTTCATGACCTTCTCATTTCTAATGGTCAGTCTATCTAAGACAATTTGAGTGCCCTTGAATTCCCTTTGTGACAAATCTTCGTGTTCCAGTCTCCAAATTAAGTGGTCTGCTGGCACCCTTAAATATCTGGGAGTTCATATTACTTCTCGGTGGGATGACCTCATCTTGGTGAATTATAGTCCTTTACTTTCCCTTTTAAAACATGATACCCATCATTGGCTTAAATTGGGTTTATCTCTGGCCAGCAGGGTTGAGCCCTGTGATGTCAACACACAAAAAAATCGATGCTTTACGCATGTTTGCTCTCCCGTGATTTGCTTATTTATTTTATAATCTACCACTTCTTGTTCCACTTAACATATTGTGAAATATTGAATGCATCATCAGTCACTTCTTCTGGGAGGGCAAACCTCCCTAACTCAGCAAGGTGAAACTCCAAGCCAATTGGAACTGGGGGGTTGTCCTTCCCTAATTGGAAGGCAATGCCTCAGCCTATCGGATGTCCCAGGCTTACTGGTGGTTCCAACCTCCTTCCCCTGACACCCCAGCATGGGTCAGACCTGAAGCAACCATTGCACATGCCCCCTGCCTTAGTCTACTCCTTGGCCATTGCTCCTGGAGGCAGTTCACACATCACCCTATTATAGTCACCACTCTTTGGGCCTTGGACTTTTGCATGGCATTCACTGCAGTACCTAAGTCTACTAGGGTTCTCCAAAAAGCACTGGGTTACCTCTGGGAGAATCTGTGTATTCTCATCAGCGGTAAATCAAACTACTGGACTACTGGGAACAGAATAACCTCAATTTGAAAGCAGATATCTCTATCCTCCTTACTGACAAACTTCTTTCCTTTCAGCAAATACAGGATAAGACTATCTTGCTAAAATTGGACTTCTGGCATTACTTACAGCTTCAGGTTGCTCTCCGAGACTACACATGGATTCTGGATTCTTAGTCCCCTTGGTACTGGCTGGTACATCTCTATAGGGCAGTCATTACCAGAGGCTTGGCAGGCAAAGCATATCATACCCTATGTGAGTCCATACCCTTAGTGACAGTGCAGTGTAAACTCAAATGGGAGACAGAGCTTAACTCGTCTATCCCTGGGGAAGATTGGCTGACTGGGATAAAATTGGTATATAAGTCCTGCCATGATGATAAACGCTGTCTATTGCATTTTAAAATCCTACATCATTAGTATAGAATGCCTCAAGCCCTTTATTGTATGACTCCCTCAGTGAATTCTGCATTTTGCTGTTGCTCACAGCCAGAGGAGGACATCTTCCACATATTATGGAGTTGCCTATGTCTTACTAATTGGTAGGAAGCCATTTTTTCTGATTGTACCCAACTCCTGAAAACCCATATTCTACTTTATCCCAAACTGGCTAATCTGGGTCTGCCATCCAGGTTGCCTCCTCTTTCTCCCTCTCATCAATGCTGGCTTATCACAGCCCTCATCAAGGCTAAATGGCTACTATTCCTGGTGTGGAAACTCCCCTCTTTCATTACTAACCTGGCGTTTTGCTCTTTCTTGGCTGGCTGTTTTTGAAAGAATTACTCTATTTACTTCAGTACAGCTTGATGCCTACCATGATAAGGGGGACCCTATTCTACACTCCCATCTATGTTCAGTTTCCCCTTCCCCAATTTCACAACCTATTTGATGGTTTATTTACTCCATAACCAAATGCCTTACTTTATCTCTTATGCTTACCAGTCCTCAGACTTGTGCTTTCCCTATGTAGTTAATGTTCTGCCATCCGCTTTGTCATTAGTGAATTTATCAGTATGTGAATATTATATATAATAATGGATAGGGAAGTGTGCTTAATGAGAAATTAATAGTTGCCATCGGTGTGGAATGCTACATAAACCCCGAGGTCGAAGCCCAAGAGGTTTATTAAAGTATCCCACACCGAGGGTAACCATTAATTTCGAATTTAAGAACAATTCCTCATCTTTTATTATTTATAATTGCTGGTCAGCAATTTTTCCCCAACATTGACTTTGGTATTGTCACATGCACAGACACAGTGTATGTCACAGACACACACACACACACACACACACACACACACACACATATGGTCTCTGTAAGCAAACCTGCTCTTTTTACAGTTGGTCTTATCTTTTTTTTTTGCCAAAAAATCGTACATTTCCTTTTTGTGGAGCATTGTTTTTTCTGTATTTAGGTCACGTTGGCTATTGGAATTGATCCTTACCTTCGTTTGAGACTTTGTGGGGTGACTTCAGCCTGACATGGATGGGGAGTCACTATGTGGTGGGAAGGGGTATCTTTTTACATGACTGCTGGCCCAGGGGCACAGCCACATGGTTTGTCCAGGTGCACACTGGTGTTATTCATGCTCCCAGACCCGTATCTTTCCATGTTAGTGATCCACTCATGGGCTTGTTACAGACATCCGATTGGATGCCCACATGGGTCAGCTACTCCACCCCCCTGGCTACCCTGTGCTGTCTTTTGCACCAGGAGTGGGGCTGTGGATAGGTGGTGGCTGTTAGTGAATGCCAGCCGGTGTGCACCTGTCTGTGGGTGTGGTGCTGCACTGGTAGGATACTCACCTCTGGTGTGCAATTCCCACCCCAAGTGCATAGCACCCAGTGGGTGCTATTCATGAATGGGTGTAAAGTATGCACAGCTCCACACCCACAGATGGATGTGCGGTAGCCATATTCACAGATACTGGCCACCATGAGGCTCCCATCTGTGACCCCATCTCCCAGCATGCAGGTGCATAGAGGACTGTTCTGCGGACCAGGCATGCCTCCAATGGGATGCTTGGACTTGGTCCACTACTGGATCCCTTGTGCCCATGGGGCACTGATGATGGCAGATGATGCACTGTGTGCCAGCAGTACAGGAGCAGGTGGGTGCCTGATCAGCCACCCCAGCCCTTCTTGTGGTCCCCATGGGATGGGGCATCTTGTTGGGGGGTTTCCTGCAGCTGGTGGTGGCATCCTGGGGGGTGGATATCCCTTACAGCTTGGTGTCACACAGTGTAGCATGCACCTCCCATGCCCAACACTCTGCACTTTTGTGAATGGCGTGGAGTGTGGGCATGCCCCCCACACTGCTGGTTGGGGGCTTGGGTGCACATGGGACATGTGTCCCATATGTGCATCCTGCACAGGGGGCATAATGGGTATGGAATGGCTATGCACCACAGATACATGGTGCATAGCCACTCCAGTGGTCAGTAGAAGGCTGTGAGCCCATCTAGTCTGATCCCCCCACTAGCAAGTTTACCCCAGCCCCTTCAAGTAAGAAACTGTCTAATTTTGTTTTGAACCATGTAAATTAATCTACCTGAACTACCTCCTTTGGTTTTTTGTTCTACCATGTCCATGTTCTTTGTGTGTAAAACCATCTTCTATCATTCTTTGTATAGTTTTCAAGTCTTATTTGTTTGTCATGTGACCTTAAGCTATACTTGTTTTGGTATCTCTCAGTACCCATTTCAATCCTTACCTTTTCGTCATTTACAAATTTGTACATTTGCAAGAGTTCCTCCCCTTAAAAGTCTGTTTTCAAAGCTATACAACCCAAGGGTGTTTAATCTAATCTCATATGTCTTATATCCTAAACTTGCCACCATCTTGGTCACTGTGCACTGTACTCTGTCTTGGACTTTCTTGTTATACTCACTTCATAGAGCATTAAAGCCAGAATTCTCTCAACAAACTTATTCACATCACACAAGTGGCTCACTACTGTTGTCAAAAATAGTGCATGAAGAGAAATCTACTATATCTACTTGTATTTTTTTAATTTTTCTGTGCGGTAATTCCATAGGATAGATCATTCATTTCCTACTGTACTTCTTAGAGCTCACACCCTCAGTAACCTCTTTAGACCAATGCACCACAATCACAGAGCCACCTGGTTCAACCCCATTGTCACTGCTGCAATATTTTGGTGTCACAAAAAGGCATGCTCAAACCATAACCTACTACTGGGACAATGCAGTGACCATTTTTATAGAAAATAGAGGTCTCCCCTAGATATAATGCAGTTTCTGTAGAAGCTCACCTGGGTGTGCTTACATGGGCATATTCAGACACATTGAAGTTACATCCATATATCAAGTATCTTCAATACTATAACTGATTCCTTTTCTCATTTTGATTTTCAGTCATTCAGACAAAGCTCGACAAGCTGATCCCCCCATGACTCTACTGTAGCTCCTCCCTAACCAAAACTCCATAATGGCATAAATTCCTTCCTTCAACATGCTCAGTAACTTCTATGGAACTTTCTCACCCCCTCAATGAAATCTGCTAAAATATGGCTTGCAAGTCATATTCCATTTAATGCTCCCAGCTTCATTCATGTTCTCTTGAAGTTTCAACCACTCAAATGCTATCCTTCATGTCCTATTGCTTAACTGAAAAACAGTTAATGTATACTTGTATCAAAATGTATTTAGCAAAGTTCAGTTCCATCTTTCCCTCCATCATCCAGACTGTCCGTTCATCTTCAGAGCTTCTATTAAAACATTTCTACTTGGACTACAGCAATCTTCCCCTAAGGTACACTCTGCCAGACTTCCAATAAATGTCTATCTATATCATCATCTGCTTCATCTCCTGCAAGCCAAATACCTAATATTAGATATGATGCGTCTGTTTAAAACTGCTATGAGCCTGTGAGTTTTGCATCGTAAGACATTCACCCAGGAGAATTTACTGCATCTACAAAAACTGTTGACCTTTCCAAACATCTACTATGAGTACTGCATGGCACATAATCAAAGTATCACACAGCTCATATGTCCTTGACCTTTTCAAACATCTACAAGTATGTTACTTAACCAAAGCATTGCATACTTCTTATGTTCTTTATCTGAAGAAATGCAATATTGAACAGAGCCATCAAAGGTCATCTATTTTGCTGCATATAATGAATGGCATCCTTTGGAAATATTTGACTTTTATCAAGAATGCATTGACTCTTTTTTTTATAGTAACATCTTTATTGGACAGTAAACAAGAAACATAATTCAAAGACAATTCAAATACAACAAATGTACAAAGTAGAAAATAGAAAACATTACACTTAATAAGTAGTATATATACCACTGCAACAGCTAATGAACAATAAAAAATTTACTAAAAGATCTTTAGGAGTAACCTAAAATATTTCATACACGGGGTTAAAACTACTAAAACTAATGGGCAGTAGGAGTCAGTAAGTAAGTTTATTGATCGGTCGATGACCATGACAATAATAAAAAACACAATACTCATATACATTGGACTAGAAATTAGGCACACATAAATTACAATGCACATAAATACAAATATTAATTTGCTTGTATCAGTTTTTTAAAATTATAGAACTTCTCTTAATTTAACATTCTACCAATACAAATTGTTGTCCAATACATTAAGCAGATAGAGGTTTTTAATCTTATTGCTTTTGTTGCAGTTTTGTTTTAGAAATTGTCAAGAGCTAACCAACAGTTTTGTTGATTATTAGTTCATCCTTGGTGGTGAATAAAATATTTACTAAAAGCTGGTTATCATCTGTAGCAATTTTTTCCCAAATTGGAGTGAGCCAGCATTTTCTTGGAGTATTATACCAGGGACACTTCATAATTCTTTGTTTGGAAAGAGCAACAGGTAGTAGTTATACTAGCAGTTTTAGTATATCTAGCTGATAGTACATTACTTGGAAACATCTCAGGCCTATATCTGGTAAATAATTGCCTATATTTGAGATTTTGCAGAATATCTAAATTTTCTCTATAATAAAACATAGCATCATTATACCATAACCAAGGAAATATTCTACTTCTTGAAACAAACTCCACGTCCAGAGTTTTATAGCGTCTAATAAGCTTCTTGGTCACATATAATTTATACCTGAGGCTTATTGTTATATTACTATTAATATATTTCTTCAGATAAAGAAGATCAGTTTGCTCCAAGATTGTATTTACTCTTGTTAACCATTTGGATCTGAAGCAACCTATTTTTTCCTAATCACACTTTTCCTGTAATGAAAGTTCAGGAAATCTTGTGCTGCCCATGGATAGTATTTTTATCCAGAAATTGATCAGCCTAGCACATGCATAAGCTTTTGGAGACTTTAAACCAATTTCTGCACATATGAAAGCAGCTGGAACTGAACTATTAAGTCCCAAAGAATTTCTGAGTAATTTGTTCATTGGTATTTCTCAAAATCACACACTTCTGTTTGATAGAACATCTGGGAATAATACTTAGCTCTGATTGCCTCCATAAGTGATTTTATAGAATTCCCCCCCAAATTTATGGTTGAATACCTTTAATGAATTAGCTGTTAATTTAAGTTTAGGCAAAACCATTTTAGTATGCTTGGACCAACGACTGTCATTGGATAGACAAAGTCCCAGGTAAGTATATGATTAAGTAATTTTAAGATTTTTTCCTGCCACCTTTCAAAGTTGCTTCAATTTATTGGAGCCAAATATCATAACTTGACTTTTTGTCTCATTTATTAAAGTTTATATTTTGTTGCATATTCACTCAAAATGTCCAACTTCCCCTGTAATCCCCTTTGAGACAGGGATAACAGGACAAGATCATCAGCAAAGGCTAAGGAAGGGCACATTTTATTCTTGATCTTGGGTGAATCAGTATCTGAACATGCCAGTTCCAGAAGTAACTTGTTTACACAAATACAAAATAATGTGGGAGCCATAACACAACCCTGCCTCACACCGTGCTTTGTTTTAAAACAGCCTGACAATTGTTCTGGGTTACCTGTTCTTATCTGAGCCCATGTATCAGTATATATTTCTTTAATGACTGCAATAAGATTCCCGGTTATACCCCAATCCCTCAATAATACCCAAAGTAAATTATGTGAGATTGAATCAAAGGCTGAACTAAAATCTATAAATGCCACATATAGTTTTTTGTTTATGAAGATTCACATATTTATCATAAAGATGTAATAATGTAAAGCAATTATCCATCGTAGAGTAACCTACATGAAAGCCAGCTTGGCATTCTGAAAAGTCACCCAGATGTTTAATTTGTTCCAGTAATTTCCCCAATACTACTTTTGTAAATATTTTAACTAGGTTATCCATCAGAGAGATTGGGCGATACATATGGGGGTCAGATTTATTGCCTTTCTTGTGAATGGATATTATTATTGCCCTTTTCCAGGATTTAGGAAAAGTTAATTTAGTTACCAAATAATTGAAAATTGGAGTAAGAATAGAAGCCCACAGGGAAGGTGAACACAAAAACAAATTGTGCAGGGATACAATCAGGTCCTGGTGCGTTACCTTTTTTCATGGATACCATTGAGAAATAAATCTCTAGATTTGTACAAAAAGGAAATTGCCTCAATTCCCTACATTGTACGAAGTTTTCATACTGAATTGTTGAGTCAAAAAAAAAAATTCTGTATAGTACTCAACCCACTGACTAATGGGAATATAAGTATCTAAACAAGTTTTTTGAATATTTGTACCCTTTGCTACCATCTGCCAATAGGCATCATAATCCTTGTTTTCTATAGTTGAAAACATTCTTTTCAATTGGCTTTGTTGAAAGTAAATTTGTTTGTTTTTTAAGTAATGCCTTATAAGTTTCTCTCTCTTTATTCAAATGTCTATAACCCTCTCTTAGATCATTGCAACGTATTTTTCTAATTCTTTGATTTAAAACTTTCTTTGATTGTATTGTTATTTTTAATATTAGATCTATAAGATGTCATAAGAGATTTTCTAATGGCTTCAAAACATTTATCTAACTGGTTTACTAGATACACACCATCATAGTTAACAAAAGGGGGATTTAAGTGCATTTTTAAATGAGTTTTAATAATAGGAATTTTTCTTTGCTCAATTCTTGCTTCCATTTAATTTTTGTCTTATTACAAATTTCTACTTCATGATGACATATTTCTGGAGTTTCAGTACCCATATTTTTACAAATCAGAGCCAATGGAAAATGGTCACTATCGCACCTCAGAATTACCAAACAAGAATCCCAAGTACCCATAGTGCTATTACAGAAAAAGTAATCTATCACAGAGGGTCCAACCAAATTAAAGTTGGTAAAGTTTCCCTCAATATCTCCCCTTAACCTTCCATTTAATGGAGCAAGATTATATGGAGTTAAGACTTCAATTAAATTGAGACCCCTCTTGTTTACTTTAAAGTCTTTTGAATTCCTAGTAAATATATAGGCATTTTCAAATCTCCAGTTTTGTATGCCTAGATCTGAAAACCCATCATAACCACCAAGTCTTGCATTAAAATCACCACACATCAAGATATCTTCACAGGTGGTAATTGCCCATGTTATGTGTAAAATTTCTTCAAGATCTTCCCAAATCTTAGGCTAGAAGTCTCTTGAATTTTGTGGAGGAATGTAAACATTAATAATACACAATTTCAACCCACTTAACTATATATAAAGAGCTTGACAAAAAGAACAAGAATATATCATTTCAGTCTTAACATCCTCCATAACCTTAACCCATGTTACCAATCCCCCAGCAGGCCATCCAGCTTTAAAATATTTTTCCCTGAGGAATGAAAGGTGCAATAACCGATAAGAGTAATATCATTATCTACTAAATGCCAAGTTTCCTGTAAGCAAATGATGGTACCTTGTTTTAAAAATTTCATACATTCTTTATCTGCAAATTTAGAGCCCATACCAGCTATATTCCAAGAGATAATCATTGTTTTAAGACTAAGATCCATATCACTTGACTTAGAATCCATGACTCAATCACCTTGCAGACTGAGCAAATCAAAATGATTTGAGACCGTGACATTATAAATATCTTTTCCTTCTATTTCTTTTTCATTATCTACTATAGAACCAATATTATTAATACTTTGTTCTTCCACATATCCAGTTATGGATAGAGGAGAATGAGAAACAATGTATAAACCCATAGTATCTAGAATCAGACTGTTGTATATTATTTTGTTAAATAAGCTCTGATATTTTATTGTGATTTGAATTTGATCTACATCCATCTCCTTGCTACCACCAATCTACTTTAATAGCACCAGGGTCTTCAACTGATATGTCCAAATGTTGCTCAAAAAGATCAGACACTGTTTGTTTGAGTTCATTTAGATTTTCATTTATGGTTCTGCTCAAACCATATAAAAAGACAGTGGTAGGAGATGGAGTTTCTATGTTTGGGGCATTTATTCTGGTGTTAGTATCTTGGTTTATAGCAACAGAACTGAGTACATCACTGTCTACTATATGGACTCCTACAGGGTCCAATAGTGAAGCTCTCTGAAGTATTCTTTGTACAGTATCCTCATTTCTGATTATAATGTCCACCTGTCCCACATTGTTAAATGTTTTCCTACTCTGAATCCTATCTATTGTTATATCAGAGACTGGAATTTTTAGGGCATGAGTGAATATGTTTATCACTGCTTTCCTTAACTTACCAGTATTTTCTTTAAGCAAAGGTTTTATCCCAAAGATACTAATGCATTTCTTACTTGCCCCTTGATAAGACTTATTCAATTGCCTTCTATTTATAAAAGCAATTGTATAGCCAAGTCCTTTTAACAAGCTATCATTAAGCCAGATTTGATTGCCAGTTCTAGCATTGGAGCAGAATATAAAAATACAATCAAGGCCCTCACTGTCTTTGTCCTTCCAAATCTGTAATACATCAAGCTCTGTAATATCAGCACTCATAGCTGCCCTTGATAGGTTCACAGTCTGTTTTTTGTTTTCACCCATAGAATTAGACCAAGTCAGTTGATATCCATATAGACGTAAAATGGCAGAATCTAGCACATCTATTAGCACCCTATTCTCGTGTGAATTATGAGGGAGTACCTCCTGTATTTTGGAGTTTGGAGTTGACATTGGTGCTGATATTATTTGCTGTACTTTGCACTTCCAAATCTGCCAATCCTGGCTAAAAGCTACCAAGTCATCGTTGAATGATTTGAATTCCAGATTAATGTTTTGTAAAAAAAAAAAAAAAACTTTGTTCCTGAATATCAGTCCGATCTGGCAATTAGGAAGTTTCCTGCATTGTATTTTGTGTTGCAACAACAGCTTGATAAGCACTATATTCTCTGCTATCTTTATTCTCAATGAGAACTTCATGTCCCAGTAATTTCAATTCTTCCTCCAATCACCTCATTTTTTATTTTTTATCTAACATAGGCTTTGTTTTAACAGCATTTTTAGTTGTCTTCTATTTGTTTTTCTTCTGCTTTTGCCTTCTTTTAATTGCTGGTGAGTCTGGAACAAAGATAGTAGAGAAATCAGGTCTGGTGTAGGAGACCTTCCATGGAGAAAAAGGGATTGATGGAGAATCATTTATTGGGACAATTTTGTCTAATTTGTTAATGACTTCATCCAATCTGGAGCCATTATTTGCTATATAGCCTTTAAGGGTTTCTAACTCATTACAAACCCATAGTAACTGGTCCATTAGCACCAAATGTGCTGCATATGGATTTTTCATACAATCTTTTAATCCTTGATCTAAGCTAAATGGGTATGTCTCAACAGGATCTTTGGTTATACAAAGATAAGGAGTTGTAGTCTGCTGGTTAACATTTGTTATGTGGTTCTCTTTACATCCCTTAGTGTCCAACATTTTTAAACCATCTGTGGCTATTTGGATGCCTGCACTGATATCCCTTACTTCAGGATTCCAGATAGTGTCGGCTTTAGTAGTGTTCAATACTTCTGGTGAAAAAATGTGGGAGTAAGAGGTCTCTGAAAAAGAGTCATAACATAGGTCAATTGAAGCTTCTTTGTGAAGCTGTATAAATTAATTAACTTCCCTAGAACCAGTTGTTCCATTAACATTTTTTACTGTTTGTAAGGAGATATTAGAAAGGTTCTCTTGATTCTCTGATTGAAAGGAAAAGTTATTTGAACAAAAAAGCTTAGGAGTGGAAGAAAGTCTTGTAGCATCTTGATTAAAATCTTGATCTATGCTGTCCTGTTGGTTATTCCTGCAATTTATTACAACAGGATCTATTCTAATGGGCTGACAGACAAGATCAATAGAATTAGTAGGGGTTTTTTTGGTGAACAAATCACAAATTTTTGTTTGAATAGGGGATTTACACTTTTAATTTTTATTCCCTTTCCATATGCCCCTTTTTGCTGGTTTGTCAATGTTGTCAACTGCTTTTGCCTTATCAACTTTATTTGCTTTATTTGTAGTTTGTTTACTAAAATGCCAAACTATATCACTGGAGTCTGGGATAGTGGCCTGATCAAAATCAATTATCTGGATAGTAACAGGTTGCTCAATCAGACTGTGATTAGGATTATCCAAAACAGTAATGCGATCATCTGTTGTAACCATGGCAGCTTGTTTTCTAGTAATAACCATTGCAAATAAAGCACAACAACTAAATTAAAACACAACAACAAAGAGAACAAACTTTCATAGAACTTGCACTTGGAAGACAGACTATAAACCACCAGAAAAACAGTTCCTTTCTGCGCAAACAAATCCAGCTCCTTTCTGATCGGTTGTGACCCCAAAACAAAATAAGTTGTAGGAACAAAACTCAAAGTAGTTCGAAATAATTCAAATTAGTTACAAGAAAAAAGAATTCCTGTAGTAGTCCAAGAAAATTCAGAGTTCAAATTATGTAATCAATCACTAGGAAAGGAACTCCAAAAGTTCCATGTTGAAGTACAGACAATGGATCAAGAGAACTGATTAACAGGGTCACATAAACAGAAGTGACTTCAATCATGAAAGGCTGGAAGCTGAAGGAACGCATGGAACCTCTAAAAGTTCTGTGCTGAAGCACAGACAATGGATCAAGAGAGCTGATTAATAGGGTCACATGTATAGAGGCGACACCTTCCTCCGATATCCTCTGAGATTTCCACACTATAAATAATCAAAAAGCAAAATGTGTAAACAGTCCTTCCCTAATAGTATTAAGGTAAATTCGGTTCCATTTTACGAGTGTTTAACAAATACCTTAAGGAGTATAAGCTTTAACAAAACTAAAACAAAACTAAAAAGAACACTTAAAAGCCCTTAGGATCGTAAAAAGCTCAAAGCTACTAAACTGTTTTTTTACTGCCAAAGAAACAGAACACAAAACTTCCTTAGAAAAAAGCAATAGTAATAACAAATGATTTAGAGCTCACAGCTGTTGCTAAAAATAAATAAGTTAAGACTTACTTTTGTCAAGTTACAAGTCAGTGTGCTGCTGTTGCATGAAGCATAAAAGCAATAAAACAGATTGAGAAATGCACAAACAAAACTCCTTTTGGTTAGGCTATTATATGGCTTGGCAGCTGGATATGCTTCTTTAATGGCGCTACTATCAGATCTAAATGCCAAATGGGAGTCTGCATATTAAATACAACCAGGTCATATGACCACAGGGGACTAGTCTGGCATGAAAATTGAATTGTAGTTAAAATATAAAGATATAAAAAATACTTTTGTAACCATATGTAACTCAATAAAAAAGAGACTTTTAAGTACTCTTAAATACTTCTAACGGGTAATAGAACAGGTAAATAGATCAAACACAATCAAAATGTACAGACTAAAAAAGTGCAAGTTAAACCCTAATAATTTTTTTTTTATTTAGCTGTTTAACCAGAAGTAGCATACTAAGCTGAAAGTTTTTTTACAGGAGCGACCTGGGAGCACAGGGAAGTTAAATGACTTGCTCAGGGTCACACAGTATGCAAGTGGAAGCTGTGGGATTCAAACGCTGGTCATTGTGATTGGTTGGCATCCCATGGCACTCCAGACATTACTTCATGGCTTACAGCCCACCTGATAGGCTAATGATGCACATGACCCAGATCAGATTTCCAGTATATCCAGGTCCCAGGAACCCCTGCTCTCCAGTTGTAATTTGTGCATCTGATTAGGCAAGAAGCATCCAGAGAACCCCAGTCTGCTACTTAAAATTCTAAGGTAGGAACTGTACTTTGGTTTTATCTTTTAAAAGGCTTTCAAGTTGCTGCTTTAATTATTATTTATACTGTCTGGGGGCCCTGCTGCCCATAGTCCTAAATTGGTCAAACAGGATTATTGTCACTATGTTGCTAATCTTGCATTAATGTCTGTGTCCCTCCCGCGGTTTTTGCATGCTCTTCTGGGCACTCCAGGATGTTTCCCCTCGAGCCAGCAGGCGCTCTGGGCCACAAGTCACTTTTTCTGGCCTCGCAGGCAGTGTGTCCTCTGTGCCAGAGTCCACGCGGCCCGGAGGGCTCATCCTGCAGGCCCTCACCTAAAAGATCCCACCGCGAGTCGCCTCTTTTCCTCGCGACTCCACGGCTCTCCTGTGGCCCTGATCCTTTAAAAGGGATCGATGCATGAGGCGCTCTTCCTCTGGGACACCCCCAGTGCTGCTGGAGCTCGCCCCCGGGGCAAGAACCAGCTGAGGCCCATGCCGAGCCTACCAAAAACCACGAGTCGCCTCTTCTCCCCGCGACTCTGCGGTAAATGCTAGCCTCCCCCTCGCCTGGCCTGCCTCCGTGAGTCGCCTCTTCTCCCCACGACTCCACGGTTAGGGCCACCACCAGAGGCAAGGATGAGGAGCTTGGAGGAGCTAAGGACCGCGAGTCGCCTCTTCCCCACGCGACTCAGCGGTTCACTACCCCGCTGGACACACCCGGCCCATCACCGCGAGTCGCCTCTTCTCCCCACGACTCCGCAGTGAATCCAAACCTTCCCCTCCCTCTGAGGCTTCTCCCCCACCCACAGGCAAGTCGCGCCCCAGGGAGGGAGAAGTCGACCGCGGCACACTCCTGACGCTGCTCTGAGTCTGGCGACTCCCGCGCCCACCCACGGAGGTGCGGATCTCCTCCAGGCCTCACTGGGCCTTTCTTTGTGGGCGCGCCTGCCCCTCTCTGTGAGGAGCACAGCGGACACGCACCACCAACCCCTCCTTACTTTTCGGCCTGCGGCCCACAGACCTCGAGGCTCCCGACTCTCACGCCTTGCCCTTCCCCCGGAACCACTCAGAGGGATAGGTGCCGAGGAGTGGGCCTTCCATGTTTCCTCCTAGGCCTTCTGGGAGGCCTACCAGGGAGCCTGTCGGAGGGACAGACAGGGGACAGCTAAGTGACTCGTGGCACTACTTAGGCCACTCGCAAGGAGGCAGTATAGTGCAGTGGTAGAAGGCTCTGAGCTGCTAATCTGGTGACATCCAGCAGACCAGACCTCGGTTTGAATCCCACAGCATCCACTTGCATACTGTGTGACCCTGAGCAAGTCACTTAACCTCCTTGTGCTCCCAGGTCGCTCCTGTAAAAAAAAAGCTTTCAGCTTAGTGTGCTATACCTGGATAAACAACTAAATAAATAAAAATAAATATAACTGACATTGCAAAAGGACTATAAAAAAAAACCCTCAGTCCACTCGGGTCCCTCCCATAGCGACCCCAGGTGGACACCGCAGAGTCCATGCTAGGGTACCTCCCATAGCAACCCTGGCAGGCTCTAGTGGAGCTATCCCTTCCCTTGGTGGCCACAGTCCCCTCCCACAGTGGACCCAGGCCTACCCGGGGTAGCAATCACCTGAGAGGGGATAGTCAGGTAAGGATGCCAGAAAAGGGAGGGGGACAGTTTTCCGGAGTCTCGTTCCTCGCTCAGACCTTCTCTTTATCTTTCAGATGATCAAAGCAAAGAAATGTACCGCGTGCAATGCCTCCCTCCTCCCTCAAACCCCAGGCCCTCTCTGCGCGGCCTGCCTATTGGACGATGAACTGTCTTCGATGGAGAAAACTACGCCACCTTCCCTTCCAGGCCCCAGCACTTCAACCTGGGTGGATCCGGGCTCTCTGCTGATACAGAACCAACAAGCGGCTGTTGCCATGATGGAGAGTCAGCAGAACTTCATGCTGAAGATCATGGAGAAGCTGGAGGCGCTTACCCAAAACAGACCTCGGCCGCCCGGCGCAGAGCTCATCCACCAGAGAGACCTCCCAGAGAATCCACCAGGCACAGAGGACCCTCTTCCCAGCATTCCAATTGATGCCAATCCGGAAATAGGGACAAGAGGAGAATTCGATGAGGACGAGAGGAGGAGCATGGCGTGGAGTCCGACATGGAGGACATCGACCAGCAGACAGCCCCCTCGCTGACATCAAAACTGTGTGCCTTCAACACAATCCCCGGCCTTATGAAGGTCATCAAGGCCACCATGGGCCTGTCCACAGAAGAACAGGAAGGGGAGAAGACGGAATCAAAGCTGGACCCAATGATCCAGCTAAGGACCACCACCCCGGAGACCTTCCCAGTCTGCCCGGCCATTGAGGAACTGATCCACACAGAATGGCAATCCACAGACCCAGGCAGGATGCCAAACCAAAGGAACTTACACAAGATGTATCCGGTTCAAGGTGACAAATCAGACGCCTGGTGCAAGGCGCCCTCCATCGATCCACAGGTGGCGGCCTTGAGTAAGAAGACGGTGCTACCATGCAGCACCATAGCCCTCAAGGACCCCACAGACAAAAGAATCAAGGACATGTTAAAGAGGACCTTTGAAATTGAGGGCACCATGGCCAAGGCGATGACGGCGGCGATCTATACCTCTCGGGCCCAGATACGCTGGCTGGAGGAACTTCAGGAACAGGTGAGTCCCAAGTCCAGGAGGCTGAACTTTAGACTGCACCCTCGATGCAGCCAAATACCTGGCAGACATGGCAGTGGACTATGCCTCCAGGCCAGGGCGTCCGCAATCATAAATCGGGCCCGCAGAGCTCTATGGCTCAAGCTCTGGGACGCTGACTCAGAATCCAAGACTCTTCTGCAGAACTTACCTCTTAAGGGGACTCATGTATTCAGGGAGGGTCTTCAGAATTACTTAAAGCAGAAAGAAGAAGGTAGGGACCTCCTTAGAAACCGGTCAAGACCTTCACACCTACCTTCCGCTAGATGGAGGTTTCGTCCGGGGGCCAAGACTCAAACTCGTAAGGACTCCTACCCCCAGAACCACTCCTTTCGGGGTAGAGCATCACCATCCTACCCACGCACGCAGCGCCTACAGCAGCTACAAGTCTCCCCTTTCCGACCCGGGGACAAAAGTCTGGAGGTTGAGGAAGGGATTCAGAAGAAAACAGTGACTCCGTCTCACAGAGTCCTCCCCACCAAGGCTCGTACCCCCCTGTCGGACAATGGCTAGCCCTATTCGCTCACCGCTGGGCGTCCACCACGTCAGACAGGTGGGTCCGGGACGTGGTCACGAAGGGGTACACCATAGAATTGTACCATCCTTTGGTTCCCCCTCGCTTCATCTCGTCCCCGGTCTCCAGACGAAGAGCATCACCTCACCAGGTACAGAGTATTCTGGCAGATCTCATCCAGAACAGGGCCATTCAACCCATCCCGGTCCAGGAGCAGGGAGAGGGCATGTACTCCATCTTCTTCCTGGTTCCCAAGAAGTCGGGAGCTAAGGCCCATCCTGGACCTCAAGCGCCTGAACCGATCGTGATCCACGCTGGTTCAAAATGGAACTGTCGATCCACCCTTCAGGGCATCAGGGTGGCGACTTCCTGACATCCATCGATCTCAAGGACGCCTACCTACACATCCCCATCGTCAAGAGTCACAGAAGGTTCCTCCGTTTTCACATCCTGGGACACCACTTTCAATACCGGGCACTCCCATTCGGCCTGTCCTCGGCCTCCAGAGTCTTCACCAAGGTATCCATCACCCTGGTAGCCAGACTCAGGGAGCGGGGCCTAGATATAGTGCAGTACCTAGACGACTGGCTCATACGCGCTCGATCCGAGGGTCAGGCACGTACTCACACCGAGCTCGTGATGCGAGCACTCGAGGACCATGGCTGGGTGGTGAACAGAGAGAAGAGCCATCTCCACCCGACCCAACAGATCAAACACCTCGGAGCCATCATCAACTCAGCAGAGGGTTGGGCGAGGCAGGCTTCGGCTCGGATCCGCAGCCTCCACAGCCTGGCCAGACAGTTAAGGTCACACCCTCACACCAAGGTGGAGAAGTTGGCGAGACTCTTGGGATGCATGGCCTCCTGCATCAACCTCATCCCCTCGGCCAGGTGGCATATGCATCCACTCCAGAACTACATTCTGGCACGCGGAGCACCCAACGAGTGGAACCTGCACTACGCGGTCCGGTTACCCGCAGAAGTAAGATCATCCCTGGACTGGTGGGTCACCCCGGGAAATCTGACAAAGGGGGTTCCCCTGGAGGTGCTGCACCCGATCCCCATCGAGACGGACGTGAGTCTATCTGGCTGGGGAGCCTGTCTGGGGGACGAATCAGCACAGGGCCCCTGGTCCCCGGCGGAGTCACAGATCTCAATCAATGTCCTGGAAATGAGAGCGGTATTCCACGCCCTGAGGGCATTCTGACACATCATCCAAGGACAGTCGGTCCTGATCAGGTCCGACAACCGCGTGATGGTACACATAAGCAGGAGGTACCAGAAGCAGGGCCATGTCACGAGAAACCACAAAGGTGATGAACTGGGCACAAATGCACCTATCACGCCTGGGGCAGTACACCTGGTGGGAAAACTGAGCGTAGGGCGGATTGGCTCAGCCGACAGATCCACCCGGAGGTGCGCCTGCACCAGGATCTGTTCCAGGTGATCCAGGAGGCATGGGGCCAGTGTCCATAGATCTAATGGCATCAAGAGACAACGCCCAGGTGGACCACTATTTCTCCCGGTTCAGGCAACGCACTCCCAAGGCACGGATGCCTCTCCCAGGCATGGTCTCGGGACTACGCATATGTGTTCCCCGATTCCCCTCATCCCACAGGTTTTGGAAAATCCGAAAATCCCGGACCTCCATCATCCTGGTGGCTCCGTACTGGCCCCGCAGAGCTTGGTTCGCGGCAATCACAGAAATGTCCCGAGCCAGCCTCCAGATTCCAGCCCGCCCGGACATGCTGACACAGGGCCCGGTATTGCACCCATCCCCTTGAACCCTAAAGCTCATGGCCTGGCTCCTGAAAGGGAATGACTAACCACCACCGGGTATCACGAGTGGGTCATAGGCATGCTTCTCCGATCTCGATGAGCCTCCACTACATCCACATACAAGAGACAATGGGCCATCTTCACACAGTGGTGCCGCCAATGAGGCTCGGTACCGGAACAGACCAACCTCCCCACTATCTTGCTGTTCCTACAGCAGGGAGTGGACAAGGGACTGGCACCTTCTTCCCTAAGGGTGCAACTGGTGGCCATCGGAGCGGCCAGAGGCCTAGTCGAAGGGCACCCACCCGGGGCCCATCCAGATGCCATCCACTTCTTGAGGGCGGTAGACCTCATGCGACCTAGGACCAGGCCTAACGTTGCACCATGGGACCTACCCCTAGTCTTGGACTCCCTAAGAATGACACCGTATGAACCACTCGCCGATTCAGACCTGTTCTGGGCAGGACTGAAGACTGCCTTCCTGGTAGCCATCTGTTCAGCTAGACGGATAGGGGAGCTTGGCGCCCTGTCTTGCGCTCCACCCTACCATCTTCACCCCGAGAGGAAGATAAGGCTCAGACGGTACCGACTTTCCAGCTGAAGGTTCCGATGAGGTTCCACAGAGAACAACCCATAGATCTACCCACCCGCATGCGCAGCCACTCCTGCCGAATCGCGGTGCTCCTGACCCACTGAGACGTGGGCTCAGCCTCTCTATCTACCTGGCCAGAACCCAGGCCATCTGTAAGATGGAGGAGACTCTTCATCGTCGAAAGGCCAAAGACAGGGACTACTGGCGTCCAAAACCACCATCGAGGGTGGATCAGAAGGGTCATCCACCACGCTTGCACGGGCGGCTGACACCACCCCAAGGAATCAGAGCTCATTCCACCAGAGCGGTATCCACCTCCCTGCGGAGAGAGCATCGGTGTCATCCGAGGACATCTGTAGGGCGGCTACCTGGAGCTCCCTACATACCTTCGCCAGGCACTACAGACTGGAACAACTCCAGGACTTCAGACCAGCCTTTGCATCCCATGTCCTGGCAGCGGCTCCATCTCCCGGACCCTCCGATCCATCCGAATCCCACCCGGAGGTCTAAACTGCTTCTTATCTCCCATGAGGTAATGTCTGGAGTGCCATGGGATGCCAACCAATCACAATGGGTGTTTACTCACCTGGTAAAGGTGATTGTGTTGGTTGGCATCCAGGGCACTCCAAGGCCCGCCCTCGGGGATCATCGGAGCATCCAACCAGTAAGATCAGGAGGTCCTTACACCAGTCTGTCAGAATTCAATTCCAATGCTAAAAATTAGTCGAACCACGGTTCGAGATAGTGTGTACATAATAGGGAATAAACTCAGGCCTCCTGCCTCGTTATTGTCATCATGTCGTAGCAGACCTCATCTTTCCTAGTCTATATTGTGTGTATTGTTTCTGGTACTAACATCATTCCTTTCAGCTATGGAAAATTCAAACTGGAGAGCATGGGGTTCCTGGGACCTGGATATACTGGAAATCTGATCTGGGTCATGTGCATCATTAGCCTATCAGGTGGGCTGTAACCCATGAGGTAATGTCTGGAGTGCCATGGATGCCAACCAACACAATCACCTTTACCAGGTGAGTAAACACCCATTTGCAGCTCAGAGCCTTAAGCCACTGCACTATACTGCCTCCCTAATAAAGCACACGGATAACTATAGATCAGTAAAAAAGGAAAAATAATCAGCAAAATCAGTAAAAAAAAAGCATTATCCTTTTCTGTCATCAGTCTTCTCTGTTTTCCCGTAAGATTCGCTTCATATTGCTTGATATCAGTCACATACACACACTGTCAATTTCCTTATGCTTTTAGTCGGCTTCTCTCACAAACTCAGCAGCCCGAAGAGCAGCAACTTGCCCCAGCTGTCTGACCGTGCTTTTCTCCCTCCTGTTTCTTGCTGCTTTTAGTTGCCTTAATAGAACACTTTTATCTTCACATACTGCAGGAAGAGAGAGGACAAGAAAAAAATACTAAACTGAAGGCAGAGAAGGCAATAAGATGTACTGGTAGAGGCTGCACTTCTAGGCAACAGGTAGCATACCTTTTGAAAATTAAAATGAACTGTGCAGCCCTGCTGCTTGCACGTACTCCTCAAGTGCAAGTGCACATAGTCCGCTCTCCCAAGTTCCACAGTGTGAGTAACTGCAGGCAGATGATGCCAAGGGAATGCGCAGTATGTAAAATGCCAAACAGATTATCATAATCCCAAAAATACAATAAGCACAGTTTTTGTTTGTTTTTTCTTTTCTTTTTTTAAAATTAATAATTGCTATAAGGTTGAGTTAACAGCCACAGAATAACATTATCAGCAGGGAATCCAGAATGGGACAGGATAACTAACCAGCAGGGTGGGAGTCAGATACATCAAGTTTTCCAAAAACCCAACAGGATACAAAGCCATCGATAAGCAGGAGAACCACCACAAAACAAAAAAGAAACAGTTCATGAAACAAACATCGGGTCAGACTGTAACCTATATAATACCCATTTCTGTCAAGTTAACTGAAAGGCAGCTAAACCATACAAATATTGATTAGAACATCTCTCATAATAGTACATAGAATCAACCAACCATGCCCAGTGCACAAAAGAAGGAGGGTATGGAGTAAACTATAACCTAGTAATAATCTTCTTAGCACAAATCAAAATAATTAACAACAATTTTAATTGCTGAGTACGAATCTGAATATCCCAAGAAGAATATGTAAGAGAAAATAACACTGTAAATTTCCTCCTGGCAGGACCTTAGGAGAGGGCATGACCCACAAATATGAATGTGGTCTGCCACAGCTGCCCCCCTCATCCTCCAGAATTCTCCTGATAAACCACCCTGAAACCATGCTGTGGTGACTGGTGTCCTAAAGAAATGAGTTTGATGCTTCCTAGAAAACTTTAAGTACAAAAAGAATGTTAACTTCACAGATGCAAGAGAGTATTTTTCCCCAGACTGAAAAATTGCAAGTAGAATGCAGATCCGAGTTACAATGGGCTAAAATAGAGATTGTAGAATCTGTTGTCTGAGATCTCAAAGCAGAATAAATAAGCCCTACCAAACAGGGATGGAGTTTCCCAGATTGATGTATACTAATTAAAATCAAAAGCGGAGAAAAGAAGTCAGGAAAACGTCTTTTCTCAGATGGTGAAGTACTGAGAAAGGTCTGCAACTGTATGTAACAATAATAGTCTATAAAAGGAAGAGCATATGCAGCCCATAAGTCAGAGAAAAGACACGTCCCTTGAAACTCCAATACCTGATGATAATAAATCAAACCCAGCAGGGTAATGGGTGAAGGGCTGCAGTCTTCAAAGACATGTTCCAGAGACTGAGGGGTTCTCCCATATGTAGGCACCTCTCTGAACTGAGAGCAGAGGTTGCTGGATTCTGGGCAAAACTGGTGCAAGTACAGGGCACCATCTGCCTCTCCCAGGGGCAACCTACTTTTTTGTCACTCCCTTAAAGGTTGCCAGCAGAGAGGTAGAATGGGTGGACCAAGGATGGCTCCAGGAGGGTGGGGGAACACCCCTCAGATCTTACCACTGCACAATTCCTTTGGCCTTCTGGGGGGGTGGGGAATTCAAGGGGAGGCACCTGAGGCAGGAGTAATAGTTGAAGGGGTCCTCAAGGGAGCAGGCCCCAAGGAGGGTGGGATAGTCCTCCAGCCAAGGAGGAGACAGCTGCTGGATGGAGACTCGACTGTCAGAGGGACTGAATTGGGGGCACGGAAAGAAAGGGACAGGATAGTACAGTGCATTCCAGGCAGTTTGGGGGGACAACTGGAGGATGGATAGTGGAGATCACCAAGGGGGGGGTTAGAAAAGGTGCTGGATGTTGTTGTTCAACTGGGGATGAATGATCTGGTGAGGGAAGCTATACGGGTAGTACAGGATAAGTCTAGGGAGCTGGAGAGGGGCCTGAAGTGGGTAGCTCACACAGTGGTCTTAGCAGAGGTGCTACCCATGCACAGCAGGGGGAAGGCTAGGGAACTCTGCACCAGGTTCTCCAATGAGTGGTTGAAGGCATGGTGCAGGAAGGAGGGCTTTGGCTACATTAGAGACTGGGGTCACACCAGGGGGATGGAGGTCTGTACAAGTCAAATGGTTTCCATCCATCCTGGAGGGAAATGACAGTCCTGGGTGAAAGGTTTAAATGCTACTTTGATAGCAGTTAAGCTATCCAACAAGGGGCAGAAAGATTGAGGGAGGCAGAGATCCCCCCCCCAAGACTTATGCAGCAAAGGTTAACCCAGGAAACAGAAATTCCCTGGAGGCTGATAGAAACAAAGAGAAGGGCAGGGCAGGCAAGTATGGAGGATGAACTTTAGTTGGAAGAGAGGGGAAGGGAGAAAGCAAGAAGACATTGTAATGGGGGGCAAGACTGGGGTAACAGAGGGGCCAAGGGAGGAAGCAAGTAAGGGATGCAGGAGAGAGGAAGAGAGGGGCAAAGAGAATGGAGAGCCATGTGTGCCAAGGCAGGGAGTCAGGGAAAAAAAACCCTGACCTTGAAGCAGTTATTGTGGAGGCAGACCTTGATCTGGTGACCATACTGGAATTATGGTATATGGACAACAACAGCTGGAAAGTGCCATCCAAGACTACACCATGTACTGGAAGAACAGATCAGGGAGGAGAAGCAGAGGCATTGTTTTATATGTGAATGAGGGTATGAGTGCCTTTGAGATACAGGGGTAATGGGGGACAATGAAAGGCTGGAGATACTGTGAATCAGCCTAGAGACAGGGCTGGGGGCTGTTATCCACACGGGGGGGTGAGGTACAGGCACCAAAAATAGGGGAAAGAGTTAGAATGAGCCATGGGGAAAACCATTAGCAAAATGGCCAGCAATGGGGAAGTTTTGATAATAGGGAACTTTAATCTGCCAGGTATAGACTGGGAAATTTTCACCACACCTACCTCAATAGGCGAGGCCATCCTTGACTCCATGCAGGGGGCATTTCTCAGGCAGCTGGTTTTGGAAATCACTAGGGATGGGATAGTGCCGGACCTGCTACTTACAAACAGAGACAGCATTGCTGATGATGCGGTGGGTACTTCTCTGGGTACATTTGATTACTGTACTGTGTGGTTTGGCATATGGATAGGACAGGGAAAAAACACAATAAGATGAGGGTCCTAGACTTTGGGTGGGCAGATTTTAAAGAAATGAGAACATGCCTCAGAGATTGCCTCAAAGGGGGAAAGGCAGAGGGGGAGTGGAGTCTCAACATAGAAAAATTAAGGGGGATATAGCCTAGTCAACAGCATGCTGTTTTAAGGAATTGAGCAAGGTAAAGAGGAGTAAGAGACCACTGTGGTCTTTAAGGAAGTGGCAAAGACAGTTAAGGAGCAGAAAACAGCATTTAGAAAGTACAATGACAGCCAGAGGGATTAAGACAGGGAGGTATATCTGACAAAGCAAAGGGAGCCAGGAGGAGGGTGAGGGCAGTTAAAGCACTAACAGAGAGCAGGATAGGTAAGGTGGACAAAAATGGGGACAAGACCTTCAGGAATGTGAGGGAAAAGAGTAAGATAAGGGAGGGAGTAAGAATCAGGAGGGTAGCGGAGACTGCACGGAGGAAGATCAATAGAAAGTGGAAATAAATCATTAATTTTGCTCAGTCTTCATGGTGGAGGGTGGGGGGATTGACCATCATGCTACAGTAAGCAACAGGGAGAGGGGGAAATGGACACTAGTCCATTCTCTGTGGAGAGGGTACAGAAGGTACTGGAAAACGTAAAGTAGAATAAAGTGATGGGACCAGATGGGATTCATCCAAGAGTCCTGAAGGAACTGAGGACAGTGCTGGCTGCCCCTCTGGCAGTCCTTTTTATAGCACATCAGTGGAGATGGGGGAGGATCCAGAGGACTGGAGGAGTGCATGTGTGAACCCTCTGCACAAAAGTGGTGGTAGGGAGGATGCTAGCAATTACAGGCTAGTCAGTCTCATATCATTGGTGGAGAAGTTAATGGAGGCACTACTCAAAGAGAGGCTTGTGGAGCACCTGGAAGCAAAAGGACTGCAAGACCACTGGCAGCATGGTTTCATGGGGAGGCGGTCATGCCAAACTAATCTCATAGATATCTTTGACTGGGTTACAAGGTAGGTGGATCAAGGGAGAGCAGTGGACATAGCCTATCTGGACTTCAGTAAGGCTTTCAACACTGTGCTGCACAAAAGGCTATTTAAGAAACTAAGCAGCCTGGGGGTAGGGAGTAGACTGACAAGCTGGGTATCAAGCTGGCTAACGGATAGGAGGCAAAGGGTGGTGGTAGACGGTAACCACTCAGGCAATAGGAGTGTGACAAGTGGGGTGCCACAGGTTTCAGTGCTGGGACTGGTCCTCTTCAATGTCTTCATACATGACATCACAGAGGATCTTGAGGGTAAGGTGTGCCTTTTTGTGGATGATACAAAATTCTGCAACATGGTTGACAGGAAAGGGTAGAAAGAATGCAGAGGGAACTGAGGAAACTAAATGCTTTAGGGGTGGCAGCTGGGTTTCAATGCCAAAGAGTTCAAGGTTATGCACTTATGACTGTGGAACCATGGGGCTTTGTATAAGATGGGTGGAGTGGAGATTACAATCACCAAGCAAGAAAGACCTGAGGTCATCATGTCTGATGATCTCAAGGTAACTGGGCAGTGTGACAAAGGTCAGGTACAGAGGAGGGCAGCCAAAATGGTAAGGGGGTTGCTGAGAATCAATACAAGGAGAGGCTACAGGAACTCATCCTGTACTTCCTGGAAGTGAAGAGAGAGAGATGGAACATGATTGAAACCTACAAGTACCGCAGAGGAGTGAACAAGGTGCAAGTGGGTGATCTAGTTCAGAGAAAGTAAGGCAGTAGAACAAGAAGGCATGCAATGAAGCTAAGAGGGAGAAGATTTAGGAGAGTTGTGCAGAAATACTTCTTCACCGAAAGGGTGGTGGATGACTAGAACAGCCTGCTAGAGGAGGTAGTAAGGGCAAATACTGTGGGGAGCTTCAGGCATGTATTTGATAGGCACAGGGGCATATTAGGTAGAGTAACGGGAGACAGAGTGACACCTATGACCAACTAGGGTCAATGCTAATGGAATAGGCAGGGACAAGGGGCAGACTGGATGGATTTAAATGTCTTTTTCTGCTAACAAAATATATGTAACTCTGTTTCTATAAGTACCTTAGTACTTTTAGTTGAAAGCTATATTCTACAACTGAAGGAGAAAACAAAAACAAAATAGTTGACAAATGATTGCAGTCACAATAAAATAATGTGTTGCAAACTGGCTGCACAATAAGTTTAATGTAAACTGTCTGTCTGTCTGTCTCTCTATCTATTGATTTATCTATCTATCTAGTACACAGATGTAGAATTTTCCCAATTCAAGACACCATTGTTTATTTCCATAGAAGTATATATCTGTCTCTAAATTATCAATTGAAACTATATACCTACACTAATCAAACACTTAACAGTATATACCTACACTAATTAAAACCATATACCTATGCTAATCAAACAAATAAAAATACAGTGAAGTTAGTCAGTATGAAACCCAGTTCTACAGCATTCTGCAGTATGCTGCAGCAGTTACTGCCGTAAACAATGTAATTTAAATGGAAATTAATCCCATTTGTCATGCAGGAAAATGAGACACTGCCAGGATGAAGTGAATGTCACAGTTTCCTGCATGACAAAAGGGACTAATTGCGATTGAAATTGCATTGTTTTCCACAGCAACTCTGCTGCAGCATACTGTAAAGTGCTGCAAAATGCTGCAGAATTGGGTTTCATCTTGCCGAGCTTCACTGTATATACCTACACTAATAAAAAGAATACACTTGAACTACATTAAATACTAAGGGATAACACTAATAACATAATGAACACATCATTAGGAAACTAGCCAAACCAATTAACAAGCTGCAGAAGAACCTGGAAAAAAAAGACACACAAAACACTCCCAAATCCCAAAGTCCCCCAATCTCATGCCTACAGTCACTATATACCATTCCCTCATTGCTGCAAAAGGCCTTCATGTGCCACAATGTGATTGTAAATGTGATCACCATAAATATAACCATCCTAATATATTATATTCAACAAACAATGGGTAAGGGTGGCATACTTGGAAGCATTCCCATCCCGGGGGCTAAATAAAGCAATAAATCTACTCATCCTTCAGGCTCATGACCTTGTAGCCCAAATTAGTTCCATCACTGGGGATACATCCTTGTATATCACACTTACCCATTATTTATTATACATCTCTCTCTCTCTCTATATATATATATATATATATATGGAGTTATATGTTCTAACCCAGCTTTCCACCTTCCCCATAAGACAGTCATCTCATACCACTCAGATGTGCAATCCCTACCATCCCCTACACCAGTACCCTCTCACTCTTGTACAGTACACAGCAGTCCAATCCATCACTTCCCAATAAATACCACTCAGGACTTCAACCCCAAATTCTGATCAACTTGCTTCCCCAAAGCTATATGATGACTACGCCACACAAACATAGGTTCCCTTTTTTTCCATATAAGTGCACCCCAACAGCACAACAGTGTTTCCTTGGACATGCCCATTACATTTTGCAAAATTTTTCTTAAAAAAAATGCATGCATAATATTTGCCAGTCTCTAAATATAACTTCCAAACTTCATGATCCCTATCAATTTTCTTTTGAGGGTAGGCATGATGCAGGTTTTCCTCACAAATTTGCTTTTTAGTTAAAAGGCAGATGTGTTGCAAACATTCACATTTTAGTACAAGTCTTTAAGTTCCCTTTGCCAACCAAGGTCAAAATCTCCAACCAGGAAATTTTCACTTTTCAGGCAAAAAACTAGGTTAATAGTCTAGTCAGCAAGTCCTCATACATTTTCATCTTATATAAGTAACACTGCTGAAAGTACCTCTGTGGATACGTTCAGTCCTGTTGATAGGCTACCTTACATATTAAAGGTCTCCATCCCACAGACTGAACCCGTAAGTAATGATTTTCTTTATTGTAGGTCTCACAACTAAGGTATTTTGAGTGTCCCAAGGCCAAGATCAGGATGAAGTGTGTGTGATTAGACTTCCACGATATACAGTATGCCCTGAGGTTTTAGAATACCTTGCTTGCCAAGGATCACATAGCCACTTCTGTATAATATTTTAAGTCACAAATGAATGCTTATCTATTATAAAATCTCTCTATGGAAAGTTTCATTCCATATGTGTCTGACTCTTTATACAGTATTTACAAAGGAATATGTACAGCATTTATTTTCAGCTGCAGACATGCTTTGCATTTGCCTGGAAATATTGGACTCCGTTTTAACTGGTCTAACAATTCTTTTTGTCTGGATGAATTTCATTTTTTTAAATTTTGTATTTAAGCCCCCTTCACCTGTCATCTCTGACTAGCATTCATAGAAACATAGAAGTTGATGGCAGATAAGGACCGCAAGGCCCATCCAGTCTGCCCATTTCTTTCTACCTTATAAATGTACCATTGGCCTTTGCTCTGTCAATGGCCTATCTATTCATACTCATCTGTATTGCTCCCTTATGCCTATCCCATGCCTGTTTGAAGTCCTGCACTGTATTTATAGCCACTACTTCCTGAGGTAGGCTGTTCCATGCATCCACCACCTTTTGTGTGAAAAAGAACTTCCTCACATTACACCTTCCTCAGCCTCCCTCTAATCACATGTTGTGTCCTCTTGTCCTGCTATTTTTCTTATATTGAAACATGTTAAACTCTTTCACCTTGTTAATGCACTGAAGGTGGTTGAATGTTTCAATCACATCACCTCTCTCCCTCCTTTGCTCTAGGGTATACATTCTGAGCTCTGTTAATCTGTCCTCATATGTTTTCTGATGCCATCCCTGCACCATTTTGGTTGCCCTTCTCTGGACTGCCTCAATTTGGTTAATGTCCTTGTGAAGGTGTGGCCTCCAGTACTGCATGCAGTACTCCAGATGGGCCTAGCCAATGTCTTGTAAAGAGGGATTATTACCGCCCTCTTCTGACTTGTGATACCCCTACTAATACACCTCAGCATCCCCCTAGCCTTACGTACTGCTTTAGTGGTCTGCTTGGATGATTTCAAGTCATCGGTGATGACGATGCCGAAGTCTCTTTCTTCCCTTGTGACTGTCAGCAACTCCCTTCCCAGCCTGTAGGTGACTTCAGGGTTTCTCTTCCCTATGTGCATGATCTTGTACTTCTTTGCATTAAACCCCAATTGTCACTCTTCCAACCATTTTGCTAGTTTATCCAGATCTCTTCCATAGGTGTACTTTGGCAAGCAACCAGCCCTATTACCCCTACATTCTGCTAACCCTTCAACCGATGCTACCATCCACGGTCAGCATGAAGTTATAGGCATGCTGTGTGGGGATTTTTGCAAGGCAAGACATTTTCCATTTTTTATGTTTCTCCACTCCACTAACACCTTTTCTTGTTGATGACCACAGCACAATTTTAAATGCAGAATGTGATGCTGCAATGAACATCAGGCAATGTCCTCCCACCTATATGGTATCTCTGAATGCATCTCCACATCCAGGTGGGGGTGTTCAGCACTGTTCACAATACATTTGCCTCCCTCCCCTGGAGGAGAGCATCCTCTCAGATGCTCAGTCCCTACCTCCCTCATCCACCTCCAATGCCCGAGACTCATTTCGAGTGATAACCCTACTGTTGACCGAATTTGCATTTCATTTTTAATGTAAATTGTTGTACATTGTGGTTTTGTGTTGCGAACAGACAAATCCTTTGACATTTTCTGCAGATGCAAATTTAAATGAGGATGCAAGTGTAGTATGAAGTTGCCCCTTGTGAAAATCCAGGTCTTTATTTATAAAGTGCTTTTATAGTGCCTACTTGAAATAAGCTGGAAAGCTTACAAAAACTATGATAAAGTAAATAATAAAAACTTTGTATCTCATATTAGTATAAACATAGGAACTTGGGATATGATACATTAAACAAAGACATGAGTAATCCATACAGTTTGCCCCTTTCCATCCAGAACACACACACACACACGCACACACACACACACACACACAACATTCAAGTTATTCTTGTCTGTGTTAAATAAAAAGATATGCCTACTGATTCTAAGGATCTTGGCAAGACTAGCACATGTGCTTGTAATTTATTTATGTATGGATATGTGAGCCTTAAAAAAAGCTACAGAAGCCAGCCTGGTGGCACTGAAGATTGAGAAGCTGGATGCCACACCTTGTGCTGCACTGGTGACCTGGGTTTGAGAGCGAACCTGGGTTGCTGGAGGTCAGCTGGGGGGGAGGGCAGGAGCTGGATTGAGCAGCCTCTAGGCAGTTCTCCTTTCCAGGGGATGGTTTCAGTTACTCCCACTGCAGGGCTGCCCCCAGGTGGAAGCCCGAGTGTAGTGCACATGGTGAGCAGCTAGAACAGGTTGGGTTCCATGGATTGCTCCATGCATGTGCCTCCAGATGTGTTAAAGTGATCATGTTAAGGGTAGGGCAGAAAAATTGGAAAATGGAGCTGACTGGCTCCATGATGGCACGGCTGCATCCACACCAGCCTCCCCAGAATCTAGATTTGAGTCTCTGGGGCAGGGGAGAAAGTCAAAGCTCCTCAACCCAGGCACTGCGAGGGGGGGCAACCTGTGGGGGATTTAGCGTGGAAAAGAACTAGTGCAGGGCATGCCAGGGCCAGAGAACGGCCCTCTCCAAGGAAGAGGCCAGATCCACCTGCCCCCCCCACAGAAGGAGGTGAAAAATACAATTAAAAATACTCTACAAGAAATGTACTACCAAAAATGTCTTCATGACTCATTCAGGAATGTGCCACATAGATTCTAAAAGTGAGGAAACCTGAAGTTAGAACTATAGTAATTTTAAAACAAAGTAAATCCAGTTGAAATGATATATGATATCATTCATTGTGGAGATATGGGCACTGCATTTGCTGCCATCTTTACTTAGATAGGAAAGGATGGAAATGAAACAAAAATAATTTTGATTTATAGATCAACATTCCTATACAATGTATCCCAAAACATTCTATAATCCACGAACATTTTGATGAAACCATTCTGCATGCACAAAAAGGGTAAAGAAATTCCAGGGTATAAAGTACAGAGAAATAGAGAGAAATATACACTGGGAGGTTAAATGAGTTGGTCAGGGTCGCACAACAAGTAAATGGAAGGTTGTCTCCCTTAAAAAATAAAATTCTTCATTTGGAAACATTACATCATTTAACAAAGAATTAACCAGAGAATAATCATGACAGCTTTGTTACGTTGGTATTTAAACATGAGAAATAGTGTGATTTAAGCAATTACCATGACAAATGCATTTTCTGAAGTGTGTGAAACTTTAGATTGTGTCTGGTGCTTATGTGGCAATTTATAATGTCACTACTTTAAAATATATTTTAAAACCTTCTAAGCCCCAGTCCATGTGTAATGCATGATAAGAATGGTTTTGAACATTTGCTTAAAGGTAAATATTCAGAATGTTAACAATGCCTCCTAATTTGAATCACACACATTGTACCTAAGATCAGAATTTCAGCTAGCAGTGAACAATGCCATGATTTCTATATCACATTATTACTACTTAATTATTGTAGATGAGAAAGTTCCTACAATTGGAAGCTGCTGTTACCATGGTAGTAACCAGTGGACCAAGGCCTCTTTTGAAATGCCAGTTAACCTTTTACTTTCTGTTTTATATTCAAATTACAAGAAGAAATGTACTTTTAATCCACTGAGTCTTTTTAACATGAAGGAAATCATGTTTGACTCATCTTCAGAAAGATAACAAATTTAATTAGCTTCAGGAAGTCATTATGGCTTCCTGCTTAAAAAATAAACTAGTGCAAGTAGATAGTGAGAGTAATATGTTTGTGTACATGTGCCTGCATGTCCGTGTCTGAGTTATTTGTTCAATAATTTCTATGTGTCACTTACCCTGAGTACTGTTGCTAGAATTCATTTCAAATGAAGTACTGCACTTCATACCTTTCACTTATAGCTGTAGGCAGCCTTCCCCTAATAAAATGTGGACAGTTTTTAAAATTCTTCAATGTGTTCTTTGCTGTAAAGTTTAAAATTGTAGGAAAATGCACAATTTCATATATTTGTGTAAGAAAAAATCAATACCTATATCGAGCCTTCTAAATATAGTAGTATCACTGACATTTCCTGCTAATTCATGTTTGTGGGGCACATTCCTTCAATTATGACACTCATGATTTTGAATGACATTTCCTTGTTTCACCACTTGTAGATGTTTTGTAGGTTTGTTTGCACTTACTGTTAGTGAAGTTACAGTACATATGAACATACGAACATATGAAATCACCAGCAGATAAAGTCTGTCAAGTCTGCTCGATTGTGCAGCTAGCAGCCCTCAAACTGCAGCGGCCCTTCCCTCCACACCCGCCTTGACCCTCCCTTTTGCCTTGTCCCATCCCCTGAGAGGCATAGTACATAAAATGTGTATAACACATTTTACATCGGGGACCCTACTATCAATCACTAAAGCTGCCTCAAAGTGGTTGCTTTGACTAATTTGTGCAAGCTTTGACATTGCATCTCTACATTGCTAGGTACAATGGGCTCACAATTCTTACCTGCTCAGTTGTGAAACACATTTAAACTGTATATTGAATGGGGAAGCAAAGCTATTCATGTGATCTACAGGGCTATTCTCAGAGCATGACAGTACCTGCCATCCATGTCACAGCTTCTTGCCGCCCCTTGTCTGTAGAACTGTGACAAGCTATCAGACGGTTGACAGTGCTGTAACTGGGCCATATTGTGCTGATGGAGAACAGTTAAAGAGTAGCTACAAATATTGGTCTACATATTCCAGTAAATGGAGCTAGGATTGGGATTCCTCTGGGTGCTGGAGGTGATAAACACTTGGGGTGCAAGTGGGAGGCATCTGCCTAACTAAGGTTTAGGCCAGTGGACCCAGAACAACCAACCAAACTAACGGAGGGTACCCAAAGTTAATGAGAAGTGGATGAGGTAATGACTTTCGGGTGGCAATGCCCTTTGCCTCTAGATGAGTTTCTCAGATACCACATGAACACTTCTGGATACCCCTGGACTTCTTGAGTGTGGGGTAATGTGGGTATGATATCATGGCATCTGCATTGGGATGACTCAGAGTTTTATTTGTGTAGCAGAGTACCGGGGGCCCAGGGGCTCTAGGTTATATGTGTATCCAAGCTAGCATATCATTATTGCTGAAATCACCATTCTGGACTGGAGAGATAGAGTGAAAACAATTTTTTTCAAACCTCTGTGAACCAAGCCCAATCTCCACATTAAAAAAAATAAAAAAAATTAAAGAAAAATGTTAAAGTCTTAGAAGTTGTACATACACAGCATAGAGTATGCATTATTTTATTTTTCTTTTTGAGTAGACTGTTTGGTTTTGCAGTACATAGTGCTTCAGTAAGTGCTGGGGGAAGAAAGAGGAAGTTTGTTTTGTTGAGTAAACAATGCTATAGTAGTTGCTAATTATTTTTGAGAACAGTGTTGTTGAATAATATTTTATATGTGTTTCACCTGTGTGAAGTAGTTAGTGAAAGTGGTGTGAAAGTTCATGGACTTTTTTTTTTTTAAGAAAAAAATAAATGTTTCTTGACTAATGCTGCTTGGCACCTCTGAAGGCATTGGGAGGCAGTCAGAGCAGTTGGTCAGGTTCTTCCTGCTGCAGCTAGCTGGCACAGTGCTAACCCTAATGCCCAAACCCTTCTCCTAGTCCCTGGCTTTGTGATCACGTCTATTCAAACTACAGGTACAGGTACAGGGTCTTGCACCATTGGTCTTCGGCTTCAAGCTAATGGTCCAGAGCTGTAACTCATGTGTCAGGTGCTTCACATAAGACTCCAGCATCTATTATAAGTTTATTTGCACAGTGCTCTTCATGAAGCACACAGTTAGTCATAACTTTCTTCATTGAAGTTCAATTGTTTGGTAGTTTGAAAATTATTAATTTGTGAAATTATGTAAAAATCCCAAACTTTAGTCTTTTATCTCCCCATTAGATAGCAAAATTGCTAGGCAATTTAAAATATGGAACTTATAGGTTTGTTATATCCTGTCCCAGAATAGGGTATTTTCATGGCTTGAAATTGAAAGCTTTTTTTCCTGTGTAAGTTATAAGGTTTCAAAGTTTTAAAATTTAGTACATAAGCAAAATATGTGAAAAAAATAGCTGAACAAAATCAAATTGTGTTGTGTTAAAGCTGGGTGCAAACAAACATTTAAACAATTAAGAACTATTAAATAATTAAGGTTGAATGTTGTATGATTCAACTGAATATATTCTAATGAGACACCTGAGCAGACTTTAAAAAACCAAAAATTTAATTACTCTAAGTATTTTAACTGGAAAAAAGTTTGCATCACTCACTTGGAAAATTGATGGACTTTAACAAACGTATTGCATGTGCATTGCATATAACATGAGCACTTAGTAACACATGACCAAATGGAAAAAACTGGCATGAAGATTTGTCTAAATCCAAATGACAAAATGCTGAAGCATGAAAATCATAATGAAAACTTTTCTAAATACTATATGAACAAAAATCGTGAACATCATGGCAAAAAATGACTATGTCTAAGACAAAGAAAATGTTTAAAGCAGCACAATTGTCATGCAAAATGCATTAAGCATTACACAAACAAAAAATGTAAAGCCAGTAAACTTAAAAAATGGTCAAGAAAATAACCCCAAAATATTATGTGCATTTTGTCCAACAATTGAAGTCATACTCAAAAAAACAGTAACAAAGTTATGTTTCATCTCCTGCTACATGGAGGGCCCTGACCAAAGAAAGTTAGGACCCATTGAAGGGCCTGAACAGCCCTGCACATATTTCTTCCACAAGAATGAAGGGCACTGCAGGAAGAAAGGTAGGGCTTACCTAGCACAAAGCAAACTAGGACTCATCTGCAGGGCCACTGGAAAATTGCCTAAAAAGTTACCAAAAATTACTGAGATGTTTTGCAAAAATTGCAGGGAAACTGTGGGAGTCTACTATTGAGCCTGACTGCTTCACAATAAATCTTCTACCTTTTTTTTTTTTTGCAGTATAAATTGTCCCGGATTCCCCCCTTTTCCCTCACAAAAACACAGAGATCATTGTTTGTTGTTGTGCTCAGATTGGCAATTAATTTATTTATATTCATAAATCCATATTCTATTTTCCATTTCTTTATTGTCATATTTCCATAATTTCCATTTATTTCCATCCATATATCACTCTCTGATTATCCATCCCCAAGGCGAATACCTGGGTGCTTTCTTCTTCTTCTCCTTTTCTGTTAGGTAACGGTGAAATCTGAGACCGCTTTCTCCTTCATCTTCTTCTTCCTCTTGTGTTACTCCTTTTTCTTCCCTCCCGTCCCCCCTTTCCCTCTGCCATCCACCTTGGCAGTCCATAGCCTTATTATTATCTGCCACCCACTTCCTTGGCAGTCCTCAAAAATTTCCACCTGCCATCCACCTTTGGCAGTCCATAATCATATTATCCCCTGCCATCCACCTTTGGCAGTCCATATCCGTATTATCATCACCTGCCATTCACCTTTGGCAGTCCACTGTCCTAGCGGACGCATCTGTCCTCCACCTTGACAGACCCACATACAGCCCCAAATTGACTGTCTTTTCCTCTTACTTTGTCTAATAGGGTGGGTGGGAGGGATCAAAACTCTAGCAAAAGTGGCTGAAGCCCCCTTGTACTGTCCCTTATGTACCTCCCTTACCTCCTCCTCTTCCTGCTGCCTGCCTATTGTTCTGGCTCTCGGCTCCTCCCCTTCCTTATCCCTTCCCCTTCTGAGCACAACCATTCCTAATGGAGGGAAGTGGTACACCAGGACAACATGGTCTGCCCCTTAAAGGGCAAACTCCATTGTCCCGGATTCCCCCCTTTTCTCTCACAAAAACACAGAGACCATTGTTTGTTGTTGTGCTCAGATTGGCAATTAATTTATTTATATTCATAAATCCATATTCCATTTTCCATTTCTTTATTGTCACATTTCCGTAATTTCCATTTATTTCCATCCATATATCACTCTCTGATTATCCATCCCCCAGACGAAAACCTGGGTGCCTTTTTCTACTCCTTTTCTGTTAGGTAACGGTGAAAACCGAGACCGCTTTCTCCTTCATCTTCTTCTTCCTCTTGTGTTACTCCTTTTTTCTTCCCCCCCTCCCATCCTCCCCTCCTTTTTCCCCACTAGCCAGTCTACAGCTTGCGTTGGATGACTGGCTTCACCTCAACATAGGGTATCCCTCTCCCTTACCTCCGGGATGAAACTTCCTTCACACTTTCTTTCTTTTTTTTTATTTACCAGCTTTTGTCTGTTTTCTCCATTCTTCTATGAAGCCCATTGTTTCTATATTGAACATATCTATTGCTATATATGACAAGTGTACCACATCTGACCTGTAGAAGTCATCCACCCATTCTTCTACTCCACGCAGTATCACCTGTCCTCCCATCTGCCTTATCAGTGTCCCCACTAGTCTATTCATCTTTCTCCTGGTCCTCTCCACTGCCCTGTGGTTGTGTTCCTGTCTCCATACCCTCCATGGTATTATATCCGACCAGGCAAGGCATACTTGAGGCCACCACTGTTTTATTGCCACTAGGTCCCTCTTTATCTGTAAATATGTGTGCACCCATGGTCTGACCGCCAGCGACCTTTTTCCAAAATGCCCTTCACGGGTTCACCCATTGCTGCCCACTGTGAGGCCACCCCAATCCTTAGGGAATGGGATGAGTAATTAGCTGGGTTCTCCCCCAAAAAACTGATGCCCTTTTTCAGCACTGCCGTAATTTGATAGCCGGTGACCCTTTTTCCGTCACCGTGCATGAACAGCTTCCCTGTCCTTGTTACCTGCCCTGTGGCGAAAACCCACAGGGCCTGCACTGGGCATATGGTGATCTCTGACTGCCCTCTTAGTGTTATCATGCACCTTGCCCTTTTTGGTCAGTCTTTGACCATCTTAGCTTGACCTGTATTTCCCTTGTCCCCCAACTCACATCCTCCCATTCCACACCTCCTTCCCTGTCATCTTTTCCATGGCCTACCACCTCACTCACTCTCATAGCCCCTGCAAACATTATCACATAAATTGTGTGAAATAGCTGGGCCTCCTTCTTTGATTTGCATATTGCCGGGAGTGCCTCTTTTAGCTTTATTAGCCACTGCTCCCCTATAGGCCTCCTATTATCCCCTGTCCCTCTTTTCAACCTGCCCCAGCCCTGCATCATCTTTCTGATGAGCATTGACTTTGTTGGGTCATTCCATCCTTTCAGGCTGCAGATCACACTGATCCCTGCCAGATAAACCCTCATTGTGGCATAAGCAGTCCCTTTCTGCCATTATTCCACCGTGAACATTTCCAACTGTTCCTCCGATAGTGGCCCACTTACCTCCATCTGGTGTTCTGCCCTGAATGTTTGAAAAACCCTCCAGGCCCCATCGTAGGCCCTCAGAGTCTGAGGCACCCATGAGCTGTGAAACAGTAGTTCTGCTCCTTCCTGCCAATGTCCCAGATGTTGGTTGGTATGGGCGTTTTTTGTTCTTCCGTTGCTGGTGCCAGCTTCCGGAAACTGTCCAGCTGCAGATGGGAAAGGCTGTTAGCCAGGGTATTGTGTACCCCTTCTATATGTTTTGCTCTGAAAGACATGTTCAGCTGCAAAGCCCTTAAAACTAACTGTTGTACTACCTGCATGACTGTGTCTGACCTGGCTCCCTTATTGTTCAGTACATCAACCACCGCTCTATTGTCACACCAAAATGTCACTTTCTGATCCCGTAATTCCTCCCCCCAAACCAGAGAGCATGCCCATATGGGCATGATCTCCAGTAGTGTTATAGCTTTCACTTTTCCGTCCCTCACCCAACTGGCTGGCCATGGTTCTGCAAACCACCTGCCCCTCAGGTAACCCCCCCATGCCCAGTTCTCCAGCTGCATCCGTGTAGAGGTCCAGATCTGTGTTGTACAGCCACTCCTCCTGCCAAAATGAACACCCATTATAATCCTTCAAGAATTCCTCCCATCGCTAAATTCCTCACTGACGCCATGAGTCAGATTAACCCAGTGATGTGGTTTTGTGACCCCTGCCGTAGCTCTGGCCAACCTCTTTGTGAATGCCCTTCCTGGTCCTATGGCCCTGCATGTGAAATTCAGGTGCCCCAGTACCTGCTGAACCAACTTTAGTTGTACCCTTTTCATGCCGGCATGTACCCGGATTAGCTCCTTCAACCTCCTTACTTTTTTGTCCTGTAACCTGATTACTTCACTTGTGGCATCAATCTCTATCCCGAGGAATTCCATAACCTTGCTGGGTCCCTCTGTTTTTTCCAGTGCCAGTGGGACTCCCAACTCCTGGCACAATTCCTGAAACTTACCCAGCATCCTCTGTGTCTCCCTTTTGCCCCTCCCAATGAGGAGAAAATCATCCAGGTAATGGATGACTGACCTATAACCCATTTCTTCTTGGAATATCCACTGCAAACATGTGCTGAATGCCTCAAATGTTGCACATGCTGTGGAGCACCCCATTGGCATTGCCTTGTCGAAATAATACTGCCCTTCACTTTTAAAACCCAAGAGATCCCAGTCTTCCCTCCTGACTGGAAGCAGTCTGAAGGCGGACTCAATGTCCATTTTTGCCATCCATGCATCCCCTGTGGCCCAGATTATCCAGACTGCATCTTCAAGTGTCATGTATGTCACCCTACTATGTTCCTCCCTGATATAGTCATTCACTGACTCTCCTTCTGGATAAGACAACCCTGTATTCCCCTTCTTATTTCTTAGGTACCAAACCCAAAGGCGATATCCGCATGTTTTCCAATGCGGGGGTGTCAAATGGACCCTCCACCCTACCTGCTGATTTCTCTTTCTCAGTCTTCTGCCTTTACATTTCCTCTTTCCCTTTACAGACCCCAGGTTGCTTGCCGCCCTTGCTTGCCTGGGTCCTTTAGACTGCAATGAAAACCCTGTGTCAAAACCACATAAAATCATATCCCGTACGCTCGTGTCCAGATATCTGTCCAGGCGAACTGTCAATGCCGCTATGTTGATGGGGGTTCTGGCCATCCCAAACTGCTCATTGTTGTGCCACCTGACCCCCCTCACTAAACCCTCCCTTCCTGCCTGTCTAACCTCCCTTGCTTCAGTGTTTATGACCCCCTCTACTCCCATTCCCCCTGCTCTTCCCTCCGTTGTTCCATGTTTGCCCTCTAAACCCCTGGCCATCCTGAAAAAACTGTTGGCCTGATCCTTGCACCCCATGCCCTTGTGCTCCCTGTATACCTGTTGTTCTGCACTTGCTTGCCGAGTGCCCCCCCCCACATTTCACACAGGCATGCTGAAAACGACACTGAGGCCACGAGCAGAAGGCCCTGTTATACGCCCAGCAACATCTCTGTGGCGTAGCCCCCTTTCTACTCCACCCGCCCTCGGGTGTGGACTGATCTGTTACATAATCCATCCATAAATCTATTTGCTTGGTGTCCCATCTCACATCCCCAAATGTTGCCATTCTCTGCCGAAAACATTCGTCGTAGTATATCCACCCCACCCCGCCTTTTGCTTTTGCTCTCCGTATTATCAATGAATATGTAATGAGCGGGATACCCAGCTCTGGCATCTTTTCCAGAGCTATGGCTGAAAAGATGGCAAAACCTAGAAACCACCCATCCCAGGTCTACCCTTTCATGAATTTGTCATCCTCTTTCTTTCCTAAGAGCACTATGGCAGCTGCCATCTCACTCTTACCTATGCTTTCTGTCTCTTCGTATTTGGCCGCCACCTCTCGGCTCACCAAAGCAAATATATCCACATATTCCCCTCTCCATATTTTTTCTTTTGTGGCAATGGGCACATGTTCACCTATTCTCATCCCCGGCACCTCCACCTCTCTTGTACCTTTTCCCTCTCTTTCCTCTCCATTTTCCGTATCTCCTGGCACCTCCTTTCCTGCCTTAATCTCTGCCAGAGCCGATTCCATCTGCCCCAGCCCTCCTGTCCCCAGTGCTGCCGCTATTTGCCCTATATACTCTTTTATACTATCACCTACTGTCTTGGACACGTTACCTGTGACCTTGTCCTGGCTGGGCTGCCTGGAGGCCTCCAAAGGTCCCCTTGCTTCTTCCTGTGGGTGAGGTGAAGGTGGAGGGTGAGCTACCAGGATCTGCGGGCCAGACCTCCCATTCCGGGCTTCATGTCCAGGTTCTGCCGGGGAGGATCCCCTTTGATCTGGGGTAGGTGCTGGAGTCAGTGGGTCACCTGGCTGTGTGGGTACTGGCTCGGCTGCCTTGGCAGGCCCTGTTGCCATCAGAGCTACCCTAGCAGGACTGTGTTGCCCCTCAGCTGGCCTCTTCCCTTTGCCACCTTTTTCCATACCAGCTTTTCTCTTCTCCCCGGGCTTCCCCGGGTCCTCCCCCTCCACCAGTTCCCACATTTTGTTTGCTTTTTCAGCCAGTTCAATTATAGCCTTGTAAGCATCTTCCTTCGATGGCCTGCTCTTCTTGGGTGCCATGTCCATTCTGTCCTGTGCTCTGTGAAAACAATTATAGAAAATGAAAAAAAAAACAGGGTTATTCATGTCTCAGTGCCTCCCTATACATCTCTCTCCTGTCCATCCCGTTCCCCCATGCCACGCCGATTGGGACCCCCCCGTGAAGGACCTCCCTATCCTGCCTGGCAGGTCTTCTCTCCCTAGCCCAGGCTCCACCTTCCTTGCTGACCTTTATCACGTGAGGTGCACCATGCCCTTTAAAGCTTTTTACATGTGCGACCTGGGAGCACAGGGAAGTTAAGTGACTTGCTCAGGGTCATACAGTATGCAAATGGAAGCTGTGGGATTCAGACCCAGGTCTGTCTGCTGGATATCGCCAGATTTGCAGCTTAGAGCCTTAACCACTGCGCTATACTGCCTCCAGAATTCCAGGGTCTGGATTCCTCCCTACTTCCCTTCTCTTCTTTTTTTTATATCCTTAGCATGCCTCCCTAGAATAAGCATCTGACCCCATATCCCTATAGCGGCACTGGCCTTCGCCACGAGGTCCGTGCCTTATTCACCTCATATGTACCAGAGCCCTCCCCTTTATTCATTTACTATTTATGTATATATTATTATATATTTATTATTGTTCTTTTTTTTTCTGATGCTTTGTAAGAAGCAACAATGTAGCGCAAGGTACGTCTGTTGTGGGATGCTTGATCCAACATCCTGCATCCCCAAAATTTTTCAGCACAGTGAGTGGCCATCTTTACTGTCACCAATAATGTAGAGTTCATAGTGAAAGCATGGGCCTTGTGGCCCACAGCCCGCTCCCCCACAACCTCTTGTTCCCCCTCTCTGTATGCTGTTTTGCTCGGCCCTGAGTAAAGCACCATCCAGATTCCAATTATTCCCTCTGTCTTCTTATAAGTTACCCACCTTTGTATTAAAATTGCCACCTAATAATATTGTAACCCCTTGATATTGTGCTTGACTGTTTAAAATTAAGTCTTTAAGGGCATTAAGGGTCTCTTCTATGGAAGATATCCTGGGTTGAGGAACAATGTAAACAACAATTTGGATACAGCGAGAAGTTTTATCATCTGAAAGTTCTAAACACAGAAAGAAGTGACTGAGTAGGGCCCTGCGCGAAATGGCCTCCATCGCGACCCCCCACGTGGCATGTGATGTCACGCCATGGGGTCACCGCTCCACCATCTTCCTACCAACCCTTCAGGGCCCCTTTCAGCCAGCCACCATGGGTCCTCCATCCACACACCAGCAAAACAAAATCCCAAACTGTCGCTTGCCCACCGAATGAGTCAAAAGCTTTCTGTGACCCTCCTTCCCACTGTGATGACCCCGCCAGGGTCTCCGCTCCCTTCCTTCACTTACCAATCCCACGCCTGCTCCTCATAACCCACAACACCTTATCCAGCCCAACAGCAGCCACATAGCCCACATGGGAATGGGGGGCAACCTACCACGCAAGCACCACGTGGCGTGCGACAGTAATACTCTAAAATGGCGTGCTGCCCACGTGCCTCCTGTTCATTTTCACCAGGGCCTTCACAGAAATACCTTCACAAGCACACGCCAATTGTCTTTGCATGAAACAAAGGGAAAGGCTTCCTCATGACCCTAACCGCGTGTGACACCACGCCACGGGTCGCTCCCTCAACAGCTACTCTTTTGCCTAACCAGGCATGTCTCCTTATTAGCCACATACTCCCACATGGCCCTAAAGGCAGCAAACATCCTAAAGAGGGGTCACCTTCCTTGCCAACACCACACGGTGTGTGCCTACCCATGTGGCCTCTGGACTGGTTCTCACTCTTTCCTTCGGGGCCTTTCTTAGGCCTGCTAATCAACCGACAACCAACATTTTCACCCCTTCTTTTTTTTTTTTTTTTTATATGTTTTTCGGCTTCCTAACCAATTGGCTCTTCCCCAAAACAATGGCAAGGTGCTGTCCAGAGAATTATTCTACCACTCTGTGCTGCCCAGAGCAACTCTTCCCTGACACTCTCCTCCATGCAAGGAGCTTCCATCAAAAAACTTGCTTCATCTTGTCTTCTAGTAGCTCACTTCCTTTCTACCAAATGCTACACATTTCTTTTCTCTCTCTCCCTTTTTCTTTCTTTTTACTTCACATATCTTAACAAATCAATTGTTGCCTCCTTACCTCTTTCTGCTGTGAACCAACCTCAAAATTAATGCCAAATCTGACGTGCTGCAGTTGATCAGATCAAAACTCCAGCAAAAGTGGCTGAGGCCCCATTGTGCTGTCCCTTATGTACCTCCATTCCCCCCCCCCCTTCCTGCTGCCTGTCCATTGTTCTGGCTCTTGGCTCCTCCGCTTCCTTATCCCTTCCCCTTCTGAGCACAACCATTCCTAACGGAGGGAAGGGGTACACCAGGACAACATGGTCTGCCCCATAAAGGGCAAACTCCATTAGCATAAACTGCTAAATGAATACAATGTCACTTGAATATGTTTTAAAAGTGAAAAAACGCTTATGTTCTTAAAATGAATACTAACATGATAGATGCACTGCCTAGCTTCAAAATTTTTAAAAACATCTGCCTCATACATTGCAAAATAGATTCTATTTAGTGAGCCGCAGCAAATCAATATTAAATAAATCCAGAATCAACAAATTTTGTCAGATTATGGATGTAGAGTAATTAAGCCTGATCAACAGCTATTAACAGTGCTCTGCCAAATATTCACCCACTTTGGTGCAATAAAAAATCAGCAGATAGAGTAGCAAGTAATTGAGTTTTAGTAGAATGTTGTTAAAATGTTTATAATTTGCATTGTAGGTACTGTACACTATTTTTGAAATCACATATTAAAACATTACATCTGGGGGTTATTGGGACAGGCAGTATAGCCTAGAGGTTAGAATAACAAACTGAGAATGAGCTGAGTATATCCAGTAGACCTGGGTTTGATTCCCCCATCCTCCACTTGCATACTGTGAGACTCTGAGCAAGTGTCTTAACCTCTTCAGTGCTCCAATGTTGCCCCTGAAAACAGGCACTTGTGCCTTATCCGGTTACCAAAGAATATTAAAAAAAATACCAATATATTTTAACTGCATCATACAGTAGCCAAGATACCCTGCAATTTACCTTTGTTTTACTCTAGCTGTGATGATTTAATTTAGTTAAAGGTAAATGTTAAGATACATTTTGAGTGTTTTATAAGCTTGTTTTCATACTTTAGTCAGTTTTTTTTATTGTAGTCTTTGCATGTTAGCATCTAGGTTGTAGATTGCTAAGCATGGGCTCACTGTTATCAACTAGCTTATTCAAGTTTATAAGTTTCAAGTTTATTTGCAGGAGAACACCATTGAGCATGCTTATTTACAAGGAGGTCTTGGGATGACATCAAAGCTCAACAATACAGAGTGATGAACAGCTACATTGAGCACAAAATATAATCAGCAGGGCCATCCAAAATCCTCAGCTGTTTGAATCAAAACAAGTCTGAATGAAAGTATGTTCACAAGGAAAAAACCTGCCTTACCACTTACAAAAAGGCTTTGTAGTTGGCACCCCATATAGGTGACTGGGATAATTTGCACCTTTTCTCCCACCTGCTATTTCATTCTCTGTGGCAACAAAATATTTTCTGATAAACTGCTTCAACATAAATCAAATGTTAAGTGTTTGTGTACTGATGCTTGGCCAGTGGATTTTGAAACCAAATCAGGCAAGGATTCAAAAGAAAGCAGTGTCACATAAAACTCTTCCCCCACCTTGCACTGCATTGTTTCAGCCAAACCCAAGTCTGCAAGCAAAATTGTCAATGTATCTGACAGTCTTTTATTGAAAATGTTAATACTTTTTTCACAGTTCAAGGTAAAAACTAAAATAAAACTGCAAGAAATTGTGGAACATGTCAGTTTTTGCAGAGAATGGAGAAGATTGCAGATTCTGCAAAATAATTGCATGTGCAGTTTTCCAGTGCTCTTGCTCATCTGCTGTTTTGTGCAGACTCTGAAGGGTCTTGCACATACTGTACTGCATTGTGCATGGTTTTATTATTCTATTTTCTGAAAAAAGAAAGTGCATTCATTGCAAAAAGTACATTAATGCATTGTTCCGGTTCCCAAGACAAAAAAAGGAGGAATTTTTTTTTGCTATTTATTAAAAGTTCCATTGAGCAGGAGGATTCATTAAGAATGGAGTCTTGTGTGTATGAACATTATGATTATATAAAATTTAGATGGTGTCCATTGTTATAAACACAACAATATACACAAAATATGCATACATAATTATGAAAGTTACAAACATTATTAAATGAAGGTTTGAGAGTAAGACAAAATATACCAAATTATTACAGTTTCTTAAATTAAGAGAAAGTGAGTTCCAAAGATGAAGGGCATCCAATTAGAGCTAATTAGGTCCATAAGAGGCATTAGCTTTATGCAAACAGAAAGTTCAGTATGGAAGATCACTAAGGACATATTTAGAGGAGACTGACTAAACTTTTAAAATGATATGGAGGTCTCATGCCATTTACAGCTTTAAAAATAGCAAGCTGAGATTGCAGTGCTTCTCTTAAAGGAGTTAGGGAATGATTTTTAGACAGTTAACTACCCTTCCATTTTCCATTCCATTCCAGTTATGTATTCTGATATGATTTGATGATTTTTTTTGATAAATAAATAATCTAACTTTGGGGTGCCTTCAGATCTACATTGAGTTCCATTCTCCCCACCAGCTTGATTTTCATATTTCTAAGACATTCTATGATATCAGAAACTCCCATTGTATGCTATTCATCTGAATGGCCTGGAATGGGTGTTTCTGATATCATAGAATTTTCAGGCAGTATGAAAACAGACAGCAGTAACTGCTGAGCACAAAAAGATTCAGGGTAGTTACAAAGGCAACAAAATTAGATTATTAAATAAAAATAGGTCGCAAACATATCAGAATAGTGGGTAACCAATAAAAGAACAACTAGAGGGTATCTAGAGGTCTAAAAATGGTACAAGGTCATAACATAGCCAACAAGAATGCCATTGGCAACAACAGCATGGAAAAAATGCCATCATTTTTATTTTTGTGGGGGACTCTTCCACACACTGCCCGAAGCTGGGGGACTCTGCCCCAGCAACCCCCAGATGTAAAGATTCTCACTCTGGGGGGAGTGGATCACGGGGCAAGTTAAAATTTGTGGAGCCATGGAAAACTGTTCCCATGACCCCTTGTAAAAAAAATACAAGTCCCGATTGTGCTAAAATGGTAGGAGACCAGGATTAGAACCCCCCGGCCAACCTGCTCTATGCCCCAGTCCTCCATGCCAGGGGAGCAGCTCAGCCAGTCCCCAGTATCCTACTGCCCTTGTCCTCTGGCAGCACAATGGACAGTAACCAGGTGAGCACATATAGCAAGTGCTGTACAGCCCCGCTTGCTGTCCGTGGTAGCACTATAGGGACCAGTGCTCTGTAGACTGGCACTATTAATGTAGTGATAATCTAACCGGGTACCCTAAAAACTGTTTCCTGTGACATTTAGCATAACCTGTTATGGGCTACATGTCAATTCACTCCAGTCAATGTACTCCACGATAGCTTGCATCCTACTATTAGCTCTGGCATTAATCAGCCACCTGTACATCTCATTTCCAGACAATTCACCCGCTACATAAATTTAATAAAATAAACTTCAGGGGGCACAATTCAGGACTAAATTGTGCAGGGAGTCAATTGACACTGGAGCAAATAGTAGGGCATGAGTTGCTGTGGAGCTCAGAGACTGGAGCAAATTGACATGTCACCACCAGTTACATGGGAGAAGCATATTGTCCAGTGGGTTCATCAATCACAGTTTATATTAATGTAGTTTTGTTATAAATAATGGCTAAAGATAAAAAAAAAACAGTTGGGTTTGCATGACAATAAGTAACACTGTCATGGTCTAAGACAGACATCATGGCCTGAGAAACAATTTTGTTATGATCAATAATGAAGAGACAGTCCCATGCATGATAAAGTTTACCATGGTAGGAATGACCTTTCTTAGAAATGACTTTGATGTAGGGTTTAGATCTATGAGAAAAATACTGCCCAAGTACTTAAAACATACAGTAAAAAATAATGTTCTATAGGAATAATTTTAAAGGAAGAGACACTATGCTGAGAGAGGAAAGTTAAGTACCCACACAACAAGGTCTGGGTCTTATTTTTATTAAGAACCAAAAGGTTATCTAACTAAAATTAAATACTGTTTAACTCCAGCTGGAGTTGGGAAATACAAGATGGCAGAGAAGAATGAGACTAGAACATGACAGTGTCACCAGCATAGAGTTTAGCGGAGCAAAATGAGAGACAGGAAAGGAGAGGATTGACAAAAAGAGTGAAAAGGATAGGGCCCAAAATAGATCTCAAAGGAACTCCCACTGACACAGGCAAGAAAGATGAAGACACATTCCACAACACAAACTGGAACTGGTTGGATAAATAAGAAGAGATCCAAGGTGTACCATTTTTGGAAAAATGTTTGTGTTGTAAATGGGGTAAGAGAATGTTATGGTTGATGAGATCAAAGGATTTTGACAGATCTGTCAAGATGTACATAATATATGTACCTCTGAGTGAAGCCTAACAGAGTTCATTAGGAAGATCAACCAAGATGGCAGTGGACAAATGTAGTGGGCAAACATCTGACTGAGAAGGAGGCATTACCATTTAAGCATATATAAAGAGTTATCTGTTTGTGCACCACGTGCTAAACAAGCTTTGAGAGAAGGGGAAGAAGAGAAGTAGTGTGATAATTATTAGTGGAGTGAACAGAACTACCTTTACAGATGGGAATGTTTGGGGACTTTTCACAGCTGTAGGAAATAATTTGGAAGACGGAGAAAGATTTTTTTTCACCTTTTCCCCCAGACATCCCTCTTTCTGGTGGGTGCCCCAACCCTATTACCCCGACCTCTGCCAGGACTTACCACCACCCATCTTCCCCCAGGGCTTGCCTCCCCCAACAGGGTCAGTGGGGTTCCCCAATCCCCACTGAGGACCTGATCTATTTTGGGCTAGGGAACCCAGCTACTGTAATTAGATGTGGGACCTGTGGTCACCTACTGGTATTCTGCCTCCAACATTTTCCCTTGTTCTGGTCCCCCAGCAGGTGTGGCATGCAAGGACATCTAGGCACATGCCACAGGCTCCTGCAATGTGCACCAACATTTGCCACACCTCCTGATCTTCTGGCCCTGGCTGCCTTTCTCATAGCATCCACCAGGGGCCAGGAAAGGGGAGGTCTCTGCCCACCTTCTCCCCTGGAGGAGGAAAGCAGTCCTATGGATGCTATATCCCCCCTCCGGCTAGCCCTTCAACACCCAGATTTCCTTCCAAACTCTGGTCATTGGCAATGTGAGTGGTAGCACTACAGCTGTACCACAGAAAACAATTGAACCAGAACATAACAAGTGATTTAATAACGTCAACACTTAATTTTTAAAAGAAAATTGTCCAGATGGTCTAGGCGTGGGCAGAGCTAATTCAAATTCTCCTTAGGAGAGAATGAACTTCCTAAATTTATAGTTTTTATGTTTGCTTGCACACATGTGCAAGAAACATAGTGCCATCATCCGAGATTTCGGAGGTGTGTCACCTCCTCCTCCAATTCAGTCAGTGTGTTGGCAGGCACGGCCCCTGTAAGCCAATGCATGCTGGAGCTGTCTATGACAAGCTCCAAAATGCAGTGGCATACAGTTGAAAGGGGGAGCTACGCTTCAGTGAGCAGCGATAAGATATCGCCTGCTCATGCGCAGCTCCCCCTACACACACACACACACACACACACACACAGAAATGCATGCATGCTGCATGCTTCCCTCCCCCCCGCACATACGTATAGCCGACGGGGTGCCCAATCCCCCGTCGGCTTGTGCTGCGCTCCCCCCCAAAGCCTTCCACATGCCACGCTGGGTGCCCACCCCAGCATGGCAACTCATAGAACAGCTGACGGGGGTGCCCAATCCCCCGTCGGATCCACTGTCCTCACCACCCCGAGTACTGGGTGCCACGCTGGGAGCCCACCCCAGTGTGGCAACTGATCATATGGCCGATGGGGGTGCCCAATCCCCCGTCGGCTCCACGGCCCCCCCAGCCATCCTTGTGCCATGCTGGGAGCCCACCCCAGCGTGGCAAATGTCCCACATAGTCTTTTTTTTTTTGTACCTGCAAAATAAAAACGGTCCCACGGCGCTTCTCCCAGCCCCCCTCCCACAACCTGCACCCACCAACTGCACACCCTGCCTCCCCATCCCCTCACCCCCTTTTACCTCCGGAGCTCAGCACGATGATCTTGGTGGACCGGGGCTGCGCCTGCACTCTTCAAAGCCGTCCCAGACTGAGGAAATGCTGGTAAGCTGTATAATGGGCTGAATAGGGGTTTCAACTTATTGCATATCTCAGGCATTTTTTGGAATTTTGCACCAATTTTCAACATGGAGTTTTGGGACCCCTTCTCATGAATGATGTCTTTGTCGAGTTAAGTTCGGGCCCGAGGAGTGATTTCACAGTCACTGCTTGGTCACTGCGCGAAATCACCCTTCGGGCCTGAATAATGCCATAACAGTAACATCATTCATGAGAAGGGGTCCCAAAAACCCCATGTTGAAAATTTGGTAAAAATTCAAAAATGACTGTTTTACGAGCGTGTGCTGTGCAGTTCCTACACAGGCTCGTAAGTTCATGAATTTTCAATATTTTCACTCCAGATTTTCAACATTACCATTTTACCACACCTTCTTATGAGTAGTACAGATGTCATTTTTCACATCTCACCCAAAATGTGTTTCTGCCCATGTAGCACACAATGGCGCAATCAGTGTGTGAAATCAATGTATGGAACAAATTAAGAAAATCACAGTGACACTGTTCATGAGCAAAGGTCTTAAAATGGCTATGTTGAAAATTTGGTGAAAAAATTCCAAAAAATAACTGTTTTTACGAGCGTGTGTTGTACAGTTCCTACGCACGGTTGTAAGTTCACGAATTTTCAATATTTTCACTCCAGATTTTCAACATTGCCATTTTACCACACCTTCTTATGAGGAGTACAGCTGTCATTTTTCACATCTCACCCAAAACGTGTTTCTGCCCATGTAGCGCACAATGGCGCAGTCGGTGTGCGAAATCAATGTATGGGACAAATTAAGAAAATCACAGTGACACTGTTCATGAGCAAAGGTCTTAAAATGGCTATGTTGAATATTTGGTGACAAAAGTCCATAAAATGACTGTGTTACGAGTGATTAGAAAATGGCAAGAAATAATTCTCAACCCTGATTGGCTGACACTGCCTCCAAGCTGGGCATTTATTTCTCAATAGATGCCCAGCTAAAAATAAGTGCCAGCCAAAGTGCCACTTCACAAGGTACCCTTCTACCCTGCTGCCAAGCCTACTTCCTCATTGGCTGAAGACTGCTGATGAAATTTAAAATTACCGCCATGTTTTTCTCTCGCTTAGCGAGAGACTAGTGCCCCCCCCAATTTACTTTCCCTCAGTAGCAGCTAGCAGTAAATAAAGTAACATAGATTTTGTGGTCAGGAGAGTGAAAACAGCAGTCTTGTTTAAAACAGCCACTTTCCCTGACACCCTCTTTCTCAAACTGTACTTGCACAAGGTAGCGTCCCAAAACCGTCACTCGCATCAACTGTATCCTTCACGCGCCGTTTTTAAAAAAAAGCAGCAAACCAGTAAATTAAGCACAATACAAATACCCCCACTCTCTCATTTAAAAAAGAAATACGTCCTGTACCTCACAACACTCCCTCACAGCAAGTGCAGGATCCACTTCAAGCATGGTGAAAGGTCGTGAGGTCAGCATACAGCTTCTCAGTTGTGACTTGTGACCGCAATTAAATAAAAGCAGCCCAAAGTAAGCAGTCGCCTCCTCGGTCATGCTCAGTCTCCCAAAAGAGCATAATTGCATGCCACATAAGGACACAAAAAAGAACGATATGTTCAGTCATAAAATTGAATACGCTTTGCTGCCAAATGCAGTCACTTTGTCTTATGCTCTGCTGCTAAAGACGTTCACGCTGTCTTTTCTTCCTGTTGTGATCAGTATGGCAACTGCTGCCAGCCAAAAAACAAAGCACAAATAGTAAACATGGGGGGGGCGAGCATTAAACACAAAGTAAATTAAACACACTCTGCATGGGGAGGAGGTATAAACAGACTACTGTGGGACTATGGGTGGATGTAACTCCATAGCTCATCCTGGCAGAGGAACTATTTTATTACAAAACTAATCTTAACCTACTAACAATTTTTTTATTGAATTCTTTTTTTTTTTTTATAACAGTGGACATTTTCTAAGTGCAATAATACCCTCCAGGGTGGGCGGTATGGGCAATACCAGACCGCCCAGGGGCTATAAGGCCCTCCGCCTGTGGCATCGGGCCTCATTATGCCCCTGGGTGGTCCGGTATTGCCCAATACTGCCCACCCTGGAGGGTATTATTGCTTACGCATTGCGCAGTTTCCACGTACCCTCGTAACTTCATGACTTTGTAATATTTTCAGTCCAGATTTTCACCAGTGGCATTTTTCCACACTTCCTTATGAACAGTACAGCTGTCATTTTTCACAACATGGCTGAAGTGTGTTTTCACACTTTCAGCACAGAGATGCGTGGTCGCTGTGGGAAATCATTGTTCGGCACAGATAAAGAAAATCACAGTGACAATGTTCATGATTGGAGGCACCAAAATGCCTGAGTTGACAATCTGCTGTAAAAATCCCCAACCTAATTATATTACGGTGTTGTACAGTTTCTATGTACGCCTCGTGACTTCACCATTTTTAAAATATTTTTACTGCAGATTTGCAACATTGCCATTTTTTACACCTCCCCATGAACAGTACAGCTGTCATTTTTTACATCCTGTTCAGAATGTTTTTGCACCTGTGGTGCTAAATGCCTTAGTCGCTGTGCATAAGCAACTTTCGGCTAACAAACTGATATTCCTCCTGTTCATGAGGTGGGGTCACAAAAGAAACATGTTGAAAATTTGGAGTGAAAATACCAACGAATGCCTGAGGTATTAGGGTTTCCAACCATAACGCCCAACCCTGTAGAGAATGACAGGCATCAGGGGTGTGACTTGGGATTCTTGCCTGTAATGCTCATACCATTCCACACCCTGCAGCCAGTGAGAAGCATCGAGGTATGCCTTGGACTCTTGCCCCAAAGTTCACCCCATTCTCCTATATCGCACCCATCTCACCATATTTCCTAATGAAATGGGTGCGCAAGGGCCAAAGACCCCAAGGAACACCGTGATACTTGTCAGTGTCTGCAGGGTGGGTGTAGTGGAAATGGCGTGGCCGTTATGCCTGATGACCCAAATGCACACCCCAATGCCTGTCACTCTCTGCAGGGTGGTAGTGGGGTTGGCTTCAGTTCAATACTTCACTGCCATTCCTATTATGCAGCTCTGTAACTTCTACACTACCACTGCCAATGCCAGCAAGCAAACATTCGGCATTGACAAATGCTTGTTTAAAGTAGCGTTGAGGGAGAGAAGAAGAAGGTAAAGGCAACTCAGTTGTATATGCTGGGCCTGGAGAACCAGATCAAAGGATATCATCAAAGGGAAATCTGAAAGCCTCCATGACCATGTGGAGAAATGAGTAACAAACACATGTGAGGAGCAGTCTGTTCCAATGAAAGTCATAGTCAGACATCAAAGGACATAGGAAGAATGGGCATTCACCAAGCATATAAATAAAATACAAAGAGAATAATGTAGGGGCAACCATATGCGACAAGGCTATGATTTGACTGAGTGGTTTAGATGACAGTATATAAACCATGAGAGTGAAGCCTGAGAGATCCATCCATCATCTCAACCCCTCAAGTGAAACACATGCCAATTTGTGTGTGGTTGCCAATATTTTGTTTTATATAAAATATATTTTTTTTACTCAGAAGTTGCAAACACCTCCCCTCAAAGTGAAAAATCAAAAATCTTGGTGTTTTGTTTTTTCTGTTTTATGATCAAAATCAAATTTACAGATTTTTTGAAGTAAAAGGATACAACTTTGTGCACTGGCTGGATAGTAAACAGCTGGGTGAGAAGTAAAGGATGAATTTAAAATGTTATGACCTTTGAGTTGTGCAGAATAACTGTTCAGAATGTGCAAAACAACACTTTAGAATGTGCATAATGGTTTAGAATGTGAGCAACAAGGATTCTGAGCAGGCTGATTTTTAAACAGAAAAAAGACTAACCATATATGATATTCTTTGCAAAAACTGTGTTAATGCAACATTTATGGTTCAGGCTATGTGACAAAAGTAGGGAAATGTGGCTTTAGGGTTTCCAACCCTAAAACCCCAACCCCACCCCTAAAGCAAATAAGAGGAGGACTCTTCCTAGGGGCTGCCAACCCTAAAGCTCACCCCATTAGGTGTGTATGCTTCTGGAGTGTATAGAATGGAGTAAGCTTTAGGATTAGGTCACATGTGTACAGTGTATGACAATGGGATGAACATTAGGCTTGAGAACCCCAAGGAATACCCCACATCTGCTGTGCTGCTGGGTGGGGGTGGAGTGTTAGGGTTGGAAACCCTAATGTCACATGTCCCTACTTTTGTGCTTTAACCCTAACTAGTTCATTAACAAAGTTTTTTGCAATTTATACTGCGTCACTAAAGGGTTGAGTAGGGATTTCTATGTTAAACCTCAAATATTGAACTTTAATATCTTCGCAACTATTCAACAGATTTGCACAAAAGTTTGCATGCTTGAATTTGTGGGGGGGGGGTAAATCTCTTGACACAGCAAGTTCCATTCTGTTTGGATGTGCAGAATCCGAGATGCAGATAGTGAAAAAACATTAAAAAATTGCTGTTTATTGCCATTTTTTTGTTATCGCCTTGCATCCAGACAGTTTGGAATTTTGGTCTGAAATTTTCAGGGTAGAAAGGACTTGGTCCACAGATGTGCTTTTCCCCTTTTTGGTGAAAAAATATTAATCTATGCTAAATTTCAGTTTCTCAACTTGCTCAGTACAGTCTTTCGGATAGATGTTTAGAACAAAAAAAGAATTGCATCTGTATAAAAAAAGATCCTTTTTCATTGAGGGCCAATTCTTTTTCGTAAAGCAATAACCTTTTTTGCTTGCTGCCATCTTTTATTCTTTTTTCTGTAAAAAGAGAAACTCGAAACCCGCAAACATGACATCCTGCAGAGATATCAAGAGATTTATATTGCTCAATTGGACTCCGTTAGGTGGATTCTGCAATTATCTGTTGGAAAACTGACCCTGAATTGTGGTTTTTTTTTTGACATTTTAAATCTTTTTTCATGACTCACTTCAAGTTTTTTTGTATGGGCTTTTTCATTCAAACAAAAAATCTCTTCATGCGGAAACAAATTTTGGACTTACTGTTTTTTTTAGCTTTTTACCTGTGACCTTTTTTCATTCAAACAAAAAAGGATCCCTTCATAAGGAAAAACATTTTGGACTTAGTTTTTTTGGAATTCTTTTTTTGTTTAAAGGAATACTTTTCAGTTTTTTTTTTTTATTTGATACAGAAAAGGATCCCTGCAAGTGAAAAAAGGATTTTGCATGCCATCAGCATAATTATGTGAATATTACCTGGAGTCTAGTGGCACGCTCTACCGTCTGATCACAGTCCCCGTAATTTTTAAATTTTTCCCTGGTGTCTAGTGGCATCCCCACCCTCCAATCAACATCCCCATCATTTTTAAATTTTTACCTGGTGTCCAGTGGCATACTTCACCCTCCAATTGCCACCCCTGTATTTTTTTACATTTTCTCTGGTGCCTAGTGGTGCCCCACCCACCATCTGATCACCATCCCCATAATTATGTAATTTCTCCCTGGTGTCTAGAGGGGCACCCACCCTGTGATCGCTGTCCTCATAATTATTTACTTTTTCCCCTGGTGTCTAGTAGGGCCCCCACCCTCCAATCACTGTCCCCATAATTATATACTTTTACCCTCATATCTAGTGGCACCCCCCACCCTCCGATCACTGTCCCAGTAATTATGAAATCATTCCCTGGTGTCTAGTGGCACCCCCAACCTTCTGGTCATCATCTCCATAATTACTTTAAATTACCCTGGTGTTGAGCCTACCCATCAGTGCAGTGGTTGGATTTCCACTTACAACTCCAGCAATGTGGGTTCAGGAATGGACCCAGGTTGCTGAAGGGCCGGCCAGGGGGGAATGATGGAGCATCCCATGGACTGCTCTCTTTCTCAGGGGGGAGGGCAGGGAAGTGTCAGTTGCATGGAGGGCCCCTGGCAGAGGCCAGGAGTCACTCAGCTGCTGGTGCTCACACGCATAGGAGACAGGGCAGATGCTGGCATCATTGCACATCCCCACCTCCCAAGAAAACTGGAAAAAGGGGGTGGGTGGGTTCTCTGTCTCCATGAAGCCCCCCCCAGAGCTTCAATTACTGTAGCCACTGTCACCAAGCACTCCCCACTAGTTACTGGTCCCACAGCTCTGGATAGGGGACCAGTGCTGTGGCCCTGCCCTCCAAGGAGTAAGCTGTGGGTGACTGGGAGAATGCTGGCAATAAATGGTAGGTGGAAGTCTGGGAGCCATGACCAGGGCAGAGATTGATGGAGGACCTACCAGGAAAAAGAGTAAAAAAAAAAATGTCCCTGGTGTCTAGCCACAAACCCACCCTTTGATCACTGTCCCCTTAATTATTTGCTTTCACCCTGGTGTCTAGTGACCCTCCCATTGCCATCCCCATAATTACTTAAGTTTGTACTGATGTCTAGTGGTGCCCCCGAACCTCCAATCATCATCTCCATAATTATTTACTTTTACCCTGGTGTCTAGTGGAGCCCCCATCCTTTGATCACCATAGCCATAATTACTTACATTTATCCTGCTGTCTAGTGGCACCCCATCCCCTTGATTATTTACTTTTACCCTGGTGTCTAGTGGTGCCCCCCACCCTCCAATCACTGTCCCCATAATTACTTAAGTTTACTGTGGTGTCTAGTGGAACCTCCCACCCTCCAATTGTCTTCCCCATAATTACTTAAGGTAACCCTGGTGTCTAGTGGTGCCCTCCCCTCTCCAATTACCATTCCAGTAATTATGAAATCATTCCCTGTTGTCTAGTGGCACTCACCACCCTCTAGTCACAGTCCCCATCATGTTTCCTCTTTCCCTGGTGTCTAGTGATACACTACATGCACCAATCACAGTCCACCTTCAGATTTTATGTTTCCCAGGTGTCTACTGGCACCCCAACCCTCCAATTGCTGTCCTTTCTAAAATACAGAAAACTGTCCCTCAATGTGTTTATTTTAAATCTGTAAAAAAGAAAATGGTCCCTCACCAGTCCAACCCCCCACACTCCAACCCCTCACTAAGCACCCACCACGGCACACCCCTGACCCTCGCTCACCTGAACATGTCCCAGGACAAAGATTCACTCTCTGTTTGAAGACATATCTTGCTGCTAGAACCACTGACTGCAATATGATAAACTAAGGTAAGTGTTTTTCAATGTATTTCAATGGGGTTTTCAACTTTGATGCATAACTTCCCCATTTTTGCATATTTTGATCCCAAATTTTCAACTTGGCTGTTTTGAGACCCCACCTCATGAACAATGACAGTAGAATTAGGAAAATCCAACCCAAAAGGTGATTTCACTATCACTTGGGGAAATCACATTTAAGACTTGATTTGAAAATGTTCACCACCATAGTTCATGAGGTGGGGTCATAAAATTGCTATGTTGAAAATCTGGGATCAAGATTAGTAAAAATGGCAAAGTTATATCCATCCATTGAAATGTTACTATGCTCACTCGTAACTTTGGTTATTTTAAATATTTTGATGCAACATTTTCAACAGTCATTTTTTTAAACCACCTCATGAATGTGACACCTGTCATTTTCCAAATCCTGGCCAAAATGTGTGTTTCATATCTCTGGTGTGGAATGATATTGCAGTGGTGCAGAATCACATTTTGGCAAGGATTTGAAAATTTATTTTACCAGGTACATGAGATGGGGTGATAAGAAGGCTATGCGACAATTTGGTTGCTGTTGTCCTACAAATGAAAGTCCAGGGCCCTCTAGCAACATACATATATGATCAATGGAGAGATGGGCATGCAAGGCACACTGGGCCCTGCGCTTCCACTTGCAAATAAGGACACAGTTACACTGTCTCAAAAAGTATGGATGCATGGGAACACAGTGCCCTCCAAGACCTGCACTCTACAGGGCAAATAAGGATACAATTATACTAGCTCAAAAAGTAAGGAAATTCTTAGGAAAAAAATGGATTAATACAACATTTAGGGTTCATGCTAAAGCAAAAAAGTAGGGAAATGTGGTTTTAGCATCTCCAACCTTAAAATCCCTCCCCCACCCCTAGGGTTGTCAATCCTAGAACTCACATCATTAGGTGTGTATGTTTCTGAAGTGTACAGAATGGGGTGAGCTTTAAGGTTGGCAACCCCAAGGAAGACTGCAGTGGGGGGTTATTGTTGGAAACCCTAAAACCACATTTCCCTACTTTTTTCACTTTAGCCTGAACCCCTAAATGTTGCACTAACACAGTTTTTTTTGCAAAGAAGATAGATAGATAGATAGATAGATAGATAGATAGATAGATAGATAGATAGATAGATAGATAGATAGATGAATAAAGAGACAGACAGACAGACAGATATTGCACATAGATAGATGTGTATTGCAAAAAACTATGTTATGCAATTAAGGTACCAGTGCTCTCCCCTGGTACCTGGTACCTTAATTGTATGCTTTTGTTTGGTCACAGAACAGATACATCCCTATAATTCTTATAAAGCTGTATTGTAAATGTGGTGTATATATATTTTTTTACCTGGCTCCTTTCATCTGGCACCGGAGATTCCGGTCTCACCACACTGCTCACCACTCCCATCCTCAGGTTTACCATCCTTTGGCGGGGATGCCAGGTGGGTGCCTCCTCTCTAAGGAACTTGGTCATCTAGACTGGCTTGCCCCCAGGGTGGGACCATGGGACTGGGACCTTAGTCTGCAGTGGAAGTGGTGGCAAAGTGTAGACAGGGCCTATCACTAGTGGGCTTGCATTTTTTTTTAGTTTTTCCTGGGGCAGAGATGTGCAATGATGACCAGCATCCATACCGCCCCCCCAGCACTTGGTGCTGGCCACGACAGTACCCCCAGCCTCCACCAGAGGTCTGCATAGTACCAGACACTCTTCCCCCTTCTTCCCAGAGAAGGAGAGCAGTCCCTGGGATGCTCAATCCTTCTCCCCCTGGCCAGCCCTCTGACTTCTGAGTCCACCCCTGAACCTAAGATATTGGCACCACTGCACTGGTGGGCTGGCTCAAACCCTTAATATTTTAAAAAAACTATGTTAATACAGATACTAGGGTTGAAGAACAAAAAGTACACAAAGTAAGGAAAAAAACATACCAAGGCTCCTGAGACTCCAAACCCTAACATTTTTCAATTCCTTACTTTGTGCACTTTGTATTTTTCAATCCTAATATCTGTATTAACATAATTTGTTGCAATTAATTTCTCTTCTTCTTGTATCCTCATTTGTGCTGGTCCCAAAGGAATGAACAGACTAGTAGTAATATTTCAAGCCCTGCATCACCAATCACCTATCAAGTGAAAGCCAGCTGTGTCTTAATGCTTGGGGTTGCAGCATTACAGCTTGCCATTGTGGCACAGAAAATGAGAATGAGATCTGAAACTAAAATCCTGGGGAGTCTGTGATAGACAGGGTCTCAAGGGACCATCCAGTCATACCTGTAGTGAGAATAGTGATAGGTTCACAAAGAATCTGCAGCTCTTTAGAAGCTAACTAGAACACACAAGATAGGGTAAATAGATAGCAGCAATTATCTGATAAACATGGTTAGTGTCCTGCCACACCAGGGTCAGTATCTTGTCACAGAGTGGTCAGTGTCCTTTTAGATATGAAGACACAAAGGGGAAAATGTGCTAGTATAAAGAATAAAGATACTGGTCAACTGGTTTGGGTGGGAAGGATTTGCAGAAATGTTTTTATTTCTTAAAGAAGTGAGTTGGTTAGGAGCAGTAATACCAGCATCATGCCAGCAACCTGAGTTCTGGAACAGACTCGGGTCCCTCTGTGGCCAGACTGTGGGGGGGGGAGGATTCAGTATCCCTGAGACCTCTTTCCTTTCTAGGAAGAGGCATGTTGCTCCAGTCATTAACCCCAAGAGGGCAGGAGGAAGTCACCAGTTGTCACATGCCCCACACCACCGACAGGCTGCAAGACCACCAAATAGGTTGAGAGTCATTGGGTTGTTGATTGGTCTTCCCCCTTCTGGCCCGACCACAAGGGGGAAACTATGATGTAAAAAGGCCATGGTAAGACCCCAGGATGGTGGATAATTTGGCTGGTTATCTGGCAACAGTAGGGGTCCTTTTAGTGTTGCAGCTGCCACCCTGCATCGGCATTCGAAGCACCTGTTTTGGGTTTGGGTCCTTTTGGTGGTGGCCTGCAGCAACTGGAGCTTCATCCTGCAAGCTGTTGTTTTTCCCTTTTTCATGTCCACCCACCTCTCCTGACACAGTGTGTTGCCCCATAAGGCCTCAACATGTTTGTAAATCCCAGGTGAGGGAAGGCATTATGGCCTGCCACCCAGCCAGCTCCCTGAGCTCATCCCCAAACTCAAGTCACAGCCATGACAACACAGTGTGCTACCCGCTAGACCAATTGATGGCCCTGAACACAATGTTTCTTCATAACTCAGTTTTTTTTCCCATCCCCTGGCTGGCAGTGCCTCCATCTGGACTGACCCCTCAGACCTGTCACCTGGCTTCCCATGGACTAACCAGCTTCTCCCACATATGCCCCCATAGCTTTTCCCCTGTGGTGTGGCAAAATTCCAAACTGCCACAAACTAGGATTCAGTTCTTGGGGAGGCTGCCACATCACCGCAGTGTGAGGCCTGCAACGGGTGAGTCCCTTATCCTGCTCCAGCCTGTCCATTTTCCATTTTCTTCCTTCCCTTGAGATTCCAGCATTTGGGGAATGATGCAAGGACACACACAAACATGATACGTGTCATGCACCAGCATCTCTCCTCCCATTGAGCCGCTCCAGGGTGTAGTGCCTCCAGTGGTTACCCAGGTGGAAGTTGTGCACTGGAGATAGCTACCCTCCCCCCTGGAGGAGGAGGAGGAGGAGAGCATCTTATAGGAAGCTCAATCCTCCTCCCCCCAGCCAGACCTGATAAAATGGACTCACTCCTGAACCCGGACTGCCGGCATCGCGAGTGGTAACACTACTGCTGCACCAACAGTCTAGCTGTAACTCAGTTGTTTTTGGAGATTCTAACCATAGATTTTTAGCATTTTCTTTTTATGATCCTGCCTTCTGAACATGACAGGTGTAATTTATGATATCCTAACCAAAATCTAATTTTGTGGTATGAGCATGAAAAGATGTTTTGGTCAGAATCTGAAAAATGACACCTGTCATGTTCATAAGGTGGGGTATAAAAAGGACCATGTTGAATATCTGCAGTCAAAATATTGGAAAATAGCAAAGGAATGAGTAAGCATTGAACAATTTAAATGTTTCTTCATGACTTTTTTTTGAGATTTTGATCCCGCATTTTGAACGTAGTCTTTTTATGACCCCCACCTTATAATCAAAATGGATGAAGTCTTTTCAAATCCTACCTAAAAGGTGAAGCAACTGTGAAAACATGTTTTTGTAGGGAGGATTTGAAACATTTCCCCTGTGTCATTCATGAGGTGGGGTCCAAAAAAGGATAGGTTGAAAATTAGTAGCAAAAATGTTTAAAATAATTATATCCATGAAAGTTTTTCTATTCTCATTTTCCCCTTGATACCAGTCTTGCATGATACAATTCTTTCCCATTTTGAGTCTACTTTAGCATTTTTTATTACTGCATTGCAGAGCTATGCTGACGTACTGTGATTACATCACTATAGAACGGGGAATATGGAATTTTTTTTTTCAATTGTTTAACCAAGAATGGCACACTAAGCTGAAAGCATGTTTACAGGTGCAACCTGGGAGCACAAGGAAGTTAAGTGACTTGCTCAGGAATGTCTAAAATGTTTCCTAATGCAGCACAGCCTGTCTGCATCTATGGATTAGAGTTGAATAACATATCACGGCTGTCCTGTCCATTCAGTACAATGCAGTTCCTCCTCCCCCACTGTACTATTTTCTTCATGAAGAAAAGAAAGTTTAACCCATAGTCTGCCATTAATGACAGAATTGGCAGGTACAGGAATTCTGGACTGTTATATCAGTCTGTATTGCAGCAAGGGTTAATACAGTGTCATGGTTCACAGTGTAGAAGGAATGTGCTGGGCCATCAGATAAATGCTTAAATTTTAACTCCTTGAGACATACGATGAATGTGTTTGGGATCAGATAAAGGCTTCAGTGTAAACTCCTTGAGATGTATGACAAATGTGGTTGGGAATCAGATTAAGGCTTCAGCTTAAACTCCTTGAGACATTTAAAAGTCTATGATGTTTATGGTTTTGTTTCTTTTCTACAACTGTGCTGTAAATGTAGGACTTTTACATCACAATAATACAAGTACAACTAAGTCACACATTAATTCTATAGCTCATCCCCAGTATCAGGCATTGCACAGTATTTGTGGTCAATGTGTCGGTGTTAAATCAGCACTGTTGCTGACTGTGCTACAGAGTTTTGTATCAGGGGCTATTGCAGGTCTATGCAGGATTTCATTAAAAAATGAGGTGTTCCAACTCAGTTGAGCTGCCCTAGGTAAATAAATTGTAAACAGCAGTTGAAAGCTCCCTTGAGGAGTGGTTGGACCACAGTGGGCTCAAGGAGGGTGAAGGTGGTGGAGCAGAGGTGCATCCCTCCAGTTGTACCTCTCCACAATTCATATGCCATTCTGGCAGAGTGTGGTTCCTCAATGGAGGCACCTGCAGTGGAGACCAAGGAGGATGCTTGGAAACTCCACAAAGGAGACCCACAGGAGGGTGGCATGGGACCCCACGGGGGAAGGAGATAACTTCTGGTGGGGGACTCCATTGTTAGGAGGGTAGAACTGGGGGAGGGAGATGAGAGGGAGGTAAGGTGCCTGCCTGGCACCATGGCTTGGAGGGACAGGGAGGAAATCCTCAGGATCTTAGGAACAGCTGCACAGGGAGAGAGCTGGATGTCATTGTCCACCTAGGGACAAATGACCTGACTGGGAAAGGATCAGAGCAGTGCAAGAGGAGCTTGTGGGGTTGGGGAGGGGCCTTAGACAAGTTGTACGCACAGTAGCCTTCTCTGAGGTATTGCTTATCTATAGCATGGGTGAGGCTATGGTGCTCAGCACCATTGGATTCAATCAGTGGTTGAAAAACCAGTGCAGCGCTCAGGTATTTGGCTTCATTGGGGACTGGGGGTCCACCTGGAGGGGTGCAGGCCTATACTGGTGCATTGGTCTGCATCTGTCCAGGAGAGGAATCAGGATCCTAGGTGATAGGTTTAAATGCTTCACTGGCAAGCATTTAAACTAGCCAAGGGGGAAGGCACTGAAAAGAAGAAGGAAAATTCTAGCCCCCACCAAAAAAAATCAGGGTAGTTAGTGAGGTAAACACCAAGATAGGGAAGTCAATAGGGAGAACTGCAGGGGTAAATAAGAAAAAGACAAAGGCAGTAAGGATAGAGATGGGGCAAAAAGGGGTAAGGCAATAAAAAAATGGAGGGTAATGAGTACCAATGCCTGTATTCTAGGTAACAAGCTCCCTGAACTGGTGGCCTTGATGGAAGAGGGATGCCTGGATATCATGGCAGTCACAGAAACATGGTACACAGAGAACCATGGCTGGGATGTAAACATACCAAGGTACACAATCTACAGGAGGGACAGGAGGGGCAGAACAGGAGGAGTAGCTCTTTATGTAAGGGAAAGGATCAAAGCAATGGAGCTAAAGGGTAAACAGGGAGGAGAAGAAGCACTGTGGGTCGCTCTGGAGACTGGAAATGGCACCACAATCTACACAAGAGTTGTATACAGACCCCCATCTCGGGGGAGGAAATGGACAAGGAAATGATAGAAGGCATCCTTAGGATGGCAGAGAAAGGGGAGATATTGCTGACAGGGGCCTGAATATGCCAGATGTTAACTGGAGCACCTTTGCTGCAGCCACATCCAAGAGCAGGACCATTCTCAATGTCCTACAGGGAGCATGCCTCAGACAGCTAGTGTTGGAACCCACTCAGGAGGGAGCAATCATAGACCTGGTACTCTCATGCGGGACAGAAAGAGTAACTCAGATCTAGAAGTGGGTAGCCATCTGAGAACAAATGACCACCAAACAGTGTGATTCACAATAAACTCAGCTATAGAGTCAAGCCATACAAAAGTGAAGGTACTGGACTCCAGGAGGGCTGATTTTGTCAAAATGGGAGAGTGCCTCAGAAAAGCACTAGCAAACAAGCAAGAAGGAGGGGGGGCGACAATGGGGAAACATCACAAATGCCATCACAGAGGCAACAAGCCTTTGTGTGAAGCAAATAAACAAATCTAAATGAAAGAAAGAACCACTATGGTTCTCAAAATAGGTGGGAGGGAAGGTTAGGAAGAAAATGATAGCATTCAGGAAGTAAAAGGAAACAGAAGGAGCAGGACAGAGAACTGTACCAATTAAAGCAGAAGGAAGCGGGGAAGGCAGTCAGAATAACAAAGGCCCAAACCAAGGAAAGGATAGCCAACTCTGTTAAGAAGGGGGATAAAACCTTTTATAGGTACATTAGGGAGCGAAGAAAGATAAAGGGAGGGATACTGAGGCTGAATAAAGAGTAGGGTGGGTGGGCAGAGATGGACAGTGGAAAAAGCAGGGATATTGAAAGAATACTTTTGCTCAGTATTCACAAAAGAAGAGGAGGGGGAGGTACCTAATCTAGTCAATAGAAGCACTCTGGATAGGGGGTCACTATCAGTCTTTTTACAGAAGAAAGGATTCTGAAAGCACTCCTAAAACTGAAGGTGAACAAAGCAATGGGGCCTGATGGGATTCACTCCAAAATTCTAAAAGAACTAAGGGGAGAACTAGTAACACCACTGACTACCCTTTTTAACAAATCATGGGAGGATGGTGCGGTGTCTGAAGACTGGAGGAGGAAGGATGTGATTCCCCTTCACAAAAGTGGGATAAGACAGAGGCAGGAAACTACAGACCTGTCAATTTGACCTCAGTGGTAGGGAAAATGATGGAATCACTTCAGAAGGAAAGAATTGTTGAGTACCTAGAGGCCAGTGGGGCACAAGACCCAAGGCAGCATGGATTCACAGCGGGAAGGTCATGTCAGATGAATCTAATTGACTTCTTTGACTGGGTGACCAAAGTAGTAGACCAGTGAAGAGCTGTGGACATGGCCTACCTAGACTTTAGCAAGGCATATGACACATTCCCACACAAAAGATTAATAAACAAATTAGCCAGCCTGGGAGTGGGTCCCAGGGTGGTAGCCTGGGTATAACATTGGCTGGACAACAGGGCGCAGAGGGTAATAGTAAACGGAGTCCATAATGAAGAAAGGTGAGTTACTAATGGGGTACCGCAGGGTTCAGTACTGGGTCCAGTCCTTTTTAATGTCTTTATTAGTGACATTGCAGAGGGACTGGAAGGAAAAATATGTCTCTTTTCAGATGACACAAAGATCTGCAACAGAGTTGATACACAGGTTGGGGTGGAAAGAATGAGAAGGGACTTGGCAAGGCTAGAGGAATGGTCAAATGTATGGCAGCTTAGATTCAACACAAAGAAGTGCAAAGTAGTGCACCTGGGAAACAAAAACCCAGGGGAAGAGTACACAATGGGGATTAAGACACTGACAACAACAAAAATGGAAAGGGACCTGGAGGTAGTTGTAACAGATGATCTAAAGGTGGGCAAGCAATGTGACTGAGAAGACAGTAAGGAGGGCTCGGGGGATACTGGGGTGCATGGGGGAGGCATAACCAGTAGAAAACAAAAAGTTGTTATCCCTCTGTACAGACAGTTGGTAAGACCCCTTCTGGAGTACTGCGTGTATTTCTGGAGACCCCATCTTCCCAAAGACATAGACTGGGTGGAGGCTGTTCAGAGGAGGGCAACCAAAATGGTGCAGGGTCTGCACCACAAGACATATGAAGAGAGAGACTAAAGGAGCTTAATATGTATACCCTCAAGGCAAGGAGGGAGAGGAGTGGTCATGATAGAAACTTTCAAGTACCTCAAGGGAATCAGCAAAGTCCAAGAGGGTAGCATCTTTCAGAAAAAGAGATGTGCAAGAACAAAGGGGCACAATTTGAAGATAAAGGGGCGATGGCTCAGAGGTAATGTGAGGAAGTATTTTTTTCACGGTGAGTTTTGTGGATGCATGGAACAGCCTTACTGAGGAGGTCATGGAGTCAAAAACAGTGGGGGAATTCAAGAATGCATGGGACAGACATAAGGTAATTCTAGTGGGGGTAGAAGGAAATAGGTTGTTGGTTAACTAGGATCTGCAGCTTATCCATTAGGTAGGGAAATGGGCAGACTAGGTGGGCAAAGCAGTCCTTATCTGCCATTAAATTCTATGTTTTTGTGTTTCTATGATATCAGCACTTCATCAGCTCCATATTCCCATGCTTTCAGTACATCAAGATCCCTCTGAAAACAAGATACTGCATCTCAGCTAGTCACTACTGGCAAAATACATTTTATCAATAGGTACAATCAGAACCTCACTGAAAATGAGATACTGCATGTTAACTGACATATCCCATCTAACTACGTTGTAAACATGAATAAAAGCATGACTCCAGTAAAAATTAGATTTTGCATTTTAGCTGTGCTAACTCTAGTAAATACTGTAAAAATATGTAAAAGCAGGACCCCACTGAAAATGAAATATTACAGCTTAATTGCCCTATCCTGCCAATGACACTTAACCCCCTTTGTGTGTGCACAACTGTTGTAGCATGTGTTTGTGTGTGTGTATGTGTGTATGTGTGTTTGTTGTGTGTATTTTCAAATTTGGTGCATATGTCCTATGTCCAGAACCAAAAACATTTCATTGCATTACCTTGATGTTTATGGTTTTGTTTTTTGGTATACTGACACTACAGTGAGAACACTGCCACGACCGACACTAAAACAACAACAGCGCCAGGCCACTTTAGTGTTGGTGTGGGCACCCGGCACTGATTTCTCGGGGTATTGCACCCCCTCTCCAAAGCAACTCAGACAAGGTTGATTATTTAAGTAGTGCGGGTTGTGGGAGGCAGATGCCCCCACATAGGGGTGTTCAAGGGTGAAGCCACCCAAAGTAAACACAGTCTGATGTGACTCCCTTTATGCTGACCGCAAATGCAGTCAACATAAAGGAGTCTCTGTAATGTCTGTTAACAACGAAATTGTCGATCGACTGTCATAGATCCTGTTTTTCTACCATTGTGGGGTAAATGTGGGACTTTTACATCACAATAATACAAGTAAGACTAAGTCACACATTTATTCTATAACTCTAACCCAGTACCAGTTATTGCACAGTATTTGTGGTCAATGTGTCAGCGCTAAATCAGCACTGTTGCTAACTGTGCTCCAGAGTTCTGTATCAGGGGCTATTGTACTTCACACTGCAGGTAGAATCAGGATTCCAATGAAAATGATATGTTGCAACTCATTTGAGCTATCCCGAGTAAATAAATTGTAAACAACATTAGGATGCTCGCTATGATGTCAGCACCTCACCAGCTCCATATTCCTATGCTGACATAAGAAACATCCCCATCTTCTACTGAAATTACAAATTGTGTAACTAACTACTTGCATTCACCATAAGCAAAATTCCTCTAAAAATAAGATACAGCATCTCAGTTGGTCACTACTGGGAAAAAAACATTGTAACAATAGGCACAATCAGGATCGCACTGAAAATGAGATACTGCATGTTAACTGACCTATCCTGGGTAATTACATTGTAAGTATATGTAAAAGCAGGGCCTCGGTAAAAATGAGAATTGCATTTCAGCTCTGCTAACTGTACTAAATACACTATAAAAATGTATAAAAGCAGAACCTCACTGGAAATGAAATGTTGCAGCTCAGCTGTTCTATCCTGATTTTGTATTCTGTATTTCTGTATCTGTTGTCTTTTCCCCTTTCCATGCATCTGAAAATGAGCTGTTAACAGCTCAGTATGTCTTTCTCGATAAAATCTTTGAAATGAATCCATCAATCAATCAATCATCTGTCTGTCTGTCTAGCTATCTATTTATCTATCTATCTTTTATCACATTAATGCATTAGCAGCCATTGTGGCTCTGACCAGATTTTGTTACATTTGTAATAATAAAAGAAATAGTCCTGTTAATATGGCTTACACCAGTTTCTTATCAATATCCTCAGCTGTGATGACCAGACAACTTTTGCTGGTAGTTTGAAATATTTTTGTCAAATACTAGTACCTTCTGTAGCAGTTGGGGGGACAAGAGGCAGAGCTCAAAGGTGAGAAAACTGGACTATTTTAGAGATTTCAATAGCCCAACATGTTTTTTAAGTAAGTGTGAACTTTCATTGTACTGGCTTCCTGGAAGAGGGGTATGTTTGCTAGTACACAAAGGGATCAAAGACAGTCTATCTCAGTGGCGTTCAAAACACATACATTTAAATGCTAAATAATCTGCAAAAGGAAGTTGGCTCCCAGAGACCCCAATACAGATAATATAATACGAACATACGAATTTGCCAGAAAATAAAGGCCTTATGGTCTGTCGAGTCTGCTCGAGTGTGCAGCTAGCAACTCTTATACTGCAGCTGCCCCTCCCACCCTTCCCTGCCCCTCCCTTTTTGAAGCAGTCCACTGTACTACAGGATACCACTTCCACAGGGAATGTGTTCCATCCAGACACCACCAAACAAGTGTCTTCTCATTTCCCTCCTGAACCTTCCCCTCCACTTTGAGATCAGGACCTCAAGTGTCCCTACCCCCTTAACTTTAATAGTCCCTCCATGCCTGTCTTGTTTATTCCTTTAATGTACTTGAAGGTTTCAATTATATCCCCCCGTCTCTCCTCTCCTCTCCTCCAATGAGTACATGTTCAACTCCCTCAGCCTGCTCATGTGAGGTATGTCCCATAGTCCCTGGATCATCTTTGTTGCCCTGTGCTGCACACACTCCAGTAACTTAATGTCCCTCTTCAGGTGTGGGCACCAGTATTGCATGCAGTATTCCAGGTGTGGCCTTACAGTACCAGTGACCTACACAATGGCAGGATCACATCCCCTCTCCTTAAAAATATGCCCCTGACAATACAACTCAGCATTTTGTTGGCCTTTGCAGCTGCCTTCCTGCATTGTGCTGAATTGTTCATTGAGCCTGTTATAATCACCCCCACATCCTTCTCCTCTTCTGTCATATAGCTATCTGAAAGCCCCCCCCAAGCTGGTAGCTCCTTCTTGTGTTTTTTGCCCCAAAATGTAGCACCTTGCACTTTTTGGCATTGAACCCCAACTGCCAGGTATTCAACCAGGTCTCCAATTTTGACAGATCATCCTGCAACCCATGCCACCCTCCTAAGTCATCCAATACTGCTTCTTTCTTGGTGTCATCTGCAAACAAACTGATCTTGCTCTTAAAGCCCATTGAGATGTCTGATATGAACAATCCAAACAAAACTGGTCCCAGCACTGAGCCCTGCAGTATGCCACTTGTCACTGCCCTCAGAGATGAGTGCTCCCCTCCCACCACCACCCTCTGCTGCCTTCCCTGTAACCAGTTTACTACCCATCCCACCATTTTGGCCCCTGCACCTGTACCGACAGCTTACTAGCCACCCTCCCATGCAGCGAGTCGAATGTCTTACTGAAGTCCAGAAACAGGACAGCCAGTGCATGGCCCTTGTCCAACTGTCTAGTTACCCAGTCATAGCGATCCACCATGTTGGTCTGACAGGATTTGCACATGACAAACCCATGCTGCCTAATGTCCTGGAACCCATTGGTCTCCAGAAGGCACACCAGCCAGTCCTTCAGGATTGTATCCATCAGTTTTCCCATAATAGATGTGAGGCTTACAGGCCTGTAGTTTCCCTGTTCATCTTTGGGACCACTCTTATGGAGGAGTACCTCATGAGCCATCTTCCAGTCCTGAGGTACACTTCCTGAGAACAGGGAGGCATTGAACAGGTCTGCCAAGGGCCCCACCAGGATTTCTGCCAGCTCTTTCAGTACCGTGTGGTGAATGCCTTCCGGCCCTGGTGCCTTATCCACCCTCAGTACCCTCAGGATCTCCAGTACCCTGCCTTCTTTGATTCCCCCATCTGTCACCTCATCCCCCTGAGTCTGACCCCCCCCCCCGGTAGGGCCCTTCTTTGTCCTTAGTAAACACAGTGCAGGAGTATTGATTAAGCGTCTGCCTGCTCTTCCCCTGTTTCCACCAACTCCCCATCCCTCTTAATCCTTACTATTTTGTCCCTACAATGCCTTTTCTACCTGATGTACCTGAAGAATTCCTTCTCCCCCTTCTTGATGCCTTGTGCCAGCCTAAGCTACTTAGATGTCTTGGCTGCCTTTACTGGCTTTATCACCTCCTTCAATTCCTTCAGGTAATCCTCTCTGTCCTACCCTATCCCTGTCTTTTTGAACCTCCTAAAGGTGGCTCATTTCTTTCTTACTTTCTCCATGATGCCCTTGCTAAACCAGCTGGGTTTCTTGGCCCTAGCTATCTTACTCTGGACCCTGATGCAGGTTTTGGTTGCCTCCTTGATCCCATTTTATGACCTCCCACATCTGGTTAGTGTTCATATTAGTTTGGATTCTGGCTAGATACCCTTTAACTACCTCCTCCATCGTCCAGGCATTGGCCCTCCTGAAGTCCAACAACTGTTTCTACTCACTCCTTACCCATTTTCAACGTGAACCACACTGAGTGAGGAATGCTCCCTGCCAGCAGTTCTTCAACCCCCAGCTCCCTCACAAACTCCCCATTTGCTAGCAAGAGATATAGGGTGTTCCCTAACCTGGTTAGCTCGCTGACCATTTGCATTAGGAAGCTATCCTGGAACACGTCGCAAAGTATCTGCTCCCTTTTGTTCGTGGTGGCAGGGGTACTCCAATCCACTCCCAGCAGGTTGAAGTCCCCCACAATCACTGTGCTACCCTTTCCACAGGCCCTTCTGATCTGTTCCACTAGTTCTCTGTTTAACTTCTTTGTCTGAGATGGTGGCCTGTACACTACTCCCATCCTGAGAGTCCTATTCTTGGGATCCTGGCTTTGCATCCATAATGGCTCTGTACTACACTCCTCCCCCTTCTCATGAACACAGTTCAGTCCTTCTCTCACATACAATGCCACCCCCACCCCACCCTTCCCATTTACACTATCTCTGAGGAATATCTTATACCCTGCTACTGTCAAGTCCCAGTCCTGGTAATGGGTGGCCCATGTTTCTGTGATGGCTGCCATGTCCACCTCCCCTTCTGCCATGAGAGCTTGTAACTCTGCTGTTTTGTTCCCTAGTCTCCTAGCATTCAAGGTGACCACCATCCACCCATTTTCCTTCCCCATCCTGATCTCACCTCCTAGCACCCCCTCTAGTATTCCCTTTTTTCCATTGCTTCTAGCACGGGGATGAACTCTTCGGTTTCCCTTCCCAAGGATTTTGCCTGCCTCCTGCCCACTTGCCACACCCCCACTCCTAGTTTAAATATCTTTCTTTTGCAATGTAATCCCCCATCCTCTGCTTCAATACATTCCTGCCCTCCTCACTTAGGTGAAGTCTATCCTTACCGTAGAGAACTCTGTCCTCTCAGGTCCCTCCCCACTCACCCACCAGCCCATAACCTTTGGATTGGCACCAGGTTCTTAGCCATTTATTAAATTCCTCTATCCTCAGTTTCCTTGCAGTGCCCACCCTGGGCACTGGAAGTACTTCTGAGAAAGCTTCTGATCTTCCTACCTCCTCACATATTGGTCCTAGCTCCTCAAACCTCCCCTGAACTACCTCTATCATCTCTCTCTCACTAGACCATTTGTCCCCACATGCAGAACCATATGTGGTTTCACCCTACCCCTCTTAGCAATCTTTAGAACAGACTGATCCACCCTTTCCACTGTCATTCCTGGCATGGCCTCCACCCATATGTGACTATGCCTCTCTCCCTTGCTTCCCCATCTGACTCCTCTTAGTATCGAGTCTCCCAGCACTAGGATTCCACCCTCTTTTCCATGAGCTGCATTCCCTGGTCTCCCTTCATCCCAACCTCTTCCTCTGAACTCCCCCTCATCCTCCAGCACAATTGGTCTCCTTCTGCCCCTGTTGAATCATCCCCAGTTGTTCTCCTGTCCATTTCATGTTCCACCAGTCTATTTTTAGTTCATCCTCTGATTGCACCCGCTATCTCATCACCAGTTCTGCCAGTACTGCGAATTGATATTTCAATGCCCCCTCAATACCACATACATCCTCCTTCCTATGATCAGCCCCTGTCGCTACTGCTTCTATGTACATTATCTCTCCCTTCCCCCGTCCTCCATTCTTCCCCTTTTCTGCTCTCTTTTGACCATTGACCTGTGTCCCCTGTCTTGGTTCCCTATCCACCACCCTTTTCCAGTTCCTTCCACCTATTGGTTCTATTTGACCTTCCTCTTCAGTTCCCTATCTACTTACTCCACCTTTTGGGTTGTTATCCACTGCAGCCCACTGTTCCCTCCTTAGCGCCTCCTGTAGACCTCTGATCTCAATTTTAAGCTGCATTATTTGTCTGCACACCAAAAAAGCACTCTCCACGAAGTTCTAAGAAAGATTTCTGCTCCACAGTTGTTACAGCCTACCACCCTACCGATCTCTCTATTCACCCACCAGTACTCCCCCACACTCTCACAAGGAAGCCCATCACACCCCATGCATCCTCCCTTTGTCCATTTATAGTTTTGTTTATGTTCAACCATTACAATGAATATTGTAGCTAAAAAGATGTATATGCTGTTTATCTGTTTAAGCTATACTGTAATTAAAAAGTTACTAATATTTTCTTAACTCCAAGATTATCATGCACTTTTCTTATCCCTCTGTCCTTTTTGTTTTCTGACAAAAATTTATGCCCAGCCAAAAACAGTTTTGCAATGTAATATTTAAAGAATATACTATAGATCCCCAAAAAACAGTCCCTTATAGCTTTAAATAATTTTCTGAGTTTGCAATAACCACCTATATGTGGTACCTAATTGCTCTGCCCCATTTAGTTGAGCATTTAATACGTGAGATGGAAAGATGCCAAAAACTCGAGTGCCCAGTGTAGCTCCTAGTGTCCCACACAAACAGTAATAATTACTTATTGCTGTAAATTTCAATTTCATAATTCTCAATATATTTCAAGTCCAGAACTGTGTATTGAGATGACTGCTCCACTCCACTGCAGGGTTATAACTTGGAAAGTACTGTTCCTATTCCTTCCCTTTTACCCCTGATGCTGCAAAGCACTATCACAAATTGCTCACTGCAGGTCTCTGCTATCATAAGGTAGGCATCACCTAAAGTTCCAGACCTGAAGCAGTTTCAAGCAATTGGATGAACCTGGGTAAAGGGAAGTGACACCAGCTTCACTTGACCAAGGCACCAGGGAGAGAGAAAGAGGAGAGGGCATAAATGCATCAACCAAGATAGGGTCTTCATATTTTTTCTGGGGTTTGTTTGTGTCCAAGAAGGGAGCCAGACTGTTTGTCTGCAAAGAGAGGCTGAAGTAACAAGACTAGTGGATAGTGAGGTAAGAAGACTCTGTAACTTGCAGGAAAGATAGAAGTGTTTACCTGCATGCACAAGAGTGCAAGCTTCCTTTTATAATCCTGTATGTGTACTGTTATTTTACTATCTGAGAACAGTGTTGTCCCTGATCATTACTGTTATATTTACACAACTGGTGCTATTTAATAACTTCATTATTTTTCTAGAGACTGGGGTAACGGGTTAGTTGTGACTGCACCTCTGATAGAAGGGTACCTGAATAAAAGGGGTGCATAGTAAAAGGTCTCTGAGAGAGTAGACTGTATCCTAACCACAGCAGAGACCCCCACTGAGGGGAGTTTAAGGGTAGAAGGTGGTGGAAAGGTGCCATCAGAGTACGATGCTCTGAGCCCTTGCTGAAGAGGAGACATTGGCAGCAGTGACACTGATCAAGATGGTCTCAGTAGCAAAGTCCTAGGAGAGAGACAGAGAAAGAGAGAGAGAAAGGCTCACTGGGGACTGCAGTGTGCTCTATCACATACAGTGGCAGCAGTGAGGATGAGAAAGTTAGATTTACTTGCACAAAGCACAATTTGGCTATTCAGTACCAAAGGGGGCAGTCACAAAATTTAGCACTATTAACAGGAATACAATAGTAAGCACTAAAACTCTATCTATCTTCTCTCACTTCTAATTTTTTTATTTTACTTTCTACTTGGGTTTACAAAGTTAGAGATAGAAATGCCAGGCAAGTATGATGCAGTGAGATTGCCTCAGCTCCAGCAGCTGTATGAGGACAGAGCCATATCCATGAAGGCTTGAACAGAGTTAAGCTGATTCAAGCTGTAGAACAGCTGACCAAGGATCCCTGGGTGACTTTAGTGGCTTCAGTGAGAAGTTTAAAGCAGCTATGTAAACTGAGTTGGAACTAGCTCATATTGCAGAAAGGCAGAAGGACAGGGAGACAGAACTTGTCAGGTTAAAAACTGAAGCAGCTAAGCTAGATGCAGAAGAGAGAGAAAAGCAGCACAAGTCAGATGCAGAGGAGATGCAGAAGCATTGAGAGGCAGAGGCAGACCGAGAGGAAGCCAAGCGAGAGGCAGAGGCATCCCAAGATGAAGTCAAGTGACTGGCACAGGCAGGATGAGCAAGAAAAAAGGGAGAAAGAACACAGACATCAGCTTGAAATGAGAGACCATGAACTCCACATTGCAACACTTCAGCAGAGGCAGATTCCCACCCTGGTGAGTAATGGAGTAGATGGGAGAAGCCAAGGCTCAAACATGGGGTCCAGGCTGTTTCCAAAATTAACATAGGATATGGATATTGATGATTTTCTTAATTCATTTGATAAATTGTGTTTGCAATATGAATTGGCACAGGAGCACTGGCCAAACCATCTGACTCCATTGCTTACAGGGATGTCATGGCAAGCATTTTCACACTTGGTCCCTAATGATAGCAGAGACTACTGTATGTGAAAACCAAGGCTGCTACTTTAAACCATTTCATGTTAACCCCCGTGGCTTACAGACACAAATGTAAACAGTTAAGAAAGCAGCCAGGGTAGATTTATAAAGAACTGAATGTGCACTTGAGTACTTTGCTGGGGAGATGGTTAAATGGGAAGAAAGCTGTAATTGATGAAGAATTTTGGGAAGATGCTCATCGAACAGTTTTTAAAATGTGTGTACACTGATATTCATGGCAGCTGAAGTTCAATGCTAAGAACTGTGCGGTGATGCATGTGGGGTGTAAAAATCCACTGGCTAAGTACTCACTGGGGAAATAACTGATAAAGCAAACAGAACAGGAAAGGGACCTGGGGATTATAACCTCAAACAACCTAAATTCAGGAGACCAATGTAGCAAGGTAGTAGGTAAAGTTAATAGAATGATGGTGTGCATAGGAAGGGGTATAACAAGTAGGAAGAGGGAGGTGTTGGTGCCTTTATAAACGACCATGGTCAGCCAGCACCTGGAGTATGGGTACAGTTCTGGAGGCCTCATTTAAAAAAGGATATAAATGGGTTGGAGAGGGTTCACAGAAGGGCAACAAAGATGGTGCAAGGTATGCAAGAGAAGCCATGTGAGACTAGATGAAGATAATTAAATCTATACCGGCTGGAGGTTAGGAGAAATAGAGGTGACATGATTGAGACTTTCAAGTATATGAAGGGAATAAATAAAGTGAATGATGGTAGCTTATTCAAAAGGAAAGCAGGAGTTAAAACAAGGGGTCATAATTTAAGATTGGAAGGGGGAAGATTTAAGAGCAATATAAGGAGATGTTATTTCACTGAGAGCATGGTGGAACGTTGAAACAGATTACATAAGGAGGTGGTATGTGCAGAAACAGTGGAGGAATTCAAGAGGGCGTGGAACAGACACAAGGGGTTGGCTAGTGGACAGAGGAAAATATCCCTGGGAGGTGGAGACAAGTAGGGGTGGGTGGGAAATGGGCAGACCAGATCGACCAGGATGGTCCTTTTCTGCAGGCACATTACTTTGATACTATGATGTTAAAATATGGTTAATGGATAAGAGTCTGAGTACTGTGGCAGAAGCTGCTGAACGGCCTGATCATTATGCAGGCAGACACCCTGATAATACAAGAAGATACATGCTGAAAGGGGTTTTGTTAACAAAGGAATGTGTGGGACACAAGAGGGCCCTAAAACCCAGCAGCCCTTTGGAACTAGAAGGAACTCCTTAACAGAGACTAAAAAATAGAGTAGAAAGTCAGAAGTGTTATGTATCCCAAAATTTGGGGCATTTGCCTTATGATTGCTCTCAGGCAACAGGGACTAAGACACAGCAAAGTGGAGGCCTCTGTCCCACTGTGGGACTCATTGTGGTGAATCTCCTACTTGCAGAGGATTGTGAGTTCCATACCTCTATAGTACAGCATCACGAGGTAAACTGTCTGAAGTGCTATTCCCAGGAATACTCAGAAGCACCTGTGGCCAGTTTGGGTAAACAATACCATGGCACAAGTATTAAGGGACACTGGGGCTAATGTCAAAGTCATCGATAAGGAGCTGGTATGTCTGGATGAGGATCTACCTGAGAACAGCGGCTCAATTAAATCTGATCTATACTTCTAGGTCTCAGTTTCAAAGGCAGGAGTACTCCTGAAGTGGGAGTGGCATGAAGGTGTAATGGGGGCAATGGTTGCTTCTGGGTTACTTGCAGATTTTTTGCTGGGAAATGAATAGGATGAGGAAGGAGAGCAAGACACAGTCTGTGCTGTGACTCATAGTCAAGCTCGATGACTGGGACAGGTAGAGGTAAATGGCAAGACTGGGAGGGAGACCAGATCTGATCCTGTCCATAACTTCAGGCCTGTACCAGTCAGTGTGTTTGCTAAGCCCAAGAGGTCACAGCAGTCAGAGGAAACACCTCACACTGCTGAGGCACAGAGAGAGGAAGTGCCAAAGAGCTCTGCAGGGGGCAGCAGTTCACTGACACACAAGTCAGTAGAGGGAGGTCAGTAGAGGGAGACCTCACTGATAAGCAGCAGCTGCAGCCAGCTGCAAGGAAGACAAAGCTGGGAGGGGTTTCACAAGAGGAATTGCACAGACTCAACTAGCAGATCCATCTCCAGCTGCACGTAGGCTGTTGGCAGCCAGCAGAAGTAATGATTCTGCAAGGGAGAAGCGGCAAAAAATATTTTGTGAAAGAGAAATTTTATATGAGATTGGGTTCCTAAGAAGTCACCTGAGGAAGGGAATGTGTCCAAGCAGATTACAGTTCCTCTGGAATACTCAGCAGCCTGCCTGGATTTAGCACACTTAATTCTTCTGTCTGGACACCAAGAGTTTAAATGAACAGTAAGGCATTTGCTCCAGAACTTTTACTGGCCAATTCTGTACAAAGATGTGGCTGAGTACTGTCACATATACCCAGAGTGTCAGCATGTGGGGTAGAAAGGGGATCGAGCAAAGGCTCCCAATTCCGATCCCTACATTTGGGGAACAATTTTATCAGGTCATTGTAGACATTGTGCATCCACTGGCTATGCCTTGCTAGAGGGGAAAGAAGTATATTCTGGTCATTGTGGATTATATCACTCTATATCCGGAAGCTATAGCCATATATTTCACAGAGGAAGAAAAGATAGCAGGGGAGCTGCAGGGGATTTTCAGCAGAGTTGAATTTCCCAGGGAGATTTTGTCAAATCGGGGAACAAACTTTATGTCTGATCTGATTACTGAGTTGTGAAAGTGGTGTGGAGTAGTGCCACAACATACAACCCCATACCACACACAGATGAATGGCCTACTTGAGAGATTTAATGCAGGTTTACAAAAATGTGCTTTTCACTTTCACAGAACAGCATGACAAGGACTGGACAAATTCCTACCCCATTTGCTGTTTGCATACTGAGAAGTCCCACAGAAGTCGCTAGGCTTTTCACCTTTTGAGCTCCTGTATGCTAGATGGGTCAGAGGACACGTAGATTTAGTTTGAAAGGAGAGGGAAAGATCAACTGCCACCCAGACAGAGTCTGTTGTGGACCATGTCCTGAATTTCCAGAACTGGCTAAAGGAGTCCATGGTCTTTGTTCAGGATCTCTTAGATGAAGCACAACAGAAGCAACACACTTTACATAATAAAAGAGGCCAGAACTTGATCATATACCATAGGGTAGAACATACGAACATATGAACACATGACAATGCCAGCAGAATAAAGCCATTAGGTCTATCTAGTTTGCTCATAATGCAGGGTCCTCAGCATGAACTACTAACCCTACCCCCTTTCTTTTTTTTTCAGTTAAAAGTTTTTACTGTTTTTGTCAAAACATAACAAAAGAGGAAAAACACAAAAACAGCAGTAACACTTAATTTTTGACTTTGTACAGTACAGCAGCATACAATTAACATATGGAAGTATTACATATATTGCATTACATCACAGTTCTAAAGGAAGAATTACAGGGTATCTGTTAAATCAAGGGGCACCTACCTTGAATCTTTCCAAAAATCCAAATCCAGGAGGAGGTACTACTACTGCTGATTCAGACAAGGCTTCATGTATTTCGGTAGTTGTACCTTCCTATGGCCGAATCTGAGAGAACATCTGAAAAAGAGGTGAATATGGTGCCACAGAGTAACTAAGGGTGATTAAAATGATTTCTGGAGAGGTGGGGTGCTAATGTAAATCTCTGAACCGTACCTTCTATAAACAAAACACAAAACATGAAAAGAAAATACGGACAACATAACAATGACAGTACATGTCAACAATAACTATTTACAATACTGTCCTCCTAAACAGAATGAAAGGGAGACCGTGCATACTTAATAAAATACTAAGTTCATTGGTTTGATTACACAGTACATAATATTAGGGAGAGAAAGAATAACAAAGGCTACAATAATCCAAGTCAACCGACACCTGCTCTGGAGGCCAGATAAGCCATATATGGAGCCCAGCAACAATGGTAAAGAGGCATTCGTCCTTTCATCAGGTGAGAATATCTATCTAGTTCAGATATATATGTAAGTGCAGATAAGATCTCTGTTATATTAGGTATATTAGAAGATCTCCAGTTTTTAAGGATAGAATGTTTCACCTGCATGCTTAGGAGCATCAGCCATCTGAGTGCATGAGGACTAAGATTTGGGACTTCAGATTTAAGACCTAGCAGCATAAGGGGAGCACTAAGAGGGATATTACACTATAGGATTAGGTTTGCTGCTCTGAGGACAGACTTCCAGACATCTGTGATCAGAGGGCAAAGCCATAAAATATGATAAAGGTCTCCTCCATTTCTGTGGCATCTCCAACATTTATCATGTGAGTGCACTTGCATTTTCTTTAGCATTACAGGGGTTCTATACCATGAGTGCATTATTTTATTTTGGATAAGTCTGCTCCTAGCATCTGTAAACACTTTGTGTCCTACCTGCCAGCACTGATTCCACTGACCTTCAGTCAGTGACATTTCTAAAACCTTTTCCCACTTGTGCTTGGAGGATTGGTTAGGGGTGGGCAAGGTGTCTCTAATTAGGGCATACATTACACCAGCCATCCCTTTCTGTAGGGCAAGCCATGAGTGTAATGGGGGTGAAAGGTCATTTGATGTGTTTGCCTGTTGTAACATTTGTTTCAAGGCATCTCTGATCTGTAAATACTTCAAGAATTCAGAGCTGTGTAGTTTCCATTTACTTTGTAGTTGTTGAAATGTATCTATCATTATAGAGCCCTTGGCCAGTAGGTCTTTCACAAATAGGATGCCTTTTCCTTGCCAAGTGGACCAAAACACTGGCAGACCACCTATGGTGATATTGAGGTTATTCCACAAAGGAGTATATAGTATTGGAGGGCTGAGATATTTAATTTTTTGTGGAGGATTCGCCAGTACTGAACTGAGGGACCTATAGTGGGGTGCAACATAACCTCCTTAGAGGCCCCAGGCCACAGCAATGTGGCAGTAACAGGGGATCTACAGAGGCCTTGTTCTATTGTTAACCATTGGGGAGACTCTTCAGATTGTGGGTTGAACCATTTCATGGTCTGTGAACATTGATGTGCTATTTTGTAGCCCTCTATCCATGGGAGACCCCATCCTCCATATTTCCAGTGTGCTCTAAGTATATTTTTGCCAAAGCGGGCTTTAGCTTTACCCCATAGAAAGTGACCAATGTTTTTTTTGATTTTTTTAATCCATGCCATAGGGAGAAATAGGGGGATGTGAGATAGTAGGTAGAAGATTTTAGGTGCTATTGACATTTTATAAGCTGATATTTTACCAGCTAATGTGAGGTTAAGACGGGACCAGCGATCAAGATTGGATCTGCAATTAGATAGTAGGGGGCCTAGATTGTTGTCCCACCATTTCCCAGTGTCCGCTCCCATTCTAATTCCCAGATATGTAATAGTGTGTTGTGACCATTTAAAGCCAAAGTGGGATATGGTGTGGGGGAGACATTTAGAATTAAGTGGAAGAATCTCTCTTTTTGTTTGATTAATTTTGAGTCCAGAGATACGAGAAAAGTGTCTTAATAGAGTAAGAAGAGGTGGGATAGCATTTGGGACATCTCCTAAGATAACCAGTAGGTCATCAGCGTACAGAAGAGTAGTAGGTTGTGGATGACCTTTAGTAATACCTGTTATGAGAGGATGCTGACAGATTGAGGCAGCCATGGGTTCTACCGCTAGGAGAAACAACAAAGAAGATAGGGGGCATCTCTGTCTGGTACCTCTGTAAAGCTGGAATGAAACAGATAATCCAGAGTTGGTAAGTACCTTGGCAAGGGGGGATGTATAAAGAGTTGCTATAGCGGCTCAGAAGTGAGGGCCGAATCCAAAGTGTTGAGGAATGGTGTGAAGGTAGTCCCATTCCACAGAGTCGAATGCCTTATCAAAGTCAATAGCCAGTGCAGCCACAGATGTCAGAGTGGATTTTGCTATGTAAATGAGGTTGAGAAGAGTCCGCAAGTGGTCTGAGCCATATCTGCCTTTCACAAATCCTACTTGGGACGGGTGTATCAAAAGAGGGAGCATAGGATTTAGCCTATTTGCCAGCACCCAATCATATACCTTGCAATCGGCATTAATAAAGGAGATAGGGTGGTAACTAGCGGGGTCTTCGGGGGTTTTCCCTTTTTGTGGAAGGACAGTTATAGTGGCCTCTCTTAAGGTTTGGGGTAAGATGCCTTTATCTTCAACCTCCGTTAAGACCTGACATAGCAGAAGGGAAATTATAGGGGATATTAGCTGAAGGAACTCTACAGGGTACCCATCACATCCGGGTGACTTCCCTGATTTGAGAGCCATCAGTGCAGAATTGACTTCTTGTGGTGTGAGGGGGGTTTCAAGGGCATCAGTGTGGGATGGGGAAAGCTTCGGTAGCTCGATAGATTGAAGGAAGGCTTGGGTTGCAGAGTTATTTTTAGGTCTGGAGGATGTATAAAGTTGCGAATAAAAAGACACCATGATTTCATTCACACTTTGAGGGCTAGTTTGAACCTTTACGGTATTTGGGTTTTTTAAGCCAGCTATGTATCGCTGGGATTGCTGCTTGCGGAGTTGGTATGCTAAGACCTTCCAATTTTTGTCCCTCCCTTCCCAGTATGTATGATGAATCTTGAGAAGGCCTAGATCCGCTTTCCTAGACAATAATTTGTTAAGTTTAATACGTAATTGTAAAACTTTCCTTCCGGGTTCTGAGTGGAGAGAGGGGTGGGATAAAGCCTTATGCTCTTGTTCAGCATTAGCAAGCTCACTTTCAAGCTGGGTAAGTTCCTTTTCTTTGCACCTCCTTCTATGGGAGGTATATCCAATAATTTTGCCTCGCATGGTGACTTTGTATGCTTCCCATGTATTGGAGGCTGTAGTCTCAGACACAGGGTTTTCTTGCAGGATTAACTTGGTTTGTAGTTTAGCCCATTCAGTAAATTTTTGGTCATGCATGAGGAGGGGATCCAGTCTCCAGGATGTGGACCGTGGTGTGGGTGGTCCCCATAACAGTGTCAGCTGCACAGGCACATGGTCTGAAATGACTGTAGACAAGATATTGGTACTTAAAACAAATTGGGTCAGAGACTGGGAGACTAACCAAAAATCAAGTCTACTAGAGGAGCCATGTACCTCAGATTGGAAAGTATAGTCCCTGTCTGAGGGATGGACTAGGTGCCAAATATCCACCAATTGGTATTCGGAGCTAAGATTTAGTACGGCCTGTACTCCTCAGGTATGGTACTCTCTCTCATGGTCACTTCTATCTAGTGCAGGGAAAAGAGTCAGATTGATGTCCCCCCCCCACCAGAATAGGTATATCAGGTTTCAGCATTGTCCCTAATTTAGAATTGAGATCCAGAAAAAAGGATGGACTGTCATCATTTGGCACGTATATATTGGCTATTAATAGCTGAACATGTGGAGTATCCAATAGAGCTATCTGCCTGCCCTGAGGGTCCACTTTACTCTGTAAAATAGACCATTGGAGTGATTTGTGCAGTAAGATAACTACACCTCTCTTTTTTGTGGGGGCGCTGGCGTGAATTTCCAATCCCACCCAGTCCTTCACCAGATACCTGTGATCCTGCTTGGTTAATTTGGTTTCTTGAAATAGGGCAACCTGGGTTTTGAGCCTCTTTAAATGGGTTAGAACTTGTTTTCGTTTTGAAGGAGAGTTCAGACCCCTGACATTCCATGTTATAAAGGTTGTTTCATCCATGTTCAGACCAACAGTGGAACATGGTAGCCAAGGTGCCAATATAAGAAAAGGTGTTGTCAGGGGAGTGATACTGAAATGGGTCAAACATTGTTCTTGGACTCATACTACTGAAGGTGACGGTTGGCAAGTTATACACAGACAAATATACATTTTGCAGCATATGTTTTAAGATCAGTAACTGGAGATATAGGAATGACAGTAATATTATACAAAAGCACAACGTGCCTGAACTATATACATATAGCACACAACGTTGCGTGGCGATACGAATGGGCATTATCGGCCAAAGGTCTCAGTAACCTTACTAGCCCACCCACCTGCCAGACGGTGGGGGGGGAATAGACTATAGTCCCAGTTGCTTGGCTAACCCAGAGCTATAAAAAACGCATTCCCCCGGGAGTAGTATGGGCAAGGAAAATCACTTGCCTAAAAGGATTTCATGTGCTTATTCAGTGTAGCCTGGGAGGTATAGAAGCAGCCTTGGGGGTTACAGTAAATCTTGAATAGGGGATGGTGGAATTATTAATCGGGAGGTAGAGCAGGCTTAGCTGGATAATCCAGCCCTGAGCACTAAATTCTTGGTGTAACAGCCTCCAAACAAGAGGAAAAAAAAACAAACCAAGAGAACAATTCATATATGCTGTTTCATATACTTAGAACAGTAAAACATTTCCCCCTACACTTTAACTGAGTACAGCAACTATGTATTAGAGCCCTGAATATTTTCCCCCTTTTTTTTCCATTTTTGTTTCTTTAGCATATACAGCCTTGGCAGTGAGTGAGTTGCATGACTTGCGATGCTAGCAGAGAGAGAGAGAAAACTGTTAGACAAGCAGTTAACCCAAGCACTGCTATTAACCGAAAACCACCCCCTCAGGATCAATGCCAGGCTGTGTGCGCTGAATAAAGGAAGAGGACAGAGGAGAAAAAAGAACCAGGACACTTATCTATGTCCAATTATGTTGATCTGCCATCTGCAGGAGTTCCGAATCTGAGGGAGCATGCTGAGACCATTCTTCAGCAGGGATTACAGATAACTGGGCTGGAAGGGGCAATATCACATCCGTCATGGAGGAAGTCTTGCCGAGAGATTAAGCTGCAATCGCAGCCTGGATAAGGGCCTCAGTCCTGGTGGTTTCTTGTGTCATCTCTTCCTCTGGATAGGTAGGGAAGTCAGCGGCATTCTCAGCTGGATCTACAGGAGCTAAAGTGGCAAAACGGTTTGGGATACAGAATCGTGTTAAAATGTCATCCAGAGGGCTTAAAGGAGCCAGGGGTGGCTCATTGCTTCTGTCATGTGGGTGTTCTCGCCTCGGGTGGTTTCTAGATTGTTGCTGCTTACGGGTTCTGGCCGGGAGAGCTGGTCGACTGCCTTGGAATTGAAAGCTGGGAGGAGAGGGAGCCGTAGTAGTTTGGCAGATAGCAGCAGTTGTGCTCAGCTGGCCCTGTTCATTATTCAGTTCTGGAGCCGGTTGAGATGGCCAATTAGCCTGTAGGTACTGCATTAGGCTATCCGGTGTAGCGAAGGATATATGAGAGCCATTTACCTCTAGATGCATAATTGCTGGGTAGCACAGTGAGAATTTAATCTTAAGCGAGTGCATCAGCTTCCTAGCCTCTGTGTAATCTTTCTGTCTGGCGGCCAGCTCATGAGAGTAATCCTGAAAAATCAGAATTTTGTGGCCTTGCCAAGACAGAGACCCAATCTCTCATGCTCTTGCAGTGATCCACACCTTATCTGTGAAGTTTAGGATACGGGCCATGATAGCCCTAGTTCTTTCACCGCTCTTCGGAGTCGGGCTAAGCGTTCTGTGGGCCCTTTCTATTGTAAGCCATGGAGGACCCTTGCATTTTAACAGCTCAGGCAGAATATCATATAAAGAAATCTAAAGCATTGCCTCGTTTCATGCCCTCAGGAAAGCCGAGGAATTGGAGATTATTCCGACGGCACCTGTTCTTCATATCATCCATTTTGCTTTGAAGTGATTGAATCGTTTTGCCTTGGTCCCTGATTATGGCTGTAAGCTTCCCAATTTCAGCCGTATTCTGATCCGCTTTATTTTCAGTACTGGTGATTCGAGCCTCAAGCTGTTGAATGGCAGTCATAGTTTTATTGGAGGATAGTGTAACCTCGGCCATTTGATTAAGTAAGGCCATGAACATTTCTGTAGTTTGCAGCGTAGTTGGCTCTGCAGAGACCTCTGTTTTTTTATATTGCGCCATTCTACTGTTCGGATAATCCAACCTAGAGAATGTCTACCGACAATCAAGATACAAATTGTTGTTCCTGGTAGATTTCGCAGTGTTTCCCCCACTATGCCGTTGCATCTGGCTGGTTTTTAGGCAGTGTAGAACTCAAAGGGAACCCGGGGTAGTAGTGAGCGTTTGCTTTAGGCAGCCATTGTGTCCGGAGCTAAGCCACGCCCCCCAACCCTACCCCCTTTCAGCAATCTGCCCTTACCCTCTGTCCAGCTCTCCCTTTACCCTTATTTTCTTTTTAACTCTGTCCCAATCTCTCTTGAGGCTGCCTACCATTTTTAATGAAACCACCTCTTCTAGAAGCATATTCCAATCTGCCACCATCCTGTTTATGAAGAAGTGACTCCTTGCCTCTCTCCAAAAGCTCTCCACAACTTGAGATTGTCTCCCCTCATGTTTTGATTCTCACTAAGCTTGAAGAGATCCTTCTTGTCCATTCTATTTATTCTTTTCAAATACAGTACTTTAAGGTCTCAGTCATGTCCCTTCTCCCCTCCTCTATTCCAGGGAGTATGTGTTAAGGGCATACAACCTCTCCTCATCCATCCTACCCTGCTGGCACTTGATCATCTTTGATGCTGTTCTTTGAACTATCTCCAGCAGGTTTATGTCCTCTTTAAGGTATGGGCACCAGTGCTGTACACTGTATTCAAGATGCTGCCTAACTAATGACCTGTACAAGGGTAGGGTTCCATATCATAATGGTCATCTCAGAATAGCAATTGCTGTTATGGCGAGTGTATATCACCAAAAATGACTTTCTGCAATGCACACTCGCAGCGAGGAGAAATAGGGTGCCTGAGACCTACCGGTTGTTTTTTTAATGCAGAAGTCTTCACTCCCCCCCCGCACCCCCCTACTTATGAATTCTCAACTCCGGGGGGGTGCATGTCGGGGGGGTGGAAAACTTAAAAAAAGTGAATGCCACCTGCCGGACAAAAAAAAAAAAGTGCCACACCTGCACCCTCCTCCTCCCAACCAATCACTCTCCCCACCATGCTAGCGGACCATCTCGGCAGCTTCTAGCCACAACCCCTCCCACATACCATCCCTCCCCTGCTTCTCCCCCTGCATGTGTGTGCATATACATACCTACATCCCATCGTCATATATCGCCTGCCGCAGTATCCAGTCACCCCCACACCAGGTAGCCCTGAGCACAGGTGCCATAAGTGAGTTGCCATTTTTGTAGATGCCCAATTGCAGTTGCCTTGTTCATGGGTACCCAAGGGCAGTATAACCTCCTCTTACCTGCTGCTGATCCTTCTGGTAATGCAGCCCAACATTTAATTAGCCTTTGCTGCTTAGCTTAGCTTTCCCACATTGCTCAGAGTGTTTCAGGTCACTAGTGATCATCACTCCCAGGTCTTTCTCCTCCTTCTCTGATGCAGATACATGGACCCCTCCAAGGCCATACTTAGTCCTCATGTTCTTGGCTCCAATATGCATAATTTTGTAGTTCTTTGCATTGAAGCAAGCTGCCAAATCCTAGACCACTTCTCTAAGTTTTCCAAATCCTCCTTTATGACTTGTATCCCTTCTGCTGTTTCCACTCTGTCACAGGGCTTGGTGTTGTCTGTGAACAGACAAACTTTGCCCCAATGCCATTCCCAATAACATTGATAAAGACACTGAACAGCATCAGTCCAAGTGCTGAGCTCTGTGGGACTCCATTGGTGACCTCCCTGGTGCTGTATAGATCACCTCTAATACCCACATGCTGGGATCTGCCCCATATCCAGTTTTCCACCCACCTGGTCAACTTCTTGCCAACCCCTAGATCTGCCAACTTCTTGACTAATCTCTTGTGAGGTACAGAGCCAAAGGCCTTGCTGAACTCCAGGTAAAGGATATGCACCACTTGACCCCTGTCCACTGTTCAGTGACCCAGTCTAAAGAGTCAAATAGATTTCTTTGACATGCCCTGCTTCCCATAAACCTTTGTTACCCCTGCCTCTCATTCTGGAGACAACTGTCATACAGATACTCTACCAACCTTTCTTTAAGTACATCTCCATGATATTGCACATGACTGAGGTCAGATTAACTGGTCAATAATTCATGGGCCATCTTTGCAACCGCACTTATTTGGGTAAATAATTTTTAGTAATGTCTTACACAAGATGAATTGATCAAATGCACAACTTACGTTTTACAACTTTCCTGCACATTACAGGTCAACAGGTGCTGAAGCATTTTACTAGCTTCAGATCAATACAAACAATTACAAGTGCCATTCTCCAGTCCTGTGGTACCACACCTGACTCTAATGAACTACTGATCAGGCAGGGAAGAGATCTGCAAGCTCCTTTGCCAGCTCGCTCAGCACCCTTTATGTATGCCATCTTGTTCTGGGATTTACAGAATCTACCCTCAGTGGTAGCAACCCTGTCTGTACCTTAGCCACGCTAACAAAACAGCTGTGACCCCCATTCTCCTGTTCTACCCCCACCAGGGGCACTGGTCTGTCTCTCTCTCCCTGCTGAAGATGGACCAAAGTACTCATCCAGTACCTCAACTTTGACCCATTCTCCTCCACACATATGTCCCATTTCCTGAGCTCAATGATCCCATCTTCCATGTCCCTTTTCTCACTAATATAGTGAAAAAAATCCTTTTCCAACTGTTTAATTCCCTCAGCTAGCTGCAGTTTCTTCTGAGCTTTAGCCCACCAGACTACCTTAAATATTATGCTAGCCATCTACAGGTAGTCCTCCTTGTCTTTTTCCCCTTTCTCCCTCAGTGTCGTCCTGAATTTCTTGGTATCCAGTTAGATGAGTGCTAGATTTATAGCACCAGTCAAGAGAGCACTAGTCCATATAGCACTACCAGGGACAGAGAGCAGGGATTTATAGCACTAGCCATATGCGCTCCACTGGTCACTGTCCATGGTAATGCTATCCAGACAAGGGCAGCAGAATCCAGGAGCCTAGCCAAGCTGCTTTTGTGGCATGGAGGTCTGGGGCATAGAGCAGCTCAGCGAAGCAGCAGTGGAGACCAGAGTTCTAATCCTGGTCTCCAAAGTGTTTTGCTGATCAGGACTTTAACACTTGTGCGAGGGGCCATGGAAACAGTATTCCACAGCCCCACATATTTTTTCTTGCCCCTTTATCTGCTCCCTCCCAGTGTGAGAGTCCTTATTTGTATGTGTGTGGGTGGCACAGCTCCCAGCTTCGGGGTGTGGGGTGTGGAGCCAACCACAAAAGAAATATAGGTGCTATTTTTCCCTCGCCCTTTTTGCTTACAGCATTCTTGTCAGTGCTATTCTGACCCAGTGCCAAATTTCTTATAGGCTGAGCTCTTGTTCTTTACAGTCTGGATAACCTCTGTGCTAAACCAGCTGGGTGCTTTGGCCCTGGAGTTCTCCCTTTCAGCTTAATATGCTCCATTGTGGCAATCATTATTCCCTCCTTAGTGATGAATCACCTTTGGTCAACCCCCATATCAACTCGGATGCTTGCCATGTGACTCCTTAGTAGCTTGCTCATCTTCCTGAAATCCATCTTTCTAAAATCCAGGATTTTAGTCTTAGTGGGGGCCTTTTCCCTGCACATGTCCAACTGGAACCACACTGTGCTATGGTCACTCTCCACTCTCATCCATAGGCTCCTTGATCATTATATCCTGGACATGGTCCCTGTTCATTAGCATCAAATCAAGGATTGTCCCCTCCATGGTGGGGTCTGTGATGTCCTGAGTAAAGAGTCCAATTTGCAGTATACCTAGGATCACCTGGCTCTTGGCACAGATTGTGGCCGGTACCCTCCAATCTACCTTGGGCAGGTTGACATCTCCCACTATTACCACCTCTCCCTTCCTTGCAGTAGTCAATATTTGCAAGTTCAATTCACTGTCTCTCTCCTCTCCCTGGTTGGGAGGTCTGTAAACCAACCCTGACCTCACCTTCCTCCTCTTTTTAGACAGTAACTGAATCCACATTCCTTTGCTCTCTTTCTTCCTTCTCCTCCCTTGTGCAAGTTATACTCTCCCTGAGGTATACAGCCATCCTCTTTTACAACCTCCATGTCCCTCCTGTATAATTTATACTCAGAGATTGAGAGGTCCCTGTCATGGTTAGGTGTGGCCCATGTCTCTGTGACTGCTGTGATGCCCACTCCCCTCTCTGCCAACAATGCCTGTAGGTTGTCCATCTTGTTTCCAAGACTATGAGTGTTTAGGGATATAATTTTCCACCTAGAGTCTGAGCCTCCTTCCTTTTCCTCCTGTGTGCCTTTCTCATTTCTCCCTGTTACCTGTGCCACCCGCCCATCACTCCCCATCCACCCTCCAGTCCCCAGCTTCTACTACAGCGGTGAGTCTGCTGACCACCTCCTCCCAAAGTCTTGGGGCCTGCAGGCCCACTTGCCCTCTCCAGTAGTTTAAATTATGTTTTTTATTTAGATACCCACCCAGCTTAACCCTGAAATCCCTGAAGCCCACATGACTGAAATGCAGTATGGCTGGTGCAAAAAGTATTTTTTCTTACCAGGTCTCCACACAGCCCCCAACACAGTTGTACCCTTCCTCCTTGCACCTCTCCTTAATCCAGTCATTGAACTCCTCTGTCTTTTTCTTCCTGACCGTGTGGACTTTCAGTGCTGGCAAAACCTCCAAGGATGCCAGTGATCTGGCTACCTCTCTGCAGGTCCTCCCTCCACCCGACCCCCATAGCTCCCAAGCTAAACAAAACTTTTTTTTTTTTTAATTTAAAAATGGGTTCTTCAAACACTTCAGTCACGGCTACACAACACTGAACTCATCTGGTTGAGGCATCCCTCCTCACGCTTGGCAGTGTCTGTAAGAACGTAATGGTACAGTGAGGCATAACAAGCTGCAGGCAGCATGGGAGTGACCAAATGAGGTCATACACCAAGTGAATGAAGAGAATTGTGTTAGAGAGTTACCCAGTAGGAGGTGCACTGATTTGGTTTTCCATGTAAATGTGATGAAACTCTATGACTGTGCTGACATTTCTCTTATGGTTTGCACATAGCAGATGGAGAACAGGAGGATGGGGATGGTTTACAGTCACAGTAACTGATGCATACCTCATGGCTAGGATAAATGAGGTACTGGTCAGGTTAGGAGGGGCTAGTTACCTGACCACAATAGATCTGACAAAAGGATACTAGCAAGCTATCCATGAACACTTGGGAGAAGTCAGCATTTGTCACCCATTCAGTTGGTTTGAATTCACAGGTATGCCTTTCAGCATGAGGAATTCACCTGCCACTTTCCAAAGGTTAGTTGACAGGGCCCTGAATGGGATTAGGCACTTTGCTCTAGCCTACATGGATGATTTAGGCATATTTAGCTAGTCATGGGATGACCATTTCTCCCATATGAAGGAAGTCCTGACCAGACTACAGAATGCAGGACTGACTATTAAGCTGAAGAAGTACCAAATCAGGATGACAGAGGTGCCACACTTGGGACCTTGTGTGGGGGCACATCAGGCCTGAGGCAGTTAAGGTTGAGGCAGTTCTGGATTTACAAATACCCTAGAACTCGGCTGCGGCAGTGGTGGTGATCCTTCAATTCGAGGATGATTTCTACCATGGTTCACTGATGGATCCTGAGGTGGCTTAGTAATCCAATCCTAGAGCCACAGAATCATCTGCAGAAATTGTAGATGTTTCCATGTAGGAGAGCTGCCTGCTGGCTGGGGTTTCTTTCCCTTTCCTTCCTATGCACTCTCTTTTCGGCTTCGAGGGCAAGGCGTTTCTCTTCGAAGCAGGCCCCCACTTGATGGGGGTTCTGGTGCCATTGAGATTGGCTGGTGGCCAGCTCCTCCCAGCTCGTGATGTCCATATCTGTTTTCTTGAGGTATGCCTTCAGTGTGTCTTTGTAGAGTTTCCTTTGACCACCTCGGGATCTCTGACCATGACTGAGCTGGGAGTATAAAATTTGTTTGGGGAGTTGGGAGTCGGGCATCCATACACAGTGTCCAGTCCTGCAAAATTGAAGTCTGAGGATCATTGCCTCAATGCTGGTGACATTGGTCTCAGCGAGAACACTGATGTTAGTGTGGTAGTCTTCCCACTTGATGCAGAGGATTTTCAAGAGACATCTTTGGAAGTACCTCTCCAAGCTCTTTAGATGATGTCAGTAAGTCACCCAAGTTTCACATCCATAAAGAAGGGTAGGGATGATAACCGAACTGTATACCTGGATCTTGGTGTCCTTTTGTATGTCTTGGTCAGTGAAGATGCACTGAAGCAGTTTCCCAAATGAGGCACTAGCACAATGGATCCTGTGCTGAATCTGATCGTTGATGTTCGCTGTTAGAGAGCGGTAGCTACCAAGGTAAGGAAAGTGCTTGACTGTCTCTAGGGTCTGCCCTTGATGGTGAATTGTGGAGGGTCATTTACAAGGCCTTAATCAGGCTGATAGAGCACCTTGGTCTTCTTGATGTTAAGTGAGAGTCCCAGACTTCGGTAAGCTTCCGCAAAGAGATCTAGCGCAGACTGGAGATCACTCCTGGTGTGTGCAAAGATGGCACCGTCATCAGCATACTAAAGGTCAATGACGGATGCCTTGCAAACTTTGGTCTTTGAATGGAGATGTCCAAGATTAAAGAGCTCTTCATCCATTCTGTATTCGATGTCAATTCCAGTGGGAAGGCAGTCTCTGATGAGGACTAGGATGACTGCTAGAAAGATAGAGAACAAGGTTGGAGTGATGTCATCTGGTCATGCAGAAGCCTCAGGACCTTGATGAATTTTGTAGGGCAGCCAAATCTGGCCAGCACCTTCCACAAGGCTTCATGATTGATGGAGTTGAAGGCCTTTGTCAGGTCGATGAAAGCCATGTACAGGTCCTGATGTTGTTCCCGACACTTTCTTGGATCTGCCTGGCAATGAAGATCATGTTGGTTGTCCCACAGGATGGTCTGAATCCACACTGAGATTCCGGGAGGACTTCTTCGGCAATGGGAAGGAGACAGTTCAGAAGAATACAGTTGAGGATTTTCCCTGCGGTGGAGAGTAAGGCAATGCCTCAATCATTTCCACACACTGACTTGTCTCCCTTCTTGAAGATGGTAACAATGTTGGCATTTCTCAAGTCCTCTGGAATCTTCTCATTGTTCCAAATTCAGAGAATGAGTTAATGGAGCTTTAGTACCAGCTCCTCGCTCCCAGCCTTGTAGACTTCATCCGGTATGCCATCTGGTCCTGCAGCTTTGTTGTTTTTGGCCAGCTTGATGGCATGTCTTACTTCTTTGATGGTAGGAGGATTGGTGAGAGATTCTCTTTCAGGGTGTTGAGGGACTGAATTGATAGTGACATCTGTCACAGATGACTCGCGGTTCAGGAGTGTCTCAAAATGCTCCTTCCATCTAGCTTGAATGCCTTCATTTCCCTTTAGGAGCATCAACCCATCTTGAGATTGTAGGGGAGTGGGACCATGGGAGCTTGGACTATACATGGCCCTTGTAGCCTGGAAGAAACTCTGCATGTCATGTTTGTCAATATCGAGCTGGATCTCCCTGGCCTTGTCTTGCCACCATTTGTTTTTGATGTCTCGGATCTTCCTTTGAGCTTCTGCCTTGAGCTGCTGGTATGACTCTTTCTTTTGCTGGCATGAGATGTCATCTTGCCATTTGCAGTGAGCTCTTCTTTTCTGGTTGAGCAGGTCTTGAATCTCAGTATCATTTTCATCAAACCAGTCCTGGTGATACTGGGTGACAAAGCCAATAGATTCAACACATGCCGAGTGGATGGCGGTCTTGAACTTCTTCCAGTATCTCTTAATGTTATCATCAGCTGTTGGTATGACAGACAGCCTTGCTTGGAGATGTTGCTGGAAGTTCTCTTGAACCACTGGGTCTTGGAGGGACTTGGTGTTGAATTTCCTTTGCATTGATTTTGGCTGCCTTCGATGTTTCTGAGTGAGCCGGATGTTCATGACAGATCTGACAAGACGATGGTCTGTCCAGCAGTCGACTCCTCGCATGGCCCTCATGATGTAGACATCCTTTTGATCATGGGTTCTGACAATGACATAGTCAAGGAGGTGCCAGTGCTTGGATCGAGGGTGTCTCCAAGTAGTCTTATACTTGTCGCTTTGTCTAAAGATGGTGTTCGTGATGACCAGGCCATGATCTGCACATTTGTTTAGGAGTAGGATGCCACTGGAGTTTGTATTTCCTACCCCCTCCTTCCTGATGATACCATTCCAGAGATCTAAATCATGCCTGACTCCGGTGTTGAAGTCACCAAGGAGAATGATCTTGTCTTCCCTAGGGGTGTTGGTCAGGACTCTGTCAAGTTTGGAATAGAACTGTTCCTTGGCATCTTCATCAGCATTAAGTGTCAGGGCATATGCACTGATGACAGTGACATGCTGATTGTTGCTGAGTTTAAGACGAAGGGTCATGAAGCATTTGTTGATACCAATGGGGAGCTCTGTAAGCTGGTTGATGAGCTTGTTCTTGATGTCATAGCCAACACCATGAATGCGTCTGTCTTCAGCAAGCTTCCTTTTCCAGAAAAAGGTGAAACCTCCACCATCTTCTCTCAATTGGCCTTCATCTAGTCATCTTGTCTTGCTTAGGGCAGCAATATCGATATTACATCTTGCAAGTTCCCTGGCAATGATAGCAGTTCTTCTTTCTGGTCGTTCGCTATACTGGTTGTCCATCAGAGTATGAACATTCCATGTCACAAAAATCATTGTCTGTTTCTTGTTTCAACCGCAGAGAGAGAGAGTGATCCTGCTAGACACCGCTATCCAGCCAGGAGAAGGTGAGACAGCCTAGGTTTAGATCACTTTTTCTAGCCCCCTCCCCATGCAGGGTGAACAGAGGGGATCCTAAAGAGGACTGCTCAGTCACAGTAGCAGCTGCTGAATTGCACCCTTGTCCAAGTCCAGGTGCCAGTCGACCATCAATCTATAGCTGGCTACATGCAGATTCATGGCTAGAGTCTGCAGGATCTATTAGTCCTGTCCCCGTCACCACTAGTCTGTCACCGCAGGGTTTGGAAGGTTGGTTGCGGTGATGTTGTTTCCCATGGTAGAAGTCTGAGTGTGACTTCTTTTAGTGTGGAGAAGTTGGTGCACCTGCAGCAACCACACAAACTTGACAAGCAGAAAATCTAGCTCCCAGTGGCAAGGAGAGTCCAAGATGACTGGAGATCCCCATCTTGTTGCAACCTTCATCCTTCTTCTCAGCCGTTGAGATCCTAACATCTTCTGCCACCTGATCCACCATTGAGGACTTTGAAGGTTGGACCGCACTTAGTCTAGGACATCACCTCAGGCCTGTTTACCACAGGTGACCCTGCCAGGAGTATGAGACTCTGGATGACATAGCCCTGAGGGTCATTGGAACACACAAGCCTCTCCACCATGACAAGGTCTCGGTCTGAGGAGAGGAACTAAGAAGCAACTGATTGCATATCTTGTAATTCTGGGATACTATCACAAATGTGTTAAAAATTATAGTATCATTGAAACTCCTTTAACAGACAGCACAGCTAAGAAGCTGCCAGAGAAGATTCAGTGGACAGAGCACTCTGAAACAGGCTTCCAGCAACTGAAACTGGCATTATGCCATGCACAATTGCTGGTTAGCCTAGATTACAATTTGGGTGTTATTGTTCAGACAGATATAAGTGACAGGGGCCTGGTGACAGTAGAGGCAGTATAGTGCAGTGGTTTAAGGCTCTGAGCTGCAAATCTGGTGACATCCAGCAGACCAGACCTGGGTTTGAATCGCACAGCTTCCACTTGCATATTGTGTGACCCTGAGCAAGTCACTTAACTTCCCTGTGCTCCCAGGTCACTCCTGTAAAAAAGCTTTTCTGCTTAGTATGCTGCTTCTGGTTAAACAACTAAATAAATAAATAAATTATCCAGGGATGGGGTAGGAAGACCAGTTGTTTTTCTCAGCCATAAGCTGTTATACAGGGGAATGAACTACTATACCATTGAGAAGGAGTGTCTAGGCATTGTCTGGGCAACCAAGAAATTATACTCCTGTCTGTATGGAAGGTCATACACAGTGGTTACAGACCACAATCCATTAAAATGGTTGAACAGAATGAGTGGGCAAAATGCCAAACTGTTGTGCTGGAGCATTAGCCTCCAGGACTACACTTTCACCATGCAGCATTGCAGTGGAGCATTGAATGCTGATGCAGATAGACTGTCTCACAAGTATGAAGAAACATTTGGCCAGATAGCCAACATGAAGTAGCTATTTGTGGACCTCACAAATACGCAACTTCATCAAAATAAAAGCCGAGATATGTGGTGACCAGACAAGTTTTGCTAGTAGTTTGAAATATTGTTGTCAAATGCTAGTACCTTCAGTAGCAGTGGGGAGCCAAGAGGTGGAGTTAAAGGTGAGAACATGCCCTATTTGGGAGATTTTCAATAAACTGTCAGGGTTTCTTAACTAGGTGTGGACTTTCATTGGGGTGATAAGTTTGTTAGTACAAAAAGGAATTATATACCGTTTATCTAAGTGGCATCCAAACAAATACTGCTGGCAGCAGAGTGACTGTGTATATATGGAACTCCCATAGATAAGTGAAAAATGTCTACATTTTTTCTATTTTTAAATTTTTTTTTGTGTATAGTTTGTGGACTGAGAAGGAGGGTATTGTTGCATACAGGAAGGTGTGGGAAGTGTGTGTTTTATGTTAGTTGGGAACAGTATAGTCAGCATGTTTGTTCTGTGGTGAATCATAGCTTATGTAGGTTTTATTTTGTTTATACACTGTAGATAAGCAGTTTGTTTGAGATTTTTGTGGGATTTTCTTGTCACCAGGATTAGCTTGCTTGTTGCTGGGTGGTGGCATGTTGTTTATGTGGTACTTTGACTTTGTTTGTCACTGTTTCATGGGATTTCTGGGCTGATGTTTTAAAAGGCATTTATTAAAAAAATATTTTTTTGAGCTAGAACCAGGTGGTTGCTAAGAGACAGCTTCCTTGGTATAGTGTTTTAGTTTTAATAGAACACTGGAAGCAGCAGCCTACTGAGTTCTAGATTATTGAGATTATAGATCGAGGGAGCACTCCTGACCCATCTGAGCACTCCTTTCCCTTGTGCATGAGGCACACTTATTCTGTGAAGAGTGCCTCATGCGCGATGTCCTGCAAATGGGCATGTTCTGAAAACATTTTTTAAAAAGAAATGTATTATTGATTGCTCTCTATCAATAATATATTAATATGTCCCCTATCACCACTCATTGCTGAAAAGGAGTGGTTTCATTTGCCTTCAGCTTGAGCAAGAAAAGCTAAGCTTTGCTTCGCTGTTCTCGTTCAGCTGAAGGCATGTGAAACCACTTGTTTTCAGCAATGAGTGGCTCCGGGGGACGTATTAACACATATTGTTGTTACATTTTGATGTTAAAGTGAGAGAGAAATTTATATATTTTTGAATTTTATAGTTATTTTATAGTTACGTACAATTGGAGGCTAGGAGAAGCTGAGCTGGGAGGATGTGGGGGAAAAGGTACATGTATGGGAAGCAGGAGAGTGGTAAACTTCAATAGCTGTGGGGCAGCAGTCTTTCTGAGGGTATTGTGGAGTAAAGGGGGGAGGTGTCCTGTGTCTAAGAACCTGGAGCAACTAAGGGCTGAAATAAGGCTGCTAAAATGGGAGCTGGGGAGGGTGGTATGGGAAGTCAGAGGAGCAGAGCAGTGGAGGGAAAGGCAGAGGGTTGATATCCAGGGGGGTGAGGGCATCAGGTAGGAGATGGGAGTGGGGAGGAGCACCCAGTATACAGGAGTATCTCTTCCTCAGAGGACTAGGGGGCCCAGGGTGGAAGAATGGCAAGTGGTAGGGGGAAAGGGTGGGAATGTGAGAGTAGCATCAGGGGTGGGAAATTCTAAAGGGGTGCCATTATTGAATAGATTTTCACCACTGTCTGGAAGGAGGGAGGGAGCAGCAGGAGGTGAGGTAGGAGGTCAAGTTGAGCCAGGGTTGAGAGTAGGAGTACAGTGGAGGGGGAGGGAACTAAACATGGTGGACAGGGAAGAGGAGTCAGGCAAAATGGAGTGGTGAATGGGGGAAGGGAGAGAAAAGGAAAGGAAGAGGAGAGGGAAAACTGAAAGCAGATACAGATAGTCAGAAGGGAAGGGGTAGAGTGGCAGATGGAAAAACAGCTAAGGGGATAAATTGTGGATGTGGAGATAAGTTCTCCAGGGCACAGAGGGATCAGTTAGGTGGGGAAGCAGCTAGTACTGAAGGTAAGAAAGGAAGGACGGGGAGCACAGGTGCAAGGCATGGAAGGGCAGGAATCATAGGGGACTCCATAACTAGGGGTATTCACTGGGGAAAAAAAGGGGACCCAAATGCAAGCAGGAGGGTGGTTTGTATGCCAGGGATGACAGCAGGTGGGCCCAAGAATAAGGGAAATAGTAAGGGAGGTTGGAGGAAAACCTAATTTAGTTATACATTTGGGAACCAATGACCTAGCTGGGGGGGAGGCTGAGGTAGTGCAAAGTAGGTTCAGGAAGTTAGGGAAAATCTGCAGGGTGGAAAGAAGTTTGCTGGACTTCTCAGAGGTGATACCAGTACCAAGCAGCCAGGAAAAGAAGAATAGAGGATATTAATGACTGGCTGAGGAAACGGTGCAGGGAGGAGATGTTTATCTGTACTGGGGACTGGGAGGAGACCTCATCAAACAAAGCACTCTTTTCACCAGACAGGCTACACCTCAGTAGGGAGGGTTTGAGGGTACTCAGGGACAAACTGGGGGAATACATAACCACTACACTTAATTTAAACTACTGAGGGGGAACAGTGGGCATGCAGGCCCACAGACTTTGAGAGTAGGAGGTCAGTGAACCTCCCCCCACAGTGATGGAAGAGGTCTGGAGGGAGGATGTGGATGGGGCAAGAACATAGTTAGCAAAGGGTGGAGGGGGAGAGGAACACATAACAGGGGTACGTGGAGGGGTGCACACAGAGGGAATAAATGTGAATAGAAGAATAGAGGGAAGAGAAGGAAAGCCAGATGCTAGGTGGAGGGTGGTGTCTCTGATTGTGTGGAGTATTGGAAATGAGATAGATGACTTGCAGGCACTATTAGCATAGAGGAGGGTGGACATAACTGCAGTAAAAAAGACTTGGGCCACATCACACCATGACTGGGACCTTGCGATCCCTGGATATAAACTATACAGGAGGGACAGGGTAGTCAGGAAGGGGGGAGGGGTGGTGGTTTATATCAGCGAGGGAATAACTTGCATGAGGGAGGAGTCAGAGGAAGGGGAGGTGGAGGCATTATGGGTTCAGTTAAGGTCCAATAGAGGGAGAAAGGTGAGAATGGGGTGGTTTACAGACCACCTAATCAGGGTGAGGAGAAGGACAGGGAACTGAGCTCACAAATTTTGGAAGCTGCAGGGAAAGGAGGGGTGGTAATTGTGGGGGACTTCAGCCAGCCCAAGGTGGACTGGAGCATACCCTCCACAACATGTACTAGGAGTCAGGTGATAATGGAAGGACTGCAGAGTGGGTTCCTGACTTAGTGCATCACTGAACCCACAAGAGCTGAGGCAACTCTTGATCTGTTGCTCACAAATTGGGAGCATGTACAGGAAATAATGGTTAGGAAGCCACAAGGTTGAAGTGATCATTGCACAGTGTGGTTCCAGTTGGATATGGACAGGTAAAGCATCCTGACTAAGACCAAAATCTTGGACTTCAGGAGGGTGGACTTCAGGAAAATGGGTGAAGTGCTAAGAAGCCATCTGGTGGGCTTCAAAGCAGATATGGGGTGGACCAAAGGAGGTCCGTCATTAAGGAAGGAATACTGGTTGCCACAGATGAGTGCGTTAGGCTCAGGGGTACAAACACAAGGGCCAACGCGAACAGCTGATTCAGTTCTTGGGGTTGCCCAGGCAGTAAGGGGAAAAGAGGTTGGCCTATAGAAAATTCAGGAAGACCAAAAAGAGGTGGATAGGGAAAATTACCTAAGGTTGGCTAGTGAGGCAAGTTGGGAAGTCCGGTGAGCAAAGGCACAGAAGGAGCTGCAGATAGCTGAAGGAATTAAGAAAGGGAGAAGGCTTTCTTTTGCTATATAAGTGAAAAAATGGACAAGAATGAATGGATTGTTAGACTTAAGAAAGGGGTGGAGTGGGTGGAGGATAATGGGGGAAAGCAGAGATACTAAATGAATACTTCTGTTCCATCTTCACCAGGGAGAAGGATGGACCAGTGCCTTCAGGATGGAAAAGAGGTTTAGGGAGGGAGGGGAAAGCAGATGTAGTGATAGAGGAGGATAGAGTGAGGGAGAAGCTGCTGGCATTGAAGGTGGACAAATCACCAGGCCTGGACAGAGTACCTCCAAGGGTACTAAAGTAACTGGCTGAGGAGCTGGCAGGGCCACTGGCAGCCCTATGTAATAGTTCACTAGAGTCAGGAGTGGTACTGCAGGACTGGAGAAGAGCACATGTAGTGCCCCTCCACAAAAGTGGCCCTAAGGATGACCCAGGGCATTACACACAGGTCAGTCTGACCTCCATTGTAGGCAAGCTCATGGAAACAATACTAAAGGAAAGGTAGGTGGAATATCTAGAGGAGCATGCTCTCCAGGATGTGAAGCAGCATGGGTTCATGGGGGGTGGAATAGCATGTCAAATGGATCTGATTGACTTCTTTGATTGTGTCACTAAGACAGTAGACAGGGGCCAAGTGGTAGACATCATCTATCTTGATTTCTGCAAGGCCTTTGACTCTGTGCCCACACAAAAGGTTGTTCAGGAAGTTGGTGGATCTTGGGATTCGGGAAAAGATGGCCAGATGGGTGGAAAACTCAAAACCCAGAGGGTGGTTGTGGGGGGGGAGAGTTATCTGGTACCAGAGAGGTAGTCAGCGGGGTCCCACAGGGCTCTGTGTTGGGGCCAGTGTTGTTCAATGTCTTTATCAATGACATAGGGGATGGCATTAAGGGCAAAATGTGCCTATTCATGGATGACACCAAGCTCTGCAGGAGAGTGGGTACAGTTAAAGGGATACAGGACCTACAGGAAGATCTGGAAAAGCTGGGGAGGTGGTCCAGGATCTGGCAGCTTGGCTTTGTTACACAAGGTCCCTGCTCCTTAATTGTTACCCCCCAGAGGTACACCGCAGACAGCTAACATTTAGGTATATGTTATACTAACATATAGGGTTAAGGGCATCTACCGTATAAGAGTAGATGTCAGTAAATGTATGCATATTATTACAATACACTTTACTTTCCAATATACAGATGCATTTTTTGCTTATAAGATTTTAGGACACCTGTGTCATTGTAATGATTATGATATATGAGTCGGCTTTGCCATCTTATAATGATTTGTATTACTACATGGCTATGTACAAACTGTACCTCTTTGTTTCTACAAAGTGATCACTATAACAAAATTGTATAATGTTATCATGGACTGAGAAGCCACATCTAATTTAGCCAATAGGGCTCATCTCTGTAATGAGAAATGTTTCTATCTTGAAGTAACCATGGTAATTATCTTAGGTATATAATGTAAGACATTACATCTTCTACCTAGGAAAACCCAGGAGACACAGAGATTCCTCGAGGTATAGGAACACTTAGCACTTGATCCCAGTTCCTAATGGTAAGAACTGTTTAGGGCAACTGTGATTTTCCATTTGGTAGTAATAAACAAGCTTTATTACTCTTATGCAACTTGTTTGTGATTCCTTGCATGCCCATTATTGCCAAAAATCTGAGAGTGAGGTTTAGATCTCCTGACAATTGACAACCGCGTGCAGGCAATAATTGGAGTTTGCAAAATTTCACTTGTTGCTTCAACTTTCCCTTCCCAACGGGGACAGCAGGTGTGCATTCCCTCACCACCTCTCCCATTTTTCACCCACTTTGTAATCACTTGCAAAGTCTGGCTGCTTACTGGGTGTGATCGATGCTGACTCGACCCACCCCACAGCAGTTTTGAATTGCAAGCTTACAAGTGCACAGTAGCCTGACTGTAAACTAGTTCACCTGTTTTGGATCAATACACAGCATGGTGCCTTTTCTCAGTTTGGTTTTAGTTCCTTCCCACACAATAGTCACGTATCAAATATCTGTGCAGACCTGAGACTAGATGTCTCAAACTTCCTTGCCTCCCATGAAGGATGGGCTGACTTAGTGTAGGATGCAAGTCAGTCAGAAAACCCTGTGCTGGGGATTTCAACCCAGTACACAGAGATGAGGCAAACAGCCAGAAAACGAGAAGCTAAAGGGCTATTGGTCAAGGCTATCTACACTGCTTTGGAAGCCTCTGAAGTGAGGTTTAAAACTCTTAAACTGCAAATCTCATCTTTTAAGCAGGAGATGGTATTGCAGGAAACTGAAAGTCACAGCTCCAAACTCTGTGGAATGAGAAGGAATCCCTTTTGCATCATTCAGGATTTGCTCAGGCAAAGGAGCAGGAACTTTGTATGTTTAAGCAGGATGATCAGATGTGAGAGGAGTTGGGAGAGTTACAGGACGAGATAAACCAGGTACGTAATGACTTAGGAACAGCTACTGAGAACAATCGCGAATTAAGCATCACATATAGGGTGTTACAGAAGCAGATGCAGGATGATGTGGATGAGAAAGTTGTGAAAGTGAGTCATGAAGAGTGTGAATATAAAATGGTGAAACTGCACCATCAACGAGAGGTGCTGGCTGGTCACGTCAAGGCAATGGGAGGCATAGCCCGTGCCTTGTCGACGTCCTCTGAGGAGAAGGAGTCAGTTGATGACATCTCTCAGTACAATGCCAAGCCTGCGGCGTCGGGCCTCATTATGCCCCTGGGTGGTCCGGTATTTCCCAATAATGCCCACCCTGTCGGGTATTATTGCTTACACAATATATGCATATACCTGTTTTGTTTAACTTGACTTACTGGAATATGAAAGAATTTGGTTTGTGTCATACTACTAATACATCACTGTTCTATAGTACTTTGTTACTTGATAGCTTAGCTGCCATTCAGATTTGTAACCAAGACCCCATTGCCAGGGTACATACCACCGAGCATAGAGGCAATTTTAGAAGAAAACCCAAGACAGATGATCAAAGTCATAAAAGAAATACATGTGACACATCTGATGCCACTGGTGCCACAGGTACCCTCACTGGTGTCTTTGGTTCTGCAATGTCTATCTGGAATAAAGTGGACATTGCTACTATCAAAGCACATTCACAGAAATTTGAAACTGGTATGATCAACGACATGACACCCCCATTATTACATGGTGTGGATGGCCTTCGTCAGGAAGAACGATACACTGTATACAATATGCATGACATTGCTAAGGCATTTACAGATTCTTAAGATAAGATTAACACGCTTATTGTACAAAACAATAAAGAAGCAGATAAGCAATACATTGCCCATGAAATATTATACTCTGCCTATGGCTCATATATTATCACTACCATCAACAATCTCTTCTGTGATCTAGAATCCAGAAGAATCCTCAATATTATACATGATAGACGTATCTCTAAATAGTACTGTCCTCACTGCAAATCCCCTAACTGTGTTGCCATGCGTATGTTACAGTCTCTGACTATTCCTATTTCTATTGCTAGAAATTTAGGTTTTGTGACCAGGCACCCTAATACTGGTCCCTGTTTTCCTTCTAAGAAATATTCAATTAAGGATACTATGTTTGAGTCTTTTACTGTTTCTTTACCATGTTTTGACCCTACTACAGCTGTATTTGATAAATTAGCATTAGTTCACTCCATAGGGCACCTTGATGATGACATCTACTGAGAACACCTTGACTTGCCTCCTCTACTGGTTTTCCATCCTCTTCTGGATAAGTGGGTTGCTCCACACAAAGACTGCTGTGCGAAGAAAGGGTATATTTATTTGTGTCAATGTGATGTATTTGATGTTATTAAACCTGTATGTGAATATTCCCCAGACAGTATTGATTGGTCCTTTTCCATGGACCATGACATCACCACCAATAGCACAGAATACTAGTACTCAACATCTGCTCCAGATGATTCCCAGTTGTACCAGTCTTATTGGAAGGAGGTTTACCACCTGTCAACATGGATTTCCAAACAGACGTATATTTGCCCAGTACAGTTACAGAAATGGAGATTGCCTACTGTTAAAATGCAATATAATTCAGATGGTGAATTTTGTGTGATAACAAACTTTAAACACTTCACTTAAGGTAAGAAGATGTGTTATTAATGATTTCAGCTTTTGCTTTATACCCCACCAGACCACTATTATTGGGCACACAGTTACTACTCCTATCCCCATCATGGACCCTGATATCATTGATGGTAACTCCGATTATCTGCTTACTCTTTCCGAGTATTTACCCTATTTTAATGTTCACATTGATCCTTTAATTTTGACATTGAAATCCCTGTTAGACAGAAAGAACACTTACCTCATTCACATCAGCAATGATATCTCCAAAGCTAATGAAGCAGTTTATGACCTTATTCATGATGGTGATATGTATTATGCACTTACTAAGACTTGGTTAGAGATTACCTTTAAAGGTTTTGTTATTATACAAGCATTTTTGATATTTGTTCTTATTATTATGCTTTGCTGCCTATGGCACACATTACGCTAACACCGTGAGCAGTTGGAGTTCCTTTACAAGGCTCGCACATTGGGTCTCTAAATGACCCCTGCTCTCTCTCCACTTCCTTACTCTTGCTTGTGTTGCCCCTTGTGAAGAAACAAGGGGGCGCATGTTACACGAGGTTCCTGCACCCTAATTGGTACCCCAGGGGTATACCGCAGACAACTAGCATTAAGGTATATGTTATACTAACATATAGGGCTAAGGTCATCTACTGTATAAGAGTAGATGTCATGATATAGAAACATAGACTTTGATGGCAGATAAGGACCACTAGGCCCATCTAGTCTGCCCATTTCCCTACCTACAGGATAGGCCGCAGATCCTAGTTAACCAACAGCCTATTTCTTCCTACCCCCCACAAGAATTGCCTTATGTCTGTCCCATGCATTCTTGAATTCTCCCACAGTTTTAGACCCCACAACCTCCTCAGGAAGGCTGTTCCATGCATCCACTACCCTCTCTGTGAAATAATACTTCCTCACATTGCCCCTGAACCGCCCTCCTTCTATCTTTAAACTGTGTCCCCTTGTTCTTGCAAGTCTCTTTTTCTGAAAATGCTACCCTCTTGGACTTTGTTGATTCCACTGAGGTACTTAAAAGTTTCTATCATGTCCCCCCTCTCCCTTCTTTCCTCAAGGGTATACATATTAAGCTCGTTCAGTATCTCCTCATACGGCTTCTCTTGCAGACCCTGCACCATTTTAGTTGCCCTCCTCTGGACTGCCTCTATCCTGTCTATGTCCTTGCGGAGATGGGGTCTCCAGAACTGGACACAGTACTCCAGATGGGGTCTCACCAACTGTCTGTACAGAGGGATAACAACTTCCTGTTTTCTGCTGCTGATGCCTTTCCCTATACATCCCAGTATACCCCCAGCCCTCCCTACTGCCTTCTCACATTGCTTGCTAACCTTAAGGTCATCTGATATGATTACCCCCAGGTCCCTTTCCTTTTTGTTGTTGTTACTACCTCCCCACCCATTGTGTATTCTTCCCCTGGGTTTTTGTTTCCCAGGTGCATTATTTTGCACTTCTTTGCATTTAATCCTAGCTGCCATACTTCTGACCATTCCTCCAACCTTGCCAAGTCCCTTTTCATCCTTTCCACGCCTCCTTGTGTATCAACCCTGTTGCAGATTTTTGTGTGATCTCCAAAAAGGCATACTTTTCCTTCCAGTCCCTCTGCAATGTCACTGATGAAGACATTAAAAAGGACTGGACCCAATACTGAACCCTGCAGTACCCCACTAGTAACACATACATATACACATGTATTTCTTGCTTATAAGATGTTAGGACACCTGTGTCCTTCTAATGATTATGATATATGAGTCGGCATTGCCATCTTCTGATGATTTGTATTACTATTTGGCTATGTACAAACTGTACCTCTTTGTTTCTACAAAGTGATGACTGTAATACAATTGTATAATGTTATCTTGGACTGAGGAGACACCTCTAATTTAGCCAATAGTGCTCGTCTCTGTAACTAAAAATGTTTCTGTCTTACAGTAACCAGGGTAATTATCTTAGGTATATAATGTAAGACATTATGTCTTCTACCTCGGAGACCCCAGGAGACACAGAGATTCCACGAGGTATATGGAATGCTTAGCATTGGCTACCAGTTCTTAATGGTAAGAACTGCTTAGGGCAACTGTGATTTTCCTTTTGGTAGTAATAAACAAACTTTTTTACTCTTATGCAATGTGTCTGTGATTCCTTGCATGCCCGTTATTGCCAAGAACCTGAGAGTGAGGTTTAGACCTCTTCACAGCTTCAATGCCAAGAAATGCAAAGTTATGCATATTGGAGCCAAGAAACCCAGGACAGAATACTACCTGGGTGGAGTCAGCGTATCTGCATCAGAGGAGGAGAAGGATCTTGGAATGATGATCACTAGTGACCTGAAGCACTCCATGCAGTGCAAGAAAGCAGCAGCAAAGGTAAAGAAGACGCTGGGATGCATATCTAGGGGGATCAGTAGTAGGAGAGAGGTTTTACTGCCCTTGTACAGGTCACTGGTAAGGCTGCATCTAGAGTATGGAGTTCAGTACTGGTGCCCACACCTCAAAAGTGAAATTAACCTGCTGAAGAAGGTCCAGAGGAGGGCTACAAAGATGATAGTGGGTCAGCAGTGTAAGGCATATGAGGAGAGGTTGAGGGCACTGAACATGTACACCCTGGAAGACAGGAGAGAGAGAAATCAGACACAATTGAGACCTTTAAGTACTGAAAGGGATAAATAAGGTGATAAGGAGAGTCTCTTTAAGCTGAGCGGCAACCATAACACTAGGGAGCACAGTATTAAGCTGGAGGGTGGGAGGTTTAGGAGGGAGGTCAGGAAGCACTTCTTCACAAACAGGGTGGTGGACACTTGGAATGCACTGCTGGAAGAGATCATTTTGTTGAAGACAGCAGGCAGCTTTAAGACAGGCTGGGATAGGCATAGGGGGAAAGTAAGTATCATGGGTAGGGAGGGAGGATGAGAGGAGTGGGGAGGGAGGCAGGGACATTAGCTCAAGCTGTGGACCCTGCAATACAAGCAGACTTGATAGACCAAATTGCCTTCTTCTACTGGCTTCTTCACATGTTTGAATACATTCAGATGCCAAACAATATGCAAAATGAAGATGGGTCCCAGAGACATGAAGGACAGATAATATCACAATGTAGGTGTCACCCAAAATTCCACATGTGTAATAGTTTCAGCCAGTCAGATGAACCTGGGTACAGGTAAATGATATCAGCTTCACTTGACCAAGATGTCAGGGAGAAAGAGAAAGGAAAGGGCATGAATGCAGTAACTAAGATAGTTGTTTCACATTTGTTCTGGAGTTTCTGTGTGTACAAGAAGGAGCCAGACTGTCTGTCTACAGAGAGAGGTTGAGATAACAAGGCTAGCAGACAGTGAAGTAAGAAGACTCTGTAACTTGTAGAAACAATAGAAACATTTCCGTACACAAGTGCCCAAGCTTCCTTTTATAATCCTGTATGTGCACTGTTGTTTTACTATATGCATAGTATTTTATGTCATTATTTCTGTTATAATTAATGGGTCTTCCTTTTTTCCCATAGGGAAACCGTGGTGTAATTTGTTTTTATCAAGGAGTGTTTATAATGACAAACACTTGCCTGGTTTTCTTCACTCTATACATGTGCCCTCTATGCATGTGCCCATGACAACTCTTCCTTTCCGACTGTTAGCCACATTGTCTTCCCCTGGAGATGGAACCGCCACTCAGGCTCAGGTGGTAAGTGGCTGCAAAAAACAAAATCAAGCACCATAATATAAAAAACTAAATTTTTGGCTGCCGACAGAAATAAATGAATAAAACAAGTTTAAATAAAAGCTACCATGAACTGCATGCTGAAACCTAAGTGGACCATGGCTGCACAGGAATCTCTTTTTTATTTTATATAATTGCTGTGGTGAAAGACGAAAACCCAGCAATTATATAAAATATGGGGTAGTGTTTAAACTCAAAGTTTGCACACAATCTCAGTGTTAGATGCTTTCACAAACCCCTCAAGCTTTGCTCTCAGGGTTTATATAGCATCTAACACCTCAGGTGTGTGTAAACGTTTTGTTACACACACCACCCCATATTTAATTTTATATGTATTCACATGACCAGTTGTATTTAATAGAATAGGTATTTTTCTAAAAACTGGAATACCTGGTTGTTTGTGACTGCATCTCTGAGGGAAGGGAACCTTGATAAAAGGGATGCATAGTAAAAGGTCTCCAAGAGAATGGAATGTGTACTACCAAGAGCAGAGACACTCATTAAGAGGAGTCTAGGGGTAGAATGTAGCAGAACAGTGCCATTAGAGCACCGGAGTCTGAGCTCTTGCTAAAGAGGGGATCATGACTGCAGTGATGCTAGTCCAGCCAGTCTCAGTGGTAATGTCCTGAAAGAGAGAAAGAGGCTCAATGAGGACTGCAGGGTGCTTATGGATTTCAAAGCATGGTGCAAAACTTGCGACAAGCCCTGCAGCATGGCAGTTAGGTTCTGGCAGTGCGCCAAACACATTCAGTGCACCTGCACCCGATTTTACAATCTCAGGCACAGTTGTGACAGTTTCCACCTTTTACAGCAGCTTGCGCCAAATATCTGGTGCAAGTTCACTAAAAAAGGTCATCGGGATTACTGCAAGCTAGACCACAAAAAGTTGGTCTAACATGTGGCATCGGCAGACGGGAAGGAAAATCTTAATCACCATCAAAGCAAATGCCACAAGCCCCGTACACCATATGTTTGGCACACCTGGGGCTTGCCTCATTCTCACTGTTTTAAATACCTTGCCCTGGGTGTTTAAAAGCAACACAGAATAGTAATGAAAACCTGGTTTAGGCATATTAAAAGGAGTGCTCATTTTATTATTTTAACTTAAAAAATGTGATAACACATACTTAAAATGGTGCAAAAGGCATATCATACAAGTCAGGAGATAGGGAGCAATAATAAAAATGAACTAAAAAAAGTCAAAATATAACCACTATCATACAATACTGTACTACTTTATAAGTAAAAATTCAAAACACATTAAAACACCATTAACCATGCTTATCTTGTTTTCAGTCAGTTTGTGGTTAGTTTCAGTAGGAGCAGAATATTCACCAGTCAAGAGAGGATTACATCATTAGACCCCATTAGGTAAGTGAGGCATATTGGGGGATTATCAGTGCTGAGAGTCAGATCAGTGTGGGGTGGTGGTGGGGAATGGAGGGTCTGGGGGAACAGAAGATATCGAATGGCAGTTTTCCTTTTTTCAAGGCAAAGGAAAAAGAGAATGATGAAGGATTGTTTTCCCTCATTAAAGATACTGACACTGGGGACTGGACACCTCATTGTTGGTGTGGTGATTTGTGGCAGTGGGACTGGACACTCCAGTGTTGCAATCAGCGGGGGATTGCAAACTTTGTGGGGGGCTGTTAAGCACTGGGGAGTGCCTGCATAATACAGTGGTGCCAGCCAGGATGCAACGCAGCAATGCTGCAGTATATCAAAATGCTGTAGTACACTGCTGGGAAGAATGTAATTCAATGGCAATCAAGCCCTTTTATCTTGCAGAATTTTGTGACATGTCATTTGCTGCAAGGTACTGCAAGGTACTTAAAGGTACTGTGTGCCATCAGAGCTGGCACCTGCTGTATTTAGTAGGTATGGGCTTGATGTTTTCTGTCATGGCAACACTCTGGTTCGATCGGCTGGGTAAATTTTTTATGGAAGAGGATGAGGAACATGGCTCTTTTTATTTATTTCTGGGCCAGGTGGGGAACCTGTCCCATCACTCAAGAGTTGGAGTGTGATAGATAATTTAGTTTAGTTTCATGATGGGTCAGGTTGTGAGCTGATGCCATCAATAGATGCTTTTTTTTCTACCTTACATGATAGGCTATGTTTGGCACCAGTTCTGTCAGAACATAGTTAGGGGTGAGACAGTTCAGCTACAAGCATGCAAAGGTTTTATGCATGTGCTAAACCATGATGGGTACAATGCATGCAACTGCTAAAACAAGCATTTGTCAATGCTGAATGTTTGCTTGCTGGTATTAGCGTTGGAAATGCAGAAGTTAGACAGATGCAGAATAGGAATGGCAGTGAAGTATTGAACTTCGCGCCAACCTCACCTCCATCCTGTAGAGATGGACAGGCATTGGGGTAAGTGTTTGGGTCATTGCTCATGACGTTCATGCTATGTCATCTCACCCTATTCTGCAGACACCGACATGTGTTGAGGTGTGCCTTGGGGTATTTGGCTTTACAGTCACCCCATTCAGTAAGGACATATGCTGAAAAGGGTACAGCATAGGAGAATGGGGTGAACTCTGGGACCAAAGAGTCCAAGGTACACCTCGATGCCTGTCACTGGCTGGGGGAGTGGGGTTGGGATGGCATGAGCAGTACAGTCAGCAATCCAAAAGCACACCCCAATGCCTGTCAGTCTGTACAGGGTGGGACGTTATGGTTAGAAACTCTAATGCCTCGGGCATTCATTGGTATTTGCACTACAAATTTTCAAAATGGTCTTTCTGTGACCCCAACTCATGAAAGCATTTGGGACCTCTTCTCATGAAGAGTGGCAGTGTGATTTTGTCAATGTGTCCCAAACTTTGAGTTCCAACAGTAACTGTGCCATTCTGTGCCACATGTACGAAAATACAGATTGGGCAGGATGTGAAGAATGACAGCTGTACCATCCATAGGGAGGTGTGAAGAGATGGCAATGTTGAAAATCTGTAGTAGGAATATTAAAAATGCTTGCACATCCTAGCATATATGGAAACTGCACAACGCAGGCGCATAACACAGTCATTTTATGGACTTTTGTCACCAAATTTTCAACATAGGCATTTTAGGACCTCTGCTCATGAACAGTGTCACTGTGATTTTCTTAATGTGTTCTGAACACTGATTTCCCACAGCGATCACGCTATTCTGGGCCAGAAAAGTGAAAACACATTTTGGCCAGGATGTGAAAAATGACAGTTGTACTATTTATAAGGCGGTGTGGAAAAATGGCAATGTTGAAAATCTGGAATGAAAATATTGCAAATTCGTGAAGTTACGAGCAAATGTAGCAACTGCACAACAGAAGCTCATAAAACAGTGATTTTTTTGATTTTTTCCACCAAATTTGCAACACAGACTTTTTGAGAGCCCACCTCACGAACACTGTTACTGTCGTTTTGCTAATCAGTCCCAAAAGATGATTCTGTGCAGTGACCGAGAAATCACCTTTCAGGACAGAATAACGCCATGATAGTGGCTGAATTCATGAGGAAGGGTCCCAATAACCCCATGTTGAAACTTTGGTTCCAAAATTCCCCAAAATGCCTGAGATATGCACCAAAGTTGAAAAAACCCTATTTATGCCATTATACAGCTTGCTGGAATTTCTTCACTTCGCGGTCGGCTGTGAAGAATGCAGACGTGTTCCCAGTCCACCAAAGATCAACGCGCTGGGCTCCAGAGGTAAGTATTGGGTGGGAGGGTGGGGAGGCAGTGTGCACAGTGGGTGGGTGGGCGCAGGTTGGGGAAGGGGCCACCAGACTCAACGAGGGACCGTTTTCTGTTTTACAGGTTAAAAAAAAAATTGTGGGACAGTTTTTTTTAACAGGGACATTTGGCACGCTGTGGTGGGCTCCCAGAGTGCCACCCTAGTGTTTTGCTTGGGGGTGCTGTAGCCGACAGGGATTGGGCACCCCGGTTGGCACACACACCGAGGGGGGGCAAGAGCCGAGGGGGATTGAGCACCCCCCTTGGCACAAAAATACATTGTTTGGGGGGCATTATGCTGATGGGGAGTGGGCTCCCCCGTTGGCAAATTAAACTGGGAAGGGGGGCTGAAGCCAACTGGGATCGGGCCCCCCGTCGGCAAAAAAGACTGTTTTTGGGGGGCACATGATGCCGAGGGGGACTGGGCACCCCCTCTGCAGTGGGGGCTGTGTAATATTGTTTGTAAACATGGTGGCGGCTTGCCACCATGTTGACAAACAACATTACCCTAGGCAAGGTATCACCCTGCAATGACGGGTCACTCATTCATTACAGCGGAATGCCTGATGCTGCAATGACGAGGTGGCCCCTTATTGCTGCAACAAAAATGTTACAACTTGGCGGCACTTTTGGAAGCCAGTGTCTCTACACATTGTGCCTCCATTGATCCACCAGTGTCAAGCCACCAAGTGCAATGCCTCCGTTGGCTGCCACAGTGCTGCGCCTCCACAAACCGCTTCACTCCTAAGCTGCCACATAGTGTTTCTTGCACATGCACGCAAGAAAACATAAAAATGTATCAGTCCATGCCAAAGAATAGTAAAAGAACATTCTCAAGATGTTTACTACCATCGAATCTCAGATTTGAGAGTGTAGGACTGTGACCCCGCTTCAAAACAGGCCTAAAAACCTACTTGTTTCAGCAAGCATTCAGTATTTAGTGATTATTTTATCTGACTTACTTAAATTTGTATTGCAAATAACTTTAGACTGTTTTGCTCTGTTTTATATGATACATAGGATAAAGTATGGGGTGCAACGTGTTAAAAGAATTTAATACACGTTCAAGTTGTTGTTGGCACATAAACCCTGAGGGCGAAGCCCAAAGGGTTTATGGTAGCCATCCAACAATGAGGGTGTGTATTAAATTTGAGAGTATACACTGCACCTCATATTTTATTTTATATAATTTAAGAGGTTGCATTTTTGTTCCGACTGTGGTGCAGAAATAAAACGTTTTTATTTATTTTGAGCCACACGGTCAGCACCTGGCCATTGATGCTGCTGCCTACTCACTGCCCTGGCCCAGGGTGAAGTTAGAGAAGGAGGAGGCAAGAGATGCTGGCTGGTGAGGGGTGCTGGAGACAGGCAGTAGTAGGGATGACTTGGGGGACTTGCTGCTCTCGACGCTCCTGTCTGGTCCGGCCCAACTGACAGTACGTGATTACATATGTGGCGGCCCTTGTGGGTGCCACTGCCGAGGTACAAAAGCTATTTTTTAAATAAAAAAATGGGAACCTTAGGGCACAGCAGGGATCTGGACCACTTGCTCTTTGAAGGTACTGCCAACAGTCTGAGACAAAGAGCCGTGTATTAACAAAATGCCATAATACACATACGTGTATTATGGCATTTAATACATGGCTTTTTCAATGGGAAAAAATGCAACCCATTAATTATATTTTAATGATGTACATCGCTTTGATTTTTAGAATAGCTCTCTACAAGTAAAGCCTATTATTATTATGTTCTGGAGATGACTGCCATTTCTGTATGAGACCCACATGCACACTTGGCCTGTCAAGTAATTGCAGTGTTACATTCTATTAAAGTGTGGTACTAACAAGCAATGACAAACCACTTCATTCAGTTGTTTTGGATAATTAAAATGCAACATGTTCCAGTCCACTATGATTTTCAGTGGAACAGGCCACCACCTACTTCCTCATTTTAATCATAATAGGAACTGCTCTTAAAGCAGATCAGCACTAAAGACACATTAGCTAAAGGATTGCACACTCCCGTGAAACTGCTTATTCTTTCGTCCAACTTCAAGCATACAGTACATTCAAAATAAAACATTTAAAAACCAAACACACTGTATCTTCAAGTCAGTAGAACTAATGTACTTTACCACAAAGCACAGTTTGACACAAGAAGCCATTATCCACAAGAAAACAACCTCCAAAGTTGAAACAGCACAGATGTTGTGGCATAATACACACAGAAAAACTGATGGATGACATTTTTGTGCCATTAACATAGACACCTTATTGTCGTACCAAATAACTAGTTAAATCACTTCATACAGCTTCACAGTTAGCAACCATAGCAACAGCCAACTTACTGAACTTCTGACTTCAGCTTGTCAATCTGCATCCTTAGCAGCAATAACAGCTCATAACTTTTTCATAAGCGTAACTCGTTTATTGCAATGAACTTTTCAAAATCTCTAGAAAAACATGAAATAGAACCTGTTTTCGACTAACCAAATCTATTATAGCAAGAAACACTACAAACACACTGTGCACACTTGCTATGTAACATAATCCTGTCTTGTAAAGCTAAATAGTTCATAAAGCCACTAGCACTTTATACTTATGGTTTATTACCTTACAGTTTTACCCCCCCTTGATAGCATTATTTCATAGTGCACTAGACTTTTTTTTATTTATTCTATATTATAGGGGTGCAATAGTGCCCACATAGTTAGGATTACAAATTTGGTTATATGTTAAACATACTTGTTGAACCTTAATACTGCAGCTGTTGAGCAATTGACAGAATAACCTGAACTCCAGCATGCATGTAGTCTGACCTGGGATTTTTTGGTCCTGTAAAGTTGGGAATGGTCAGTGGGGTAGTTTGAAAGTTTTTGAACATTGAAAATGTGCATAAATATGCTGTAGTTGCAATACCACTTGCGGAGCCAACAAAACAGGTTCAGAAGTGAACCAGGGCATCAGAGGGCTGACTTGGGGAAGAAGACTAAGTGTCCAAGGGACTGCTCTACTTCCCCCAGTGGAGAGCTTGCTGAGATTGTTGATGGCCTAGCCCTAGTGGAAGCTGGGGAAAGGCACCTTGTACTGCATATAAGCTTGTTTACATGTGGAATGGGGTGAGATCTGGGCCTGATGACCCAATGGCACACCACAATGTCTGTTGGTGTGTGGAGGGTGGGGGATGGGGTGGATGGTAGGGATGGGAATTCTGGGGTGGGGTGTTAGGGTTGGAAACCCTAATACCTCATCTCCCTGCTTTTGTTGTTGTGGTATTCACCTAACTGATGCATTAATGATTTTCTTTTGCAAAGAATATATATATATATATATATATATATATATATATATATATATATAGTGTGAATATATATATATATATATAGTATGTATATGTATATATATATATATATGCATATATATATATATATCTATATCTATATATATATATATATATATAGATATAGATATATATATATATATATATCTATATATATAGATATATAGATATATATACACACATAATGTTTTTTTTGGGATAAATGACATATAAAACATGCTATCTTGGGCACCTAGTGAAGATAACATTGATATCTCCATGTTCCTATACATCATGGAGATATCTTCACATTCCTATACATCATTCTGAAATTGAAATAATTTTACTTTCAATCTCACTACACCTACAAACAGCAAGCTGCAGTGTGGCTGTCCCTATATGACCTGCACCCCCCACCACCACCACATACCTCACTCATCTCGTTATTCCTACCATACTTAAAAAAAAACATTTAAATAAGTTATCTGGTTAATTCTGCTGTTTTCTCAATGTTTTTTTCTTAATAACTTTCACTGTTGATGCCCTCATGTAGCGTGAGCGAGCGGCCTCCATTGAGGTAGATGATGTGCTGGCAGACTCTTTAAATAACGCACTCATTAAAATAACTAAACTGACCTTTGTACCCTACATTTAGTGAATTCATTTAAAAACATCCTCTGAACTGTAGACACAGGGGAGCAACGATAGAGCTACCGACTCATTAGCTTCATAAAACTAGACGCAAGCCCAAGCAGCCATTGCTACAGCAACACACGCTCACACTGTATTTTTCTGAAGCAGATTACTTGCCCGCTCTGCAGTTCACAAAACCTTGTGAAACGAAGCTAAGTAAACATAATTTAAAAACTTGTTGTGTTTACTTTTCAACAGAACATGCCTTACTTATACAGTCTGCCATCACATAATTTACCCCACTAGAAACCGCTTGGTCACGCTACATGAGGGCATCAAAACCAAAAGTTATTTACTGCTAAACACTAAGAAAATGGCAGGATCAACCCGATAACATATTTAAAATTCAGAAATGTGTCAGGACAAACCAGATAAATTATTTAAATGCCACAAAATGGCAAGATCAACCAGATAGGCTATTTAACATCATTATAATAATTATATGCAGTAATAGCAAACAAATATGTTACAATGTAGGGGTGCACCTGCTACCTTCGCACCTCCCCTGCATCCACCATTGCCCAAAACATACATTGTATAAACAGAACATGACATGGCCTGCCTGAAGATATCATATTTATCTTCACTCAAGGCCAATGACATCAAGATATCTCACTCGTGGCTTCACCACTCATGAGATATCATTGGCCTCTAGTGAAGATAAATATGATATCTTCAGTCAGGACATGTCATATCTCATATATATATATATATATATATATATATATATATATATATATATACACATATATGAGATACATGATGGGCAGGAGTGGGATATGGCAAATATTCTCGCTCCTGCAGAGTGAGGAACAGATATCTCATGCGTGCTGAAGGCATGAGTGAGATATCTGTGCCTCATAAGGCAGAAGTGAAAATATTTGCCATATCCCACTCCTGCCCATCATGTGTTCAGTTTATACAATGGTGAGAAGTGGGATACACTTATTTATTTTGTTTTGTATTACAAAGTTTCTGGTGCAATGCATGTGTTATCTTTTTACCTTGTGCAGTTCCCCAAGATGATGAGGCTTTGGTTTGAATGGCTAGTTTAGTTGGTTTGAGGAAATGAATATTGTTCTGTTGTGTGATTTGTTGCTGGTTGTGCTGGCTGTTCATGAGTAAAAGAGCTCTGATATGTGGGATTGATTGCCATTAGACTTTTGTATTGATTGACTGGTTAAGGTATTGTTTGCATGTCTCGGTACTGTGTCCATATTGGTTGTATGTATTTATGAATGGTTCAGAGATTTTGTGAGTGCATTACATCACTCTAATTTGATTAGTGAATTTATGTGTCTGTTTTGTAATGTGTGGCTTTCATTGGTTGCTGTGTGCTAGAGGGTGTGACTTAGTTGGTATTGTTTCTGGGATCGGTTTTTATTTTATTTCTTTCATTTTTGGCTACTTTTTCACTGTTCTTTTATTTTCTGTGCAACTGTATTTATTTACAGGGTGTGTTTTATTTGTGTGGTGTTATACTTTTTTATTAGGGTGCTTTTGCAACATTTGTTTTCATCCATCACGTCAGTATTGGACGGTTTGTCTCATTGTCCTTATTATGGAAGCAGTTTCTTCTTATGCAGGACATGAGTTTTTAGGTGCAGTGGCATATGTTGTTTCTTTCTACTAAATCAGCCACTGTCACTAACAGAGGAAATAGGTTTCTTTTTCTTCGTAGGAGGACTGCCATGGTGTCGATCTGGAAAGAAGAGAGAAATATTTATTATTTCACTTGTGAGAATTTCATTTATTATGACTGTGTTCATGTTTTACATACCTTGATAAATATTGAATGTGATATGCTTTGCTGAAATGTTGGGATTATTAAAACAAGCTGTCATCCCTTCAGTAAAGTTTATTAGTTTCTGCTTTTCTTGTAATTTAGGTTCCCATGCTGTTGATGTGGATGGCTCAGTCTCGTCACTTAAGATATTCGAAATGGCTTTTTGTTTGTTTTCATTCATTTTAGAGTATTGATTTAGGGACTGTAGTTGCTTGTGTCCTGAGACTTGCACAACTTCAGTTGGAGGAATATTGGCATTGACACGTTTTCATATGAGATGCTTCCATATAGAGTGGTTAGTCAACCTGCGGTCTGTTTGGATATCAGCAGCTTGTACCATATTTTTTAATATGTTTGTAATCTTGTTCATACCTAAAGGTGGGTTTTTGAACCAGCAAGTGGCAAAAGAAACTTTAGGTGGTTGATTTATCGTCAAAAAGAATGGTGCAGAGTCGTAGTTCCTTTGGGGTGGTCTTTTTTCACTAAAAAAGATGTAGTTTGCTATTGGACATTTTTTCTGTTTGCTGATTGCATACACTCTAGGTTTTAATATACAGACATCTTTTTGGTCAGTGCCAATTCATGTTTTTGTTTGCCTCTCTGTGCAAAATTCGATATATTTGTCATCTTTTTCATTTGCACCACGCCTTATATCTCCCCATTTCAGTTTTCTACATTCCGTGTTGCCATGAATACCAAAGAACATGGTAATATTGAGCCACATAGTATTAGTGATTGTGCTGTGCGAGGGTCAAGAATATCTTTTTTGTATAGCTCATGAATTAATGTGTCCATTACCTCATCAGCAGCATAAGGTTTGTTTCCTTTTCCCTGTTCTTTTAGTTTTTTTGTTTTGATTGCAGTAGTTCTCTGCATTTAAGAAATGTGTTTGAAGTGGCAAGAGATTCAGGGTATTTATGTTGCTTTAAATAGCATTCAAAACTCTGAAATTTAGCTCTCAAACATAACGGTTCGTACTCTTGCTCATCTTTTTTGTGACATTGTATAAAATAATGGATAGGATATTGTTTAATTCTTGTGGAGGCAGTCTTTCAATTTTGTGTGGTATTCCCATATTTTCTTGTAGAAACTGATGCAGATTACTGATATCACAGTTCTTTTTTCTATGAATGTTGTCATTTCTGCTGGAGTCTATATAATGTTCTATGTAGTCCAGATTTATGTTATATTTTCTTGCAGTACAATTTTGGGTGTTTTCTTCTTTGTGTATTTGTGAGAGGTGTGCTAGTTCCGATGGATCCAATAGTGGTTCTTGATCTAATTTGAACTGGGAACAGTTAAGATTTACCTCTTCTTCTACATCGATGGATTTTGTGTATTTACGGAGTTTTAGTTTGTTCATTTGCTCTGGATTAGTTTTCTTCACACAATATGGAGTTTTCAAGCATTTTTCCATCTTTTGAATGTAAGGCCCATTTGTCTTTTTCTTCAGATCTTCGGCAAAGTGAGTGCTGCATTTATGCTCAGCTCATTTGTTTGCAAAGTGTGAAATCTTGGGCTGCTAAAAAAGGGGCCAAGCTGATTTTCCAGGTGTGTTTAATTTACTTCTGTTACTAGGGCAATGTAGTTCCAGCAAAGGTAACAGTTTTGCCAACGTAATGACAGTGGAGATATTGGCTGTGACATGTAGAGTGTGTGTGTAGATCCTGATATTTTCCACCCTGCCTACATCATTCAGAATTATCTCACTGCAGTGAGAATAAACAATTTTATTTATAACTCATATCACTAACCCTCATTGTATAAATATATATACATAGATAATATATATATATATATATATATATATATATATATATATATATATATTATGGTAGCAGGGTAGTGCTACCATAGTTAGGGTTGAGGAGCCATTTACATGTTAAACCCCAAATTTTGCACCTTAATAACTTTGCAACCGTTTGACGGATTTGCCTGAAATTTGGAATACAGAATCAAGACCCATACACCTTGGGATCTGCCAAGTTTTGTACTGGTCAGATATATGGCTGCAGAGTTATTAAGTGTGATCTGGGCATGCGTTTACATGTTAAACCCCAAATTTTGCACCTTAATAACTTTGCAACCGTTTGACGGATTTGCCTGAAATTTGGAATACAGAATCAAGATCCATACACCTTGGGATCTGCCAAGTTTCTTTTTCTGGAATTCTACAGTCGCGCCTACAGGTCATACGGTTTGTGCGACCAGTCCAAAATCTTCAGAGAAAGTGCGGCCAAGGTCCCCGATGTGCCTTTCGAAGATTTTGTGAAAAAATATTAAACGGTTCAAAAGTTATTCAAAAAACAAATTCCCATTATAATTCAATGGGAAAAGTTAACAGAAAGTTTGACAGTGTCGCAAATGCAGTTTTTACGTTCGCAAATGGCCCTTTTACTGTCACAAATCTGTCATTTTGTTTTCAGTTGTTGATCAGAAAAATGCTTGGCATTTAAATTTGGGACCCTCTAGCAACCTAATTCTTTTTGAATTCACCTAGTCGGACCCTGAGGATGCTAGCCATGTCTTTATTTTGGGAAAACACCCCCAGAAATATGTTTTCACATTTCTGGAAAAAGTACTTTCGCAAAGTACTTTTGCACTTGCGACACTGTCAAATGAATTTGCGAAAGCTTTGGCAAATTGCGACAGTACTTTTCTAGGCCGTGGCAAAATGACAGCAATTCTTTGGCACCCTGCTGCAAAAGAACGGTTTGGAGTTTGGGGCTGAAATTTGGAGGGGACGCAGCCAATATGTCACAAATGTGCCTTTCAGTATTTTGTTGAAAAAATATTACACGGTGGCTAAGTTACGGTACTCCGCAGTTGACGCTTTTTCCCATAGGATAACATTACGGCATACAATGCATTGCAGCAATCGTTTGGTGCCCTGCTGCAAAATAACAGTTCAGTCTTTTGGGCTGAAATTTTCAGGGAACACAGCCAACATCCCACAGATGCACCTTTCAGTGGTTTGGTGAAAAAATATTACAGGGAGGCAAAGTTATGGCACTCTGAACTTCTGTTTTTTTCCCTTAGGATAACATTATGGCATTCGCCGCGCCTTTCAGGGCCCGTATCTCGGAAACGGTGCGAGATACAGACTTTTCGTCAGAAAAATGCTTAGCCTCCTACCAGGGGCTAAGTTCAAAACTAGCCAGGAAAGTGATAATTCATATGATTTTTGCATTTTTTTCTATGTCATACGGTTCCTGAGATATAAGCAATTTACTATTCCAAGTCCTCATTTTTTGTTCTGAGAGTCATTATTTTGCATACATCCTTTGTACTCACTGTCTTTCTCTATGCAGCTTTTGTGGAAAACCAGCCTGTGTGCTTACATTACTGTTACCATCACCATTTCCACTTGCGGTTCCATACCCGTTTCACTTACCGTTCATGTCTATGCCACCATGTGCATTACCCTTAGCGTTTTCATTTGCGGTTACGTTTGCATTGTTTTTAACATTTCTATCTACAGTACTGTTTATCTTTCTGTTTTGCTTTGCATCATCATGCGCATTACAATTTGTGTTTGCGGGCACAGTGTTACTATGTGACAAGACATCATGTGGCAGGAGCAAGGGGCCCGCAAGGCCCCATGCTCCCGCTGCTGCATTACATTCACTATTTCTCATTATCATTCTCAAAAAGAAGGGAAATTAGAGGCAAAATCTCCATTTAATGCATCAGTTAGGGTTGTTCCACAGCAACAAAAGTGAGAAATTCGATGTTAGGTTGAAACCCCTTTGCTATTTTCCAGCCCATTTCAACCAGAATCGGGTGCATTGGGTCATCAGTCCCAACTCTCACCCCATTCTCCTATTTTATTTGCTTCTTCACACATGATGGGGTGAGAGTTAGGGCCGACGACCCCAATGAGCACCCTGATTCTGGCTTGGGGGGTGGGCTGGAGGGGTGAAAATGGGGTTTCAACCCTAACATTGAATTTCCTCACTTTTGTCACTGTGGAACAACCCTAACTGATGCAATAAACAGAGTTTTTTGCGTCTAATATATATATATCTATATATTAATATTATACTGGTGTGGTGGTGCCAGTATAGTTAGGGTTGGTACAACTCTTCAATGTTAATGGCATACTTTGAAGAAATAGCCAAAAGTTGGCATGCATGTTCATTCTGCCAGAGTCTCAAGATGTGAAAAGGTTTGTGATGGCATCTTGTATAGTTTTGAGCTAATTTTTCCCCATTAGTTAACATGGGACTTTTTGCTATCATCTAAAGACCAGACAGAATGAAATTGTTCTCTGAAATTTTCAGCAATGATGGTGTCTTTGCCAGTGGTGTGCTTTTTGATGGTTTGGTGAAAAAAGATTTTACGATTTTTTAACTGTAATGATTTTTGTGATAACTCAAGACAGGGAGGTACTGTAAATGAAAACAGTTTGACCTATAAATTTACCATTCAAACTGTAAAGGGTTGATGCAGCACTTCAATGTTAAATTCACATATTTGCACCTCAATAACTTTGGCATACCTTGATGAACTAGTCCCACATTTCGTATGTGCAATCATTCTGCCAGAGTTTCAAGACTTGCAAAGTTTCATGGCAGAATCTTGAATGATTTTTGAGATATAAAGTGGTAAAAAACAGAAATAATGCCATCATCTACAGAACAGGTGGAATTAATATTTTCTCTGAAATTTTCAGGGATGATGGGGTCTGTGCCAACGGTGTGCCTTTGGATGGTTTGGTGAAAAAAATATTTTACCATTTTTGAATTATAATGGTTTCTTGTGATAGCTGCAAGTCAGGCAGGTAAATGAAAGTCTGAACTGCTAATTTACTGTTCAAACTATAAATTTACTGATCACAAATACAGATATGATTACTCTATCTCAAAAACTATACATGGGTGGGACTCCCACAGGCAAATAAGGCTATGATTACACTCTTTCAAAGAGTAAGGAAATTCATTGAAATAAACTATGTTAATGCAACAGTTAGGGTTGAAGATAAAGTAAGAATCATAAGGAAACATGATGTTAGGGTTTCTAATCCTAAAACACCTGCCCCACCCCTCAAATGAATGAGAGGTAGAGACTTCCTTGGAGTTGTCAACCCTAACCCTCACCACATTGTATGCACTCATGAAACATGCACACCTGTCTCCATCACATCTTTACTTTTTTGTAACTGTAATAGGGTATGAGTTACAGTTGACAACCCAAAGGAAAACTCTGCCCAAATTTGCTTCAGGAGTGGTGCAGGTGTTTTAGGGTTGGAAACCCTAACATCATATTTCCTTATGTTTTTGCTTTATCTTCAACCCTAACTGATGCATTAACATATATTTTTTTGCAATGCATATAAGTACAGTAAGTATGTATGTATGTATGAATGTATCTATGTGTGTATAGATAAACAGACAGACAGATAGAATAAATGAATGAATGAATGAATGATGAACAACAGTGGTTTTCAAGGAGTATACCCATTGAGGGGGCTAATTAGGACTGTCAGGCTACAAACCAGAAGGGTGAGTGACTTTATTGCCATAATTAGCCCCTGAGATGAGTGTACTTCTGAGTGTGCCACCCTTACCCATTGTTTGCTGAATATAAAACATTAGGATTGTTATTGTAAGGTCTCTTGCAGCAAGGAGATAATGGTTTATAGTGAGTGCAATTAGGAGTTTGGGGGATTTCATGTTTGAGAGGATTTTGTGTAAGAGTGTCTTTATCCAGGTCCTTTTGCAGCTTTTTAATTGGTTTGTCTACCTTCCTAATGATGTATAATTGTGTTATTAATGGTGTCTCATATAGTTTAAAGGAGTACATGTGTGTACTTTTTATTAGTGCAGGTACTGTATATACTTTTATTTGTTTTCTTGTAGGTATATAGCTTTAATTAATGTAGGTGTATAGCTGTAATTGATTAATTAATATAGGTGTATAGCTTTAATTGATAGATTACTCTCAGGTATACAGTGAAGTAAATGATGGCCTTTTTAATGTGGCAAAGTTCCCATGTATTTGAGATATATATATATATATATATATATATTTATTTTAGTGGCGCTGTCGTGCCACTATAGTTAGTGTTCAATTGTCACTTCTATGTTAAAGTCAAAATTTTGCACATTAATAACTTTGGACCCATTCAACAGATTTTCCTGAAATTTGGTATGTGTGGTGGAGCATGGTAGATCTCTGGGTCTCGTCATTTTAGTCAGACTTTCGGTCTTTGTGTACGAAAACACTGAAAAATGCAAAATTATCCATTTTTGGAGGCAGCTTTGGGGTTTTTGGATGTGGCCCTGCACAGCCATCATGTGGCATGCTGCTCTGCAAGTTGGCTTGTTTGAAAGAACTTTGGTGGCCGAACATGCTACTTTTTGTTTGGTGTAAAAATATTAAGGCATTCAAAAGTTATGCCACTTTTAAATTCCCATTATAAGTCAACGAGGAAATTTATATGTATGTTTTGCGAACAAAGAATGGGGTTCTGGCCATCTCGTCTTACCTGGCGATCAAAGAGTTTGCAGCCTTGTGGTTCAAGAATCTTAGTCCCTGAGAATTGTAACAATTCTTTGATTGCTAGGTCCGCCATCTTGTTTTTAGATTTCCGATAAGAAAAACACAAATATCAACTCAGGGATCACTTCTGAAATAAAACGTGGATGGGTTTTACTCAGGAGGCTCTGATCTATCGAGCCATGCATTTGGTTTCATCCAAATCAGTCACAAAATAGAGTTACTAGCTTTTAAAATCTTTGATTGCGGCTCAAAAACAATATTTGATCGCGAGCCTGCAAATTCTTTGATCGTGAGATTCTTTGATTTCAATCTTGCATCGCAACCTAAAACCACAAATATCTTGGCTCAGAGTAGGCTAGGGATACAAATGAGGGTGGGTTTTTCTCAGGGGGTTTTGTTCTATCAAGTCATGTCATTGGTTGGGTTCAAATCTGTGAAAATCTTGCTTTTCACCATTTTATATTCTTTGATCACGAGCGTGCACTTTCTTTGATCACAAGCCTGCAAATTCTTTGATTGTGAGATTCTTTGATCGTGATCGTGCATCACGAGCGAGGGACGAGATGGCCAGATTAAAACATCTATTTTCTCACCCAAGGGGTGCCCTAGGAAGTCAAATGAGGGTGGGTTTTGCTCAGGCGGTGGTTTACTGCAATTCCTTCAATTTTTTGATTTATAGCATTTTTTATTCTTTGTTCATGAGTCTGCAAAATCTTTGATTGCGAGCCTGCAAATTCTTTGATTGCAAGATTTTTTGATCACGATCTTTGAACGCAAAATAGGACAAGATAGCCAGATTTTTTATAATGGAATAGATAGGGAAATTTTACCTACGTGTCTGTGTGTGTGCTATACAATTTTTCAGAGACTGCATGTCCAGTTTGATCTGTCTCAGTCATTGTTGGGCAATATTTAAATAAATATAATCCCCTTAGTGTATTCTTCATAAAGTTAACTACTGTACAGATATATTTTACGTTATATTTTCTTTTACCAAGAAATGCCTTTAAGTGTCCCATTCTGGGTGCGGGAGATGAAATCATGGGGGGGGGTAAAGTTTAATAACTTCTTACTGCCAAGAGTTAGGGTGGTTACCAGTGGCTGTCATTGGACTGGTGAGATAGAGACAATTCTGTCTATTTTGCGACTAATGATTGTTTCTAAACTGTTTCTACATGCATCGTGTGTGCAATAAAATTGCCAATTTCTGACCAAGGCTCAGATGCAATGAGAAAGTGTGTGCTGAAGACCTCTGGCTTCAGTAGTGTGATTGCCAGGGTTAGCACTTACCTTACACTTTATATTATCATGTACAACATGGTGTTAGCCCTGCCCGAGTTTCACAATGGGCACCATAGTCCGCTGCAGCAGGGTGTCCTGTATAGCCCAGCATTCCCCAGTCTGGATTCTCATTCTAAATGGTGAAATTAAGACTCCTCCACCTCCCCCCCCAAAAAAAGTAATCTGCAAGTCAGTTTGACAATGGAGTGGGTGTGAACTTGATCAA